>OX419757.1:49092624-49613632 GCA_948567375.1 Lunularia cruciata | reverse complement strand
AATTCCACCGTAGAAGTCCTTCCAATGCATTTCTTAGTTGCATAACAACTTCCTCCATTTACATTCCTTTAAAAGGTTTTCCAATCAAATAATGCAGTCTTGACCAACATACCACATAATACAGATTTGCTTTTCCGCAGTCGTGGTGGCATTTGGTATACTCTACTCTAGTATTGCTCCTCAACCTTCCTACCTCATCCATATAGGTCTTCCCTCCTCATCCTTCCTATCACATCTCATCCATATAGGTCTTCCCTCCTCATCCTTCCTATCACATCTGAGAGCCATTGATAAGAGGATTATGGGAGTCTTTGGTGATATTATTGGACAAGGGACATTTGAATGTGTAATAGTGGATTTGACATGTAGACAAACGGCTTTGCCGATCTTGTGTGGAAGGGTTGGCTTGCTATCTATGGAGGAGATTGCACCTATAGCGTATTGGGGTAGTTGGGCTCTCTTGGCACCCTACTTTCCTCTCATTTTGTGGTTGTTAATGAGTAGGTCTTGGAGACTTATGTGACAGAGGTGGAGAGGGATTCCTTTTCTCTCCAAATGTTATTGTGGCAAATGAGAGATAGTCTATCCCCATGGGCACAAGAGTACTTTCCATCTTTTGCTTCACTATCGTCAAATTGGATTAGAGGTTTATGGTTTTCCTTGATGGAGTGACAATGTGAACATATGCTGCATTCTCTCTTAGTTGACTCGCCCATCCCATAGGCTACTAGAGCACATCTTTGCTCTTGCTCCGGCAAGGGTGCAAGCTCTTGGATCCTAGCTCTACCATGCATTAGGGCATTCAGACTCGCACCAGCTACTTTCTCTACAACAATGAGGTTTTGCCTAGGTTTGGTCCCCCCCCCCCCCCCCCCCCCCCCCCTCCCTCCCTTTGCATCTTCATTACTCACTTGTGAGTGTGGTTCTACACTAGATGCAACAGCAGTCCATATGACACGGTGTCCTTTTGGAGGATGGAGGATAGCTACCCATGATGCAATTAGGGACATAGTGTTTGCTATGGCACAAGAGAGTGGAAACTCGGCTAGAAAGGAGCATTTGTATGCTTTGCAGACAACACGTGTCAGTGCAGATTTATACTTGGTCCAAGATGATCAGATGATAGTGGCGGATGTCATGATTAGAGACCCTACGCAAGATACAGTTTTGGAGGGAGTGATTACTCATCTTCCTGGATGGGCAGCAAGCACAACAGCATGTCACAAGGTCTCCAAGTATAGGGACATACAACGAGGTCACCTCTTTGTTCCTCTAGCCTTTGAGTTATATGGAGCGATAGACATGGTGTTTGAAACATTCGTCAACGAGTGCGAGAGAGCTCATCATGTTAGGCGCCAAGGGTACCACTCTCACTCTCATACTTTGTAGCATATTTTAGACATCGTGTGTCCATTGCTCTACAAACGGTAGTGGTTGGTGCAATCCATAGGAGAGCAATCACACTAGGTGATGCTTCTTCGGATGCTCCAATTTTTTGTAGACCACACAACTTGCATAGCTTAAATATCTTAGGTGCAGTGGGACAGATTTCTCATATAGATTCTATTGGGGCTTAGCACTGTTTTACCTTTTTCATTGCTCCCTTGATGTGGTCTTCCCATCCTTCATTTTTTCTACGCGGTCGTCCTTTCTTCTTTTCTGTAATATATTTTTGTGAACATTGGTCCCACCACTCAGGCCCTAGTTCCCTAGAACTGGGCCATCAGTAGGGTTCCATGCTTACATTTAGCATATTTTGTTCAACATGGTCAAAATTTACCCCTGGTGAATTCAAGCATTTCTTTTTTCTTCTTGGTTGGTTAGTGCATTTATTTTTTCCAATCATTTTTCCATTTGGCTGGTGATTTATTACAATATATATATATATATAATTTTTATTGATTTCTATCACTAGACTTTAAAAAGATTCAAGCAAATTTTATGTGCATACGTGCGTATGCACATTCAATCCCTTCCCACTTTCCTTGTTGATATGCATTTATCTACTTGATAATTCTTTATTAGAAAGGAAAAGGCTTTGAAGCATGCTTAAATATACTTCACCTCTGAATAGTTTACTATAACTCGTTTATTACGCATTACTAATACTTTTAGGGTTACTAGACCAATGCATTTGTATATCTCCATTACATATGACATATATATGTTACGATGTGCTTTAGGTGAACACTTCTAGGGTTACTAGACCAACCAATGCATTTGTAAATCTCCAGATGATACATATGACATATATATTTTATGATGTGCTTTAGGTGCACGACACATAAGAGTCTATGATGCTATTTGAGATTAGAGTCTATGATGCTATTTGAGATAAATGGCACAATTTCTCCAATCTACACTGTTCTACAATCTAAAGAGGAGAGAGTGCTGGCTATCTCTCCAGTCATATTCACATCCTAATATAAACATGTATCGGTCACTCTACCACGCTTGTAGACCTTGGTTGTTTGTAGACTAGCAACAACAGTTGGCACACCTAGCACAGCTAGGAGTCTTCCCTCCCCACTTACCAGACATACTATTGGAGTACCTCTGCCACAATATTCAAGAGGAGACTACTTTCTTGTTAACTTATTTGGTATATGCGGTTTGGGTGCATTTTCCCTTTTGTGTGCCTCTGAGCAGCTCTCTTCATGTTATTTACTTTCCTTCGCAGCTTGGGATTATTGAGCCTTGTACTCTCTATCTCCTTTTGTAATATTTTGTGCAAAGGAAAAGAAGTACATTGTACTTCTTTTCTTTTGGTGTAAATTTTTTTATATATATTCCATAATTTGTATGGTATTAGATATAGATTGAATGGTGGTTGAATTTACCCAAAAAATTTCCTCAAAGTGTGAGACCAGATATAGTCATTTTTACCAATGGCGTTTACTCAAGGTGTGAAAGCAGATATAGTAATCTTCACGAATAGACAATATACTCTGTTTCATGTGGTGATTGTGAACCTTATCCGAGCAGAATCATTGACACAAGCAGATATTCAGGTAGTAGCAAAATGATATTCAGGTAGTAGCAATAGTGATCATTGCAACGCGGAAGAGGGAAATCATTACACATCATTATCTTATGATATCCGCATCTAACCTCTTATAATATCCTCTAATGAGACCATTAAACTAATAATGAATATACTCCAAAATCTCTATGGACAAGGTATAGAGTTATTAGACGATAGCGGTGGATATCATAATTTTATGATATCGTCTAATAACTCTATACCTTGTCCAAAGAGATTTTGGAGTATATTCATCACTAGTTTAATGGTCTCACTCAATAGATAACACAAAAATCTTTGCAAGGAAGAGGAGCTATGATAGTCTCTCCAACCATATTCATCTCATATTTTAGATAGAGAGTCTCTATCACTTAACACCCGTCTCAGAAATTTCATAGATGAGCAATGGCATAAAGAGTTCACGTCACATCTAGAACATTTCCTTTCCATATACCAAATATATTGTTGAAGGATCTATATCACGACATTCAACATCTAGAACACTTCCTTATCATTTACCAAATATACTATTAAAGGATCTATATCATACCATACATACATCGGTAGAATACTTTTATTCTTTCCCTCGTGTTTCGGGGCGGGAATTCTGCATAGAGTTTTGCACTCTTCTTTAAGCTCATGCTCATTATCCTTTTTGCACTTTATGATACCTTGTAGTTCTTTTCCTCTGGAGATATACCACTTCGCGTTTCCTCTCACGTCTCAACAGCAACTTCTTGGCGTGAAGCGAATTGAAATCCAATGATATGTGTCCTGGATACGACGACGAGTCACCCTGTGCTCGACTTCATGTCAACTTGTGAGCTGACAAAGTGTTATTGTATCCATAGCAAGTGACTAGATCTTCGCGATGGCATGTTCGGCCCGATAATGACAACACTTCAGTATTTTTGTCCCTTTCAGCAGTAACTGGCCAATTTTCATGATCTTCTGTCCAGATTTACCGCTGCTAGATTATAAAGAACCACCAAAGTAACCTTACGGACCAATACCTTAGCCCCAGTTTACCTCTTAGCTTTTGTAAAAGTACGGCTTGATGAGGATCTTCCCGTCCTTCTTCTTGTCCTATGCGTCTCGCCTTTTCACTTCACGGACAAACACGAAATGGAGCTTGCATGTCAGTGAGTGCAAAAACGAAAAAAATTGCGGTAGTCTTGAATAAAAATTATTTAAGAGTCTTGAGTGAGAGGATGGATAAGGGGCTTGATGTGAGAATGTAAAGGGAAATCAGTTGGAGTAGCAAATAGTCAACATAGCAAATAAAATTATCATGGGGACAACAGCCACCATAAGCTCACATGACTTCAACCACTTTGAAATCTGGCCCGTGCTATGACACGCAATTTTAGTAGCAGATACTTATATTCTTGCTTGATTGTGCTGCTAGTGGTGCACGACCTAGAAGTCAGTCAGGGCGAGCACATACATGCGAGTGCATTTTGCTTCTCCCATGGATCAGCAAGAGTTTCTCGTAGCAAATGTTGATGATGGTTCACGAGAGTCTAAGTACATAAGTCATCACTTTGCTCTCACATGTGCTTGCAAGTCCTTGCTGCCAAAGGCGTCAGCTGTTCCCTCACTACAAACGGTGACGTATTCGTGAAGCAGTTCTTTTAAACTACTGAAGCAGAACTACGTTGTTTTCGACTGGACATCTAGTGTCGACCGCCTGAACCCATAGTATCCACGATGAGCCCACAAACCAAAGTAGGTTGCCTTTGTCTTCGCCTAAAACTCTGGAATCCAAGATGCCACAAAAGTAGATCATATGACCTTCAACTAGAACTCTGCGGTCTCGGATGTTGGGGACATATGTCACATGATCGCCATAACTACTGGAAAACTTTCCTTCAAACGAACATTTCTTGCCACTGTAGTGTTCTCTCATGCAAATAATCCAAGAATGCAATTGCCGTTCCCTCCAGGTAGAACGAAGATGTAACACTAAATGGAAAGTAGCCATTTAGTTCTAGTGGGGCTAACTTAGTGGTCCTAACTAAGAACTTCTTGTTTCCATTGCAGCGGGCAACAAAGGCTCTTCAGGGACTACGTTAGCAGCGGTACAGTTTTGGACACGTCAGGACAGAGTACTGGTACTCAAGAATTGTCTACTTGGCAGTTCCGGTGTGTCGGCCCGTCCGCCAACAGACCAGCAAAGAACGCACGTCGAACCAGCGACAATTAGTTACCGTACTGTACACCCGGATTCGTAGACACACCTGCGTAGAATATGTATTAAATACTTTGTAGGGTATGAAAGACGGTAGCTTAGAATCTCCAGCCACGGAGTTGCATGGCACGACCGGGATAGTGGTACTTTGGGGTTTCCGACCCTGTGGGCAGCGAGTGACGTAAAGGAGAAAGAAAGAAAGAAGGGGTATACAGCATCCATAGTTTGCTTTTGGTCTTCCCATCCTTCATTTTTTCTACGCGGTCGTCCTCCTCCTTTTGGGTTTATGATTGGACGAGATAACGGCTAGATAAGAAGATTATACTTCGAAAATACCCTTCGAAGCGTAATGTTTTACCAGCATTCAAGGGTGCTTCTCTAGTTATGTGTTAATGACATTGATGCAAGAGTTGTTTGCTTCTTCGTAAATGGCTAAAAAGGCATGCAGGTTTGAGGATGCGTTTAACGCTCAATGTGCCATGATCTACATGTAGTTAAATTTCAAGCTTACTATATGAGTTGAATGATCAAGCTCATTTAATGTCATCCTTCAGGTCTCTCACTTTGGCTGGATTAGGTCTTTTATTCAAGTGCATCTGTTTGATTTCAAGCATGTAAGGATTGCGAAGGTTTTGAGTACTTAACTAGAACTAAGAAACAAAGATCAATATGATACCCCATATGAATGGGCTGAAATCAGTGACATCAACCAGATCTCGGGAATACTTGTCTTCCCGAGATTAGGATAAACCTAGCGTTTTAACTGCGATGCCACTGAGAATGTGGTCATGCCAATCAAAGGATGAACCTCGGGAAGTTGTTTTTCAGTCTATTTAAATCTCTAGGTTTCACGTTGTGCATGCATATCGTATGGAGCTCGGGAATGTTCCCTATAATCACTCGGTTACTATCGTCATGGTACGCCATCTTCGAATGAATGATTGAGCACCTCAACGTCAAATTTTCACTCCAAAGACTTCGGGGTTTATTGTGGCATCCAAAGTTCATGCAAACTTTCTGCTCAAATTAGATGGCTTTCCTCAATTTCCATGTTCAACTAATACTATTTTGGGGTTGTTGCATCGAAGTTGAAGATAGTAAGGCTTTTTTGCCGATTTTTCTTCTTTGAGAAACTTTCATTCTGGTTAAATAAAAAAGGTTCATTTAAGAAGGGTGATTTTGTATGACCGTCGAGAATTATAGGGAGTGGATTTAGTTTGTAATAAAATAAATAAATAGATTTCTGTGGTGATTTTTCTCTTTAGATTTACTGTTGATAGTTTAATTATTTTATTTTATTTTACAGTAATGTTCTATACATAATATGAAAGTTCTCGTTTTGCTGATATGGTCTCTTCTAGACAGTGCCTATATTGATAAAAATACTCGAAAAAATCCTGTACTCTTAAAGTCTCGTTAGAACTTTACAAAATTGATTGTAACGATTTTCTGTGGTTATTTTCTAAAACTGAAAAATATACAGAACTTAATTACTACTAAAAATATTTGACATTATATGGTAAATAGAATATAGCATCATTGGACAAAGTCCCTGAGTGCTAGCTTAAATGGTTGCAACCGCTAGAACTGATTTCTGTTGCTGTTTACTTTCTGTTTAGCAGGCGGCATGGGACAAGACTTGTTCGAGACAAGCGATGTCCTACGTGAGTAGGCAAAAAGATCGGGAATGTTGGAGAGATCCTTACAAACTAGGCTTATATCCAAATTCGCAGAGATATCTTATGTTCCCTCTTACGTGCATGAACAGTCTCTTATTCGACTCGGGGTCTAGAATGGCGTCATAATGTTGGTGAGTTTGACACGAACAGGTCTCATCCTTTGGTATCTTTCAGAGGAGATCTCATATTTCAGGTACTACTCGAGGGTATCCGTAATATCTGCGAACAGAACATATTTGCTATGTATTTTGGAGTGTACAAGCGCTATATTAGGGGATTTCATTGGCATATATTATTATGGAAGGGAAGTCAAGATTCGTTCAAATATTTATGATCATATAAAAATGAATTTCTAGCATGTTCTTCATTATGATTATTTATGAGTATTTAAATAAACGTAAATGGTTAAAATAACAGCTGAACACCAGAAATTCCAGATTTCTAAACCTTGCAATTAAATTTGAAATAACCCATAAAGAAAAATCGACATTTACGGTTATGTGCTTTCCGCCCACAATAATTTACAACCATCTCCACCGTCACCCATTAAGCCATCAGATGGGTGTCATAACCCAAATACCAGTTTTATGGAATCTATATGGATACTCCTCAAACCTCAACCTCAGTAAAACCCCACCACTATCCTCTTTATACTTAAATTTCTATGGTTTGTTGCTCTCGGGGACATGATAAGAACCCTCTGTTGATCAATCACAATGTCGACATCTGAAGTCTTCTTTGCGGGTCTGGACAGATGTGTAAGGCAAAACTCTGATGGTTAAATCCGTAGTGTAAGAGTGTTGCGGCTCCAAGAAAGAGGATTTCTGAGGAATTGAACATCCTACATGTTATCCTGAACAGCGAATGAAGGAAAATATTTTTTGCAAATCCCAATCATGACTCAATGGTGCTCTTGAAGAGATGCAATCCGAACTGCTCGGCGGAAAACCACAATGAGAAGAGCAACATTGAGTCAAACAGCATGGAGTAAATTTACATGAGTTAATTTACATGCAGACTTCATGTTGGGATCAATGTGCCTCTAATCAATCAACCCTGAAAAGCTGAGAAGTTTGATTGCTCACTAAATAGTACAGCGAGGTCAACTCAGTCATGAGACAATGACGATGGTGCTTAAATCACCGAAGCAATCATGGGCAGTATGATAACATTATTCTAATGATGAGTTCAGGATGCTTAAAGGTGTACGACGTACTCTCTTGTGGTATTTTTTATAAGATCAACCAGGGAGGTTTTTCGGTACTTGTTCCTCTCTGACCTCGGAGCTTCACATTCCCTCAATTCAGTGCCTCGAAACACATGTGATATATTCAAAAATTCAAAGGCAGTCGTGACAGCTTTCTAACAGATACATGGCATTTGAATTATCCGCGTGAGTTGGGATGATCATACAGTAGTCTGCATAAGTTTACCTAAGTACATGTACGTAGAGGTGATCGTACCATTGAACCGTGTTTCCTTTATTACCTTAAGATGAGATAGTGATTTGAGAAAGATGCTGGGTGCTCTTGTCATTCTGCCTTCGTGCTGCTATCGAGTAGCGTAGCTGCTATCCTAGTTCTTCCCAGGCACGAAAATACTGTATTCAGAGACGATGCCATCTTATTCAAGGTGTATTCATGTTCATGCGGTCTTCCCATCCTTCACGTGTTCTATGTGGTCGCCTTTTACCATTTTTCTCTTAAAGGTGATTTCGTAAACGGTAAACGCCTACTTTTGTCCGACGCAAATGGAGCCAAGTACATACTGCGGCAGCGTTCTACAAAGTGCAGTGCTCTTGCGAATTTATAATCCCTGCTTCATCCCCTAGATGAGGTACCCTGGTCATGACCACTTTGGATCTACAGTTCATATCAAAGTAATTGAACATATCCTCAAGCAAAACTAGACTTGTGCAAAACTAAACCCTAAACCTTTCTTCAATTTGGTTTTATGCCACCGAGCATCTTAGATGGCAGCCTGTCATCTTAGGGTGGCAGAGAGTTGAGCTTACAAACAACTCCCAGTACTTCAATTTGTAAAATACCAAACGAAAGAACTGGGACAACTAGAAATTATGAAAAGAAGTCTAAGAATCATAACCTTGAGTAACATAATTTAAAATTGAGCGCTCGTACCACTTATCACAATCTCCCCGTAATTACGAGCTTCCTGATCATTTGGATCTTCTTCACTTAACTACCTTACGATGCGTTCTATCTGGTCCATCATCTATATTTTATAGAAACTTGGTCTAAGACGGAGGGTGGACAATTGTCAGAAGTGTAATGTCCATACGGATATCCGTATTGATGTGTCCAAGATATAACGTAAAATGAAGTAAAACGTAATTAAAATCCAATACATTTTTCTATGGTTCAGTCACATGATGATATGATGAGCGAGAATACACCGTCTATTTCCAACTAAGAGTTATCTATCTTTTGTTATCAACCGTGACTCTGATTTGTATGATGAGGTGCTGTACGGCAGATTCCTCTTACCGATACTATTTGGCCTTAGCCCCGTTTTACCCTTATTTGTATGATTTCCCTAAGAGTCCTTAGGTTTAACAACTTGCATTTGATTGTCACTCATGTCGTGATGAAAAGGTTGTTGGACCTACAGTATGGTTAGAGTACTTGTCTAAAGTATGCGTCTTCTTGTACTCGATAGGGAACACAAGAGGATATGAGTACAGTCGTATGTGATGATATATACTATCATGAAATTACATTCATGGTTGAAGGAGTTGGACTATGAAAATCTATTGCACATATTTAATGTATCCGAAGTGGCAAAAAAAAAACAAAAAAGCAAAAAAAACAAAAAAAAAACAAATTGAGACTACCAAAGAAAATGGAAAATGGTTACCGCATAGTGTAACAAGAAGGATGTGAAGACCCATCAGGCCGTACAAGGAGAAAACATAGAGTGTAAAATGGGCTAGGCCCCAATTGTATCGGTAAGAGGAATCGCCCTCCAGCACCTAAGATATAATAGCTATGCAAAAGAAAAATGTATCAAAATACACAAAAGTTATGATCATGCATTTCCTGTACAGTATACAAAACACTGATTGTAGAAACTATAGCCGGTTCTGAATACTTTTGGTAGATCGGTTTGAATAGCTCAGATATATGAGACGACTTAGGACAGATTCCTCCCTCACCGAAACTATTGGAGCTTAGCCCCGTTTTACCCTCTATGTTTTTTCTTTGTAGGGTTTGGTAGGATCTTCCAATCCTTCTTGTTACCAGACGCGGTCGCCCTCTTTACTTTTTTAAACACCTTTGGGACACTATAGGGGTTTCAATTTGGCAATTTTTAACAAGAATGATGAGAGATCTATAATTCGTTTCAGAGATTATCATGGGTGTGAGAGGGGTATTCCTTTCTTTCACGGGAAGTACTCCTATATCTCTATAATGGCCATGATTTTCATGATCCATTAAACTTTTCCAGTGAACGAGACCATAAGGCCCAAAAACCCAGACCAAAATAATAATTCAAACTCTAAATTTTTACTGAGCTGTTCATGAATAAGCTTGATTTGTTTTACTGGACCCATCAAAAAATTACACGGGACCAACCTATTTCCAACAATTTCCCGAATTGAAACCCTCTTATGTTCCATAGGGCACCCGGAGAAAGAGTAGACTATTATTATCCAACGTAAACTTTCACATGCACTGCAAACCATTGCTCAATTGGGAATTCATGAAGCTTCGGATTTTGCACATCTTTACTTCTGTTTGTACATAGACTGAAACAAACAAACTAGCCATTTGAATTTGAAGACAACATGAATCCTTTGCCTTTGCATTTATTATTCATATTTACAGAGTATATTATTCAATAATATACTTTGTAAGAAAAGGAGAAAAAGAATACAAGCACACCAAAAGGTGCATAAAGAAAGAAAGAGTCCAATATTCATCAAAAGAGTGCAAAAAGACATGGAGAAACCAAAGCCCAAGCTCACATGGCATGAAGAACAAAACACTATGTAGCGACGCAAACACTAGAACAATGCAATCTAAGTGGCAAAGGTACCATAGATCCTCCAATGAGCAAAAGTGAGGGAGGGAGGAGGCGCATCAATGAACCAGGCATGCCCACTACTAAGGCTCATCAATGAAAACTCAGAGATTGTGATCTTTGTAAGGTGACAACGACCCTCTGCCAAAAATATGAGGTAAGCATGGCAGGTGAGAAAGTCAAAGCGCCTCTCCTCTGTAGTGAGCCCCGTGCTTCCTCTCAAAGGAGACCATCAAATTGATGATGAAGGTGGCCAAAAAGCTCCATTACTAGGGGAACAAAAGTGTCAAAGGCACACCATGGAGCATAGTGGTCCTCCTTCCCCCTAGTAGCGATGATTGTTGCAACTCTTGCCTAGATCCTAGCTTGTGCCAAAGACTTTGGTCTAAGTGTGACTTTGCCACCACCACATAATACAATGTACACATTCCATCTCTAAAGGTGACAATATATGTGCACACTCTCCGGTGAGGTGGGCTTGATAGGACCACCCATCACTCGATCTGACCATGTGAGCGTGTAGATCATAGGATTTGGCTTACCACATCTCTAATGGCATCATGGACCCTTGTAGGCTTGCCTCCTATAGCACATCATAGAAGATGTATGCCTTTAGCATCCAACAAAGAATTGCATGGACAATGGTCCGATAAGCCCAAGAGTGATGGATGTGGTAAGCCTAGCCTAAGTTGAAAGGCCGTGGTGAACTACTCCAACGTGAATCAAAGGCCCTCAATCAAAGGAGAGGCATGAAGCCAAGCTCCCGTGCCCTTCCCACTACAAGAAAGGATTCTAGCTCTATCAAGTAGAAGTGCATCAATGAGGATGCTAGAAAGGGTGTGAGTGTGTATATGCTCATTGAGCTCTGCTGGAAACTTCCTAGAATCTAGGGATACATAGTCTACAAAGGGGAAGAGTGTTGTATGTGTTGGGTCTAGCAATAGATCTTGAGCCGATCAAAGGGATATCTAGAAATCATAGATGGTTGAGTCTATTATCACAATAGGTGGCAATAAAAAAGATCAATCCTCATGTAAGAACTTATTTGCCAACAGGGGGACCACTAAAGCCCATGCTCCTAGGTAAGTTGCTGGTGCAATAGCTTCTTGTGATGTGATACCACATCCTCCCATGACTACATGAAGAGCTATTTGTAATCACTACTAACCATCTAATAAATATGGGAGCATAGACTATCCTAAGAGTGTGGAGAAGGTATGCTACAAGGTTCTATCAAAGGACCATAGATATGGTAGGAGTACTTCTATTGGAGGATATGTACGTGCCAAATAGGATGCTCTTGGGATATAAGATCTCAAAAGGAGGGAGTAGGCCACTTATGTGTTCCCCAACCAAGGGAAGATGTGAGCATGGGCCGTAGCTTGAATCAAAGTGTGTCTGAGATAATGGAGCTACAAAAAGCTTTCTCTCTAAGAGGGAAGCACAATACTTTCAAACCTTCTATTGGGATTTGGAATCATTATGGGAAGTCAAAGGGGGAGAGGATTGTGTGTGTGTTCAAGACCTTGCATTTACGAGTCTGAACTTGTAAACCCAAGGACTTTAGACTAAGTGTGAAATCTTGCATTGCCCAAACTATGTCCTCCATGGGTCCCAAGATGTGTGCATCATCTGATAAGGATGGAAAAAAGCATTTGGAAAAGGCAATTGCAACCTCATACAAAGTTTTGTAGTGAGCTATGGCAAATAATGGCCCACCAAAAGGATCACCTTGGTGTGTACCCTTTATTGATGCCAACATAGTGAACTCTCCTATGGTAGTATGGTGATTATACAAGAATGGTGTCTCAATACCATATAAAGTATGCAAAAAATGAATAAGGGAGGGGATCTGATTCCTTGTCAAACAAAGAGCTCAAAACAAAGTTGGACAAGAAATGGTATTGAAATCATTTGAGACATCAACTTGGACAACCACCCAATCAAGATGGAGGTCCAAGGAAGCTCTAATGCTTGCAATAACCGTCACACAACCACTTAGTGTGGCTGTTGCATCTTGATGAGGAGAGAGTGAACATGAAAAGGAATGACAAAACTATAGACATATGGTGTGTGAGACCAGCCATAAGAAAGCATCTCCAATGGCAATGAGGCAAACATCTAAAGTCTCCATGGATAGAACCAAGAGATGCACCAAACAAACAAGCAATAAATAATGGCACCAAACCCAGGGCAATATGCTAGTAGAAAGCAAAGAGAATATAGAAGCTTGAGTCTAGCATATTTGGGGAGATACAATCCCATTAATGCTCAAAAACTAAACCAAAAGTACCACTTGTTGAGAAACGTGGATAGTGGAGTAAAGCTTAGGCAACGAAGGACTCTATAAGTTGGAACTTCTCATCTAAGTATAAGTCATGGACAAAGAAAGGAAGGTCATATGTGGCTAATGGATGAAGATCATATAAGGTTGGTAATGTATCTATGTAGAAGGTGTTGATCTAGAGTATGAAAGTGCCTAGACTGTATGCTGGTACTCCCTTACCTAGTCTAACATCAAGGAGCAATGTAGACAATGATGCTTTGGAGGTAGAGCATGAGCTTGTGGGGACTTTGTGATCCATCTGGCAGCCGCTTGGGCTTTGATGGTGTACTCCTCTTGTAAAGTAGGCCAATTGCCTTGTAGAAACCAATGGATCCAAGAGGCGGTCTCTCGGTGTCTAGATGCACCTTCATGAGCCAAAAGAAGCAAAGTCCATTGGGGAAAGAGAGCTAGTAGAGTCTAGGTAGAGACATCTCTCTCTTGTTCAAATGCCAAGATGCCAAGATGGCACATAGGAGTATGGAAAGCATGGAACCCACTAGATAGGGATCCTAGTATACATGCATGGATGAGGTATGTTTGGTACAAAAGCGTGAAGAGGATACAAAGAGTGGAGCCATGAGTAAGAGTTTGGGGGTGCTTGTAGTGAGAGGCCTAGAGTCTGAAGTGGCTATAGGAAGGTAGGCGGAGAGGTAGCCTTTGCTCTCATTTGTAAGCATCTAGCTTGCACTCAATGATATGCCAAACCTAGTCCTACTCATGCACTATCAGGGCATGATTGCATACTGCACTAGTGAGATGGGATGTAGGGGGTGCTAAGGGTACTATAGGGGGATGTCAAACGATGGTGATGGGAACGTTGGGAGGAGCGGAGCATGAGGTGGTGGTGGTGGAGATGGAACACTAGGAGGAAAGAGTGGAGGAGGAGGGGGAAGAACTGAAGAGATAGTGGGTAGTGAGTAATGGGTGGGAGGTCCTTCATAGGAGTGTTGTCCAATGTAGGTTACTCTACTGGAGGACGTGGCCTAAGAGTAGCAGTGGCTCCATCAAGGAGAACATGAACCTTTAGGGGAGCATGCTATAAATGGCAATGCCTAGAACTATGGCCAAGATGCACATAAGGTGTATGGGACGGTGGATGAGGAGCCTTGCTTATGGTAGTCCTTCTAGCTACCCATGCTAAGGAACAAAACGGAGGCACAAGAGACTCTACTAAAACATCTCTCTAACACCTAAGAGATACAGCCTAGGACATAACTAGGAGATTATACATCCAAAACATAGACTAATGCAAAATGAAGAACACAACCAAGAACGGATGGGAAGGGAGCCTATATGCTCCCAAAGGAGATAGGTCATTCCATAAGCTCTATCACGTGTGGTACATGAGCCCTCCGGTACATGAACTCTTCTCTACAAGAACCCTCTGGAAGAATGGCTGGAATGAGTATTTATGGTACAAGAACATCCAGCACAAGAACTAGAATGAGGTGAAATATCTAATCAAGGCGATCCACTTGTGTGTTCTTCAGAGGCTCACTCTTGGAATCTCAACCTGTTGTTGTTGCTATTGGCAATCTCCTCTAAACACCTGTCTCCTGCCTGCTACCTCCAGCTCGCGACCTTCTCCAGCTCCAAGGAGATATGAACTCAAACGCACTCAAACAACAGTTTGGAAGTTAGTTGTACTTGTTTGACCAGCCCTACGTTATTAGGCGTTTGCTATAGCTGCTTCTTTGCTCTGCTACTCCACCCTGTTGTGCATGTCTTCCTGAACTCACCGAAGTTGAAAGAGCATGTAGTTCATTCTGTCCAGCATTTTGTCCATCATGTAGTTGATTCTGCCCGGCAAGGTCCTATTTTCTCACGTTCAAAGAAGTTGTAAAGGCACCACCTCCAACAATTTAAAATGTACCTAAGAATATCTCGATACAGAAATCTAGGAAAACTCACAGAAGAGCCCGCTCTTCTGTGAGTTTTCCTAGATTTCTGTATCAGAAGAGCCCGCTCTTCTGATACCACTATAGTACTATATTTCTCCTTCTACTCCTTCTGATTTGAGAAGTTTTGTCGATTTCTAGAGAGCTCTGTGATTGAAGTATCTATGGAGATGGATCAGTCAGACAGATGAATTTGTTTCAGAACCCGAGTGAATTGAACCGTAGCCTGTCACGTTGTGGCAACAGAAGCAAGGAACAATGAGTTACGCGTGCGAATATGGAGAATCAGGACCTACAATCGTTGCACTTTGCTGATTTAGTGAACTTCAACGGAACATCTTTGATACTTGAATTACTTCTGATCCACTTCACTCGAGCAAACTGCTGGTAGTCTGATGTAAACGCCCTGTCTAAGTGGCCAGAGATAGGATGCCTGGTACGAAGAACGATAGAACCTTTAAGGATGTCAATTAAGGATATCATTTATTATGGTCCTACAAGAAAGTTGGGAGGAGTGTCTATTGCAGATTAATGTACAAATAGACAAGTAGATCATACAACTAGAGATAATTGTTGCACCTCTGGAGCAAAATTCTGATGATAAGACTTAGGCCAATTTTAGATTTTTCTTTTCTTTTCTTTTCTTTCTTTTCTTTTCTTTTCTTGCAATTGAAAAAGATATCGTAGTATCATTTTGATTAAATATGGATGAACGAGAGTATAACCGAGCAACACACTCTTTACATTTTCCTCAAGACCTAATTCTATTCAAAGATTATTGCACCTTTGCACTTATTACGTCCACTATCAAGAAAAGAAGTACCATGAGAGTTATTAGATATTAATAAGATGAGCCATCATAAGACGATAGATATCTCTTTCCCATGCTTTTATGCATTGCTTATATATCTTCCGGAGTGATCTCCAGGATGTTTTAAAAGCATGTTTCGGATTGCTTTCAAAAGAATTATTTTCAAGTGGTTTTATTAGCTCTTGCAACTGGCCACAACATTAACACCAACGAGATTCCTCATCTTATGATTTCAATTTTGAGAGCTAGCAGGATTCTTGCAATGGAGATATACATTGGATGCCTTAGACTAAAGGTACGTGGAGAGGTCCTTCATTAGTCCTATCATTGTCCTTTACTAATACCTTTCTATCATTGTACCACTCTTGAATATCCATCCCAAAACAATATCCTTGAGGATTGTAGCACCCTCAATATCTTATCCTAATTCGATTGGGTTGCTAATGTATGTTGAGAATATTTTAATCATATCTTTTATGCCTCCACTTTCGGGGAGTTAAGGGAAGCTAATGAACCATTTGCAAGCCTAATTCCTTTTGTTTGATAGTTACGGGGTTCCTCTTTTTAAGTCAACAACATATACAAAACAAGCATGTTTCTTAAGCGGAACTCTCCTTGCTATAGTTCACTTTAATGCCCTTTTGTTGACTACATTAGTTTTCCTCATTGGCCAATGATACTCATACGGTGGTCTTGGTAATCAAATTAGGCTTACTTGTGATCATTTTTTTTATCTCGAGTTCAGGTATCAAAGTGTAGACCTTGGTTGTCATTTATTCCAATTATTAAATAGTGTATTACTTCTCTTAGAGGTTATACATAAGATTATTATTGATGTATGGGCTCTCACTATCACAACTCAAGTTAAGAAAATTTAGGTTCTAAATCAGAATGTACAGGTGACAATTGGAAGTACTAAGTTTAATACTTATATCAAGAATCCATACTGAAATATTCTCTATTTCTCAAAAGTGGCTGGAATCTCCTTGTCGCAGAAATTATATTCAGTGGAGGTTTCAGTTATAGTTTCACGGGTATTGTATTGTACGCGCACCGAGGTTCCACTTTTTATATGGTTAAAAAGTCTCATAGCCCGGAAATGCTACGAGTTATCTAAAAGGTGACTGTAACCCTTTCCGACTGGTCTTCACCCAGGGATAAATAATAAATAATAAATAATAAAAATAAGGGATTTTAAATTCGAAATCGACGGCTTTCTACTTAACTGGGATTTCTCGGGAACGTTCAGTCTCGATTATCTTACAGTCTCGATTCCAAAGAGGATTATGGAAGATATTGAATGAATCACCTGACAAAGTGACACGCCGGCTGTGCCTGAAAGGGGAGAAGGAAAGGTCAGTGATATAAGTAGACAAGAGTGGATAAGAAAAAGCTTTAATTAATATCTTTATAAACTTTTATAGAATATCCATGACCCGGAAACTTTTATGGGTCCCGTTTTTAGTTTCCCATAGAAGGTTTACGGATCCAGACTTTTAGCTGAGCAAATCCATAAATTTCCTTACGGATTTCTACGGGCCGCATTTCCTCACAGATTTCTATTAGACATAAAGAAAAATAATTTAAAACTTTAATGTTTCTGGTTTTCTTGCAAATCTAAACCTAGTATGTCAAGGGTTCGGTCGAATCTATACCTGAAACCCCAAGTGTAAGGAAACAAAGTTGTGGGGGAAAACTGATCCCTTACCCCATTGTCTTCAACTTGTACAACTTAAATTTCCTTATTTTATTTATGTGACTCCTTTTCCTCTATCATCACACAATCTTTACTCCAACTTCCCCGGACGTGAGGAGCATATTTAGAAGCCTAGGCTAAAGGTCATTTCTAATAACAAACTGCTGCTTGGATTGTGGCTGTAAAGCGGTCTTTTACAGATCAACGTTGCTCAAACATTTGCAAGGATGCGGGGCAGCATTAAAAGCAGAATAAAAGTTTAAAACGGTACGAG
This sequence comes from Lunularia cruciata, assembly GCA_948567375.1. Classification (NCBI taxonomy): domain Eukaryota; kingdom Viridiplantae; phylum Streptophyta; class Marchantiopsida; order Lunulariales; family Lunulariaceae; genus Lunularia; species Lunularia cruciata. Next base: position 49,595,694 of record OX419757.1, on the reverse strand, counting down.
CCAGATAAAGAAATCGAACCAAAATGTAGTTCCCAAGGATAAAGTAGAAGTACAAGGCACAAAAAGGCAGGCTGTCGTCTGGTCCAGTCGAGAAACTTGCCTATTGACATTTCAATCTGCGTCCTTTATCCTCGGACTTCTTCTTGTCGCGTTTTATCGTCTGCTTCGTGTTTCCGTATCTACGCATTCATACTTTCCTTCACATTTCCTTTACCAGCAATAATATTCTAGTGGCGAGCCGCTAACTATATTCGTTTACCTTATTCTAGTGTTCACGATCCATTGTGAATATCCTTGAAACGCTTGTATTGGATTTCCTTTGATCCATAGGTGACGTCCATGTCGTCTTAAAGAAATACCTCGTGCCCATTCTGAGTAATTTCGCTGATTCCATAGGAAGCAAATACGCAAGACCGAAGCGAAGGCCTCAGCGGTTTCAAGCCGTCCCACGCGTGTACGGTGTGGGTATGAACAAAAGATCATATACGATTCTAAAATTTATAGCCTTTGAATTTTATGGGCCAAATATGATGTGTTTTTTTACACTACGATGTGGTTTTCTTGTTGGTACGATTATGTAGATTGTATACCATGTGTTCTCAGATTGACTTTAAGTAATGCGATTAAAGAATGAAGTAGGGCTTTCGTCAAACTAAAATTTCAGCCCAGGAGGAGAACACATTGTCATCTCTTCAATCTCGGGTTTTGCAGACTTGATGTTTCAAATTTTGCATCGTATGTTGTACCACTGGGTGTTCATGAAGACAGGATGTTGTCCATGATGATGAGAACCGACGTTGTGCAACAAATAAAATTACGTTGGAAGTTGCACAGGAAGTAAAGAAAGCTGACAAGAAATTCTACTGATGAAAATCTGTGCAGATCAGCACAAACTACGAGTTAATAACAACTGTCGAAGTGCACTTTATCCCACGAACGTCTGTCATTGGAAGAGTAGGTATCGCGATCATCGACTGGTTCCTAAACAGTTCATAAGACTTAACATCATTATAAGATCTCTTGGTGGTTCAAAATGAGGGGAGTAATCAAACATCACCATACCACACCTATTGAAATTTACAATCCAATACATTTAAATGGAAAAAAGTATTTAATAATAGTAGTAAAAAGGCGACCACATAGAACACATGAAGGATGGAAGACCCATCAAGCCACACAATGGAAAAAACATGAAGGATATACAATGGAGGACACATGAAGGAAGGGAAGACCCATCAAACCATACTATGGAGAGACAAACAAGACCACGTAGAACACATGGAAAATGGAAAGACCCCATCAAGCCATACAATGGAGAACACATGAAGGATGGGTAGACCTCATGAAATCATACAATGGAGAGACAAACGAGACCTCGTAGAACACATGCAAGATGGGAAGACCTTGTCAAACTTGTAGAACTGGGCTAGACTCCAATAATATCAATATGAGAAGTTTAACTCATCGCACCTAAGTGCGATAAGAGATCAGAACTATACTTATCAGAAAGTCGACAAACTAACTAAACATCGAAAAAACATCACTTAGAGCGATGGTTCTTTTATGGATTGCACTACCCCATATTCTCATGTTCTACCCATGACAATGAGCACATGTTGTTTAAAATATGTTACCAATGGGAGTGATGCCCTGCGTCTAGTAATAATTGACATTGAAGGAAGGTGAAATGACAAAACTATCAATGTCCGCCTGATTCACCGTCCGTTGGGTAGACTCCACTGTAATGGAAGAGCAGAGGAGAATAACATCACACCCTCCTACTAAAGATAAGAGGAACTGCTAATAAAATCCATTTTTCACTTGCTACTCACGACGGTGTCTTAGCTCAAAGAGTATCAACCATAATTGAGGCGCTGAACATGTTTGAGGGAACTTTTTGAGTTGCATTATCATGCAACTTGTTAAGCTCATACTTGTGCGATGTTTGTCAGACTACAGTATCATAAGCTGGACAGATTTGCAAATTGCCATGCATGCGGTATGACTTAAAGGGTGATGTGACGGGCATGGGTGATACAAACATTTCCAATTTAAACGTCTGTTAGCACGATTCCCTTGCGATGAGTTTAGATTCGATTTACAATTTAAGCAGTCGATCAAGCTGAGAGCTTTGCCACCTCGTTCGTTAGCTTTGAGAGCTCATGGTGATTCTAAACAGAGAGCTTTGACGGTGACTCCAGGTTCCTCCGTAAAGTAGAACGCTGACTCTGGAACTGGCAGATAGAGACAAGTCGACCTTATGACATGACGACAGTGTCCAGCATTCAGGGTCTGGCAAATTTCCGTTCCTCGGACAGACGGAGTGAAGAAGACGCGGAGAATATTTAGTGCGATTCGGCTATTGCTGGCGGCTAGTGCAGAGGTGAGTGATGAGTGGAGTCAATCGTGAAGGAACATTTTGTGATACAGGGAGAGATAGATAGCGACTGCGACTGATCCGTTCCATAGCCCGCACAAAGACCAAGACCGAGGAAGTCCAGCCGATTTGAGAGGAGCTTCATATTTGGCCCCAGTGACGGAACGAATGGGAGCAGGAATGCGCTCAATGAGATCATCTTATAGCGCTGCAGAGGAACCGTCAGAAGGTAGTTGTATTTGACTTTTAGTTCGGTGAGTATTGTTATAAAACTAGCGGCTGTGAGAAAGAAGTTGGAGCTACCGGTAGGAATAGCAAGCTTTTGCTATACAAGGCCAGATAAAAGAATCCTGATTCGTCGGCAGGCAAGGAACTGTGGTAGAAACTGGGAGATGGTGTGGGACGGAGGATATTAATCGACAGACAGGTAGTATGAGCTACAAGGAGATGAGCACGGGTTTAGTGAACAAGTAACATACTGTTTACTGAACTGAGACCGTGGGGGAGTAAAAGGGAATTGAAAACAAGATCGAGAGGGAAATGGTAGGGGAATTGCATACAGTAGAGAATAATGTAGATACAGTAGGGAGAATGCGGGGGAATGAGGAGGTAACAAGGGATTGGATCAAGGATGGGACAGGGAGGAGCGGGGGATATGATGGGAGGAAGGGGCGCATGTCATAGCTGGAGCACGACGGGCAATCGTGCAGAGAGATGGAAACAGAGGAGTATCACGGGGAGCCAAGAGAGCGGGTTCTGGTGGGAGGCTGAGAGTTGAGTCGGGTTAGAATTGCAGTGGCGCTCAGAGAGCAGGCCAAGCAAGGACATGATTGAACGCCCGCTCATCGCTCCCGGTCCAACTGCAGTGTGTGTGAACTCAACCCCCTTGCAGTTATTTTAGGACCGCTGACAACGAACCAACAGAGCGGCCCTCTCGCTTGTTCTGTCCTCTCCAATCCAAAATTGGGAGCCTCATTAGATTGCGCTACTGCTGACGCTGCCCACTGATAAGGCAGTTTTAGTGGGGTTGGGAAGGGTGCGTGAGTTGGGTTGGCGTGAAATTGGCAGAAGAGACCGGAGCACAGTGAGGGAAACCCGAGCGGCGAGGGGGTTGAGCATAGCTGAGCACGGAGTGCTGCTGCAGAGAACTACTGTGAGACTACGCTTGCGAGAAGGACAGAAGCCGTGAGCGAGCAAAGCGACCAGTTAGTAAGTGCCGTATGCGTTGCAGGAGACGGACACAGAGCGCAGACCAACATACAGACACCCTGACTATCTGCTCCTCTCAAGACTCAATTCGGATTTCAGCTCTCAATTTGGAAATTTTGTCTCGATTGTTGTGACAGGCAATGCAGCCCATCTAACCGAGGAGAGAGCAAGAGCGATTGATTGTCTGGGAGAAGAAAGCTGAATAAAGCGGTCCGTGGACGAGACGAACCCTCAGAGGACTGCGAAAGACCTGAGGAGCTGGCCATGTCTTTGAGTTGCCACGCATTTTACCAGCAGCTGGTGTGTTGTGTATCGGACTCAATGGCTGGAGCCAGCGTGTAGCTCTTTCACAAGTACTAGACAGAATTCTGTAGCTTTGCCCGCATTTCGTCCTCCCTGGAACTCGTGACAGTTTCTTCTCTTCATCTCTCGTAGTAGACAATGCTGCAGTGGTGATGAAAATTCCTTCATTTGAAACGGGTTTGGTTTCGTTTTCGTCTCGAGTGCATTCCAAGGCTAGCAAGGATTACGGTATCTGAGCGCTCATATCTGTTACAGAGCTGTACGATTTGGTACTTCCGCTTTACTGCGTGGGCTACAATCGCTGTCAAGCAATCATGTCTGTGTTGGTAGCTGCGCTAGCGCGCACCACAAAAAATTTCTCCTCATCGGGTACCAAATCTGAGTCAAAGTCGAGCAAATCCGAGTCAAAGTCGAGCAAGTCTCAGTCCTCTAAAGAGGTTTCTGCTTCAGTTACCGGGTCTGCCACACCTGCCTCTGTCGTCGCTGAAGAGGGAAACGACACCTATCCCGAGGAGCTCACTTACCCCACAGAGCTTGTCAGGCAGTTCAGTAAACACTCGACTTGTGATTCTGAGGACGAAGAATCAGAGTCTGCACAGTTCGTCGATGGATATGGGATGGGTCTGGGACCTATTGTCCCACTCAAGGAGCAGTTGGAGCGAGATAAGGTAATTTTACAATCATCGTCTTTCTTCTTTCCCAATACTGCCCTGCATTGACTTCTCTTCTCTAAAGCTAGTGTCCGCTTTACAATATTGCGCAATAATAGCAAGCCGCAATGTAGTTTTTGTAGTTTGTGATGACATTCTCATTCTCCTTACTTTCATAGCGAGACGTGTTCTGCGACAACCCTCTGAGCACTATCGTGCATCCAACTCGAGAGATTGTATTGTCGGTCAATCGCCTCCCGATATACGTTATTCAAGTCTGAACATGCAAACTTCGAAATTCTATCGCGCAATTCAATGTCAATTACGCTCCTTGCCAAGTATCCACGAGTACATCTAGTTTGGGAATGTAATGGCTGTAATTTCCACTACTTCGAACTGGTAAGCTCTTGTTATGAAATGAGGAAAAAGAGAATGACATCGCAAACTACACAGTGGGTGAGAATCGTGAAGGAGTGTGTCAAACCTCATGATTTGACCATCACTGAGTCTCGTCCAAGGTTACAAAATTGGTCTCGGTTTGAAACACCCCAGTGGAAGTAATTGTTGTAAGAGATATTGCTGGATCTCCACCTTTTGTATAATTTCTGTTGTGATGACCTTCACAGGGCGAGTCCGCGTCTTTGATCTGCATCCATCTCTAAACATTGCTAATGCTGTGGACATTGAGCCGTTGTTACCGTTACCGTTTCGCTAGTTGAATCGTCTAAATCTGATCTTCACTGTCTTTCTTCGTAACATTTATTTTTGAATCTTCGCGGCTTTTACTCTACTCAATCTCCTGATTCGGACTTCAGAGACTACATCGGTCTCGTCAGGTCTCCAGCATTAATTCGATGGGGCCCGGACCGGCGTATGCCGAGTCAGCCTATTTGTCGTCATGCGGTGCATGGTGATCGGATGTGGTACCGTGTGCTCTCTTTTTCCTCTTCCAAATCTGCTCAGTGAGGAGTCATTTCTGTAATGGTATCTCTCTTGGTCGGAGGATACCATCTGTGTCAATTTTTTCCCGTCTCTACTCAGAAGCTGATATTATTATCAGTGCATCCGCTGACCCGCCTCATGGGGATTTCTTTTTCAGTATTTTTCCTTCACATCCCCGGCCAAAATGTCTTTCTCCATCATCTTGCAGTTTTTTACGAGTCTCTTTTCCTTCCAATCGAGTCTCGTGTGGATCCAGTTTGGCTAGTAGTGTCCACTGGTCCTGTTTACATATGTGTAGTTCAATGCAAACGGTATCAATGGAATCCATGCATTTGAGTAAGAAGTCCAAAGTCTTCGATGTTTCCTATTTGTCCGTCTCTTACCTTTCATTTCCGTCCATCTGTCTTATGACGTACCTGGAGATGTTTCTCTCACTCCCGAACCCACTTAAACATTGTTACGGGCGAGTGCCGAAGGTCGCAGCTAAGTAGGTTAGGTTAGACCAAAGAGTTGTTTGAGACAGTCGAGCAATTCTTCTATTGGGATCTTCTCTTGGGATCCTATCAGATCTAATTTTCTCAAACTTATTAGTTTTAGACAAGTCAAAGTGGCGAGCCCAAGGTCGAAGGCTGAATCAGTAGATCCCTTACTGATACCAGTAAGAAATTCCTAATATTTGGGATCATGTTATAACATCGTCAATACTCGTCGGTGGAATTTTCCAATGTAATAAGGGCTTTCATGATTTTCTCTCGGTCTCACGAAGTTTCGATGAGGAGCTGCAGGAGGATGAGAGCTTGCGGCGCTGGAAGGAGCAACTTCTTGGCAGCGTTAATCTGGGATCAGACGGTAAGTCTTGTCTTCTGTTCCCGTGTGGTCTACTTCGTTGCTGTCTTAATTGTTGACAAGGCTCGCCGATTTTCTATCGTAAGCAGGTTTCTCAGGCTTGAAGTTTTGATTTTCGAATAATCGCGCGTTTTTGTCATAAACAAGGCTGTTACCAGAAAACGACTTAGATGTTCGTTCTTCAACTGCAAGCGGACACGGAAACCAGAGAATTTCCCCAGTGTTTCTCATTCTTTGTTTGTCCTGCAGCGGCAGTGGAGCCGGAAGTGAGATTTCTCACTCTCGGTATGACGTCTCCTGGGAGGCCGGATATATCTATTCCTCTCCCTCTTCAAAAGAACTCAAGAGGAGTGACTTTCACTTTGAAGGAAGGTGCGATATACAGGCTGAAGTTCACCTTTAACGTTCTCCACAACATTGTTTCGGGCCTGAGATATGTACACACAGTTTGGAAGGGTGCTTTGCAAGGTCCGTCTTCTTCCTCATTCTCTCTGCTAGTCTCTAACTGTGGTACCCTTAATACAGAATTCGTTTTAGACCTCAAGCTGGCTATGACATGTGTTTTGATACGAGTGATTTATTCTCATATATTGTCCATTATGTCATGTCTTGTCCAATCCTACGTGGGGATAGAACCGTGTTCTAACGAACGATCTCCTTATTCATACATTCTGTATATTTTGAGATAGTTGAGCTTTCGAAATTCGCAGCCATTTGAAATGAGTGGAACATATCATTCCTCCGATACCATTTCTGCTGTCATTTTATTGCAATTTCATCTGCACTTCATGTGCACTTAATGAGTTCTTGATCTCCCGTTCCTCGAACAGCTTCTGTCGTCATATATCCATATCATTCCTCCGATACTATCCTGAATATAGACGTTCAGTGCTGATGATTTGTCAGAGATTGATTTCCTTTTTTTGGTGATGAGGCATTTTTTTGAGCTTGGGTTCACGCAAATTTGACTGTATTTCGTGCAAATATGGGAGTCTGATCCATTTCAATACTGGTCGCGATTGCAGTGGACCACACCAAGATTATGCTTGGGACATTCAGCCCACAAATTGAGCCATATACCCAAACAATGGAGGAGGAGACAACTCCGTCCGGTGTGTTGGCCCGCGGGGCCTACACTGCCAAAACGAAGGTGAGTCTCCTACCGAAACTAGACAGGTTCCACGTTAGGGTTTACATCTACTGATGCAGTTATTTTGTACTTTGGGGATTCTTTGGCCCGCCATTGGCCGCTTTTCACAGTGACTCTAGCTGCATGAAGTCAGAGCATAGTTGCTTTTTAACGTAAAAACTGACTGTCACATCATCTAATGCAGTTTGTAGACGACGACGAGAGATGCTACTTGGAGATTGACTACTCGTTCGAGATTCGCAAAGATTGGTAGGTGTAAACTTGAGTGTGAATTGTATATGTACACCCCAGGCTGCAATTTTGCGCTACCGAAAATCCAGAGTTAGAGCGAGAAACCAGGGCGTGCTCATCACTCTCAGATGAAGCTCCCACTGTAGAGCATCCTTACATGCAAGCCATCGTCTACGGGGTGCGGATTCATATTCTGCTCACATTTCGGAAGGAACTCTAATGTCTACTTACCGGACAGGAGTACAGTATATTCGTTCCGAACATCCTTGAAAGACATGACAGCTTACTTGTTTCTTACATATTTGTACAACGAGATCATCTGTGTTTAGCACCTCCGTTATCCGTAACCGTCACCTGTTTAGCTGTCTTTTACTATGCTTAGTCTAGATTTGAACCTGGAAGGAATGTCAATGACGTTGATAACTATCAGAACTCAATCTGAGTTGGGTTTTGAATGTCACTTAAACGTTTCACCATAGCTAGATCTTGACTGCCACGCCCTCTGGTTTGTTGTGTCACAACTAAGCCTGGTCCTACTTTTCCAGGCTTTCTGCAAGGCATTCTTATCCAGTTCTATCCTTAGATTTTTGCAAAACTGGTGTTTAACTCATGCTCCCCACAAATATGCAAATCATGCATAAAGCATCCATGCATTTCAAAGAAATTTTTAGACAACCTCCGGGGAGTATAGGTCCAGTTCTCTTTAGTGCAACCATAGCAGGTTACCAAGACAACAGTCAAAGCGTGTAGCTCCCAGGATAGTCGAACTGTATCTCCTGTCCTTGTTATACAGTTATGGTGACCATGTGGATTATATTCACACGCTTTTTAGTAAGTCAGAAATACAATGGTGCACTTCGCCAACAAGCGAGCTAACTTACCGCAGTTGAGAGCCACTGAATCTAGCAAAGATTAGGATGGGAACTGATTACAGTCGTGACTTTCGTCAAACCGTCGTTCAGAAAAGGCAGATCACCCCCATTCCACCTTCGGTTCTGGGCCTGAGTATGGCCTCGTGTCCCTAGCAAGCTTGCGGTCTGCTCATGCACAGCCCATGTCTGTAGACCTTAACCGTCACTACTGACAGAACGGGTCGTTACTGTTATGACTTCTTCCCTTGTGTTCCACTCCCTACTGCATCGCTTACCGGTTTGGCTAATGCCCAGGTACAACCTTCCCAGCGCGGGGATTATTACCGAGATATCGTAGCTAAGGGTAAGCAAGGGTTAGGGGTTATTCGGTCTTTGACTCTTAACATGTTCGAGACAAAGGGTATCGAACGTCCGGACACTGATATTTACTACTTTCCGCCTACTTAACCTTGACCGTAACACTGGTAAGTATGGACAGGTATTCACCTTGCAAGATGATTTCGACTCGTACTTGCGCCTCTAGCTCCGGAACGGTCAATTGGGTGCTGGTAAAGGTCTGCCCTTACAAGCAGTTGGGTAGGTTGAATTTAACGTCCATGAAGAAAGGGCGGTTTCCCTCATCGACGACTCAAAACAGTTGGGGTATACCCGATAAACGGTCAGACGTCTTGTCTTTCTTGATCATTAAATACGTTTGTTTCAAGGATGAGAAATGCCGTAATCTAGTATCTTGATTACCTCTTTGTGAGAAGCAGCCTCGTTACCTCAAGCCCTAGAGATTGTAGTTTGGAAGTTCAGTACTCATTCCTACACTTTGTCTGGTTACACGTCGCAATTAGATTCTGTCTAGCAATTGCTTTGAAACCGCTTGTGATGGGAACGTAGTCTCTTATTTTGAATCGAGCGACAGGATTTCATTGGTACGATTAGTCTGCCTCTCTTTCGTCTCCACATTGCTGGACTGGAAGATTGGTGAAACTTGCCCTAAAATAGATGATGTTGAATAAGATCAATTTGAAATTGTTTGATCTAATGAGTGAACTCGATGTGTGACTTTACTTTCAGGACCCATCACCAAAGGAAGTGGAGTTTAGGAGCATTCTAAGCGCGAGAGAAGCAACTGGAGTTCTGGCAGTCTACAATTTTTGTGCATAAGACCGTACCAGTTCTCCATGGCTTCCGTCTTCATCCTTTTGGTCGGCCGTCGCGAGTTTGCTTGGCAACTAAAATGCAACATGTGATTCTCTTTAGGATGTGACAATTATGCTACTCCTATTAAAACTAATAGCGTCTTAGGTGGACAAAAGTTCAACTCCCGTTTGTCTTGATATGATTCAGGAAGTAAGCGACGAAAAGTGATGTTGTCAAGAATTTGGCTTAATTGCCCTCCTTCTCAGCCACCATTGGATCTGGGAGAAGTATATGGAAGGAAAGAGCAAAAAATACCACTCATACCCTTTAGTGCAAGTTTCGGGATGTGTAGAAAGTCCGGCATTGGCTTACTTAGTCTAGGCCCCTCCGTCTGGCTTGGATGAGATGTTACCCTTCTGGAGACATCATAGTCTACATTCTCCAAACGTAAGCTGACAAGATAGTAATCCCCCTCCCACCCGTGTGATTGGGGACAAGGCAAAGACAAAGAAGTGTAGAGGCTTAGAAACTTAGTGAGATGTGTTTCTTTAGAAGAAAATATTGTTAAAAGGAAGTTTCATGCATCAATTGAGATGAAATGTTGCCTTTCGAAATACTGTTACATCCTCGTACGAGAAGAGAAGATGATGGCTTCCTATGGTGAAGGCCTTGTTGCTGTAACGTCTTTTGGTTTAACACTTAATGGCATGTGGAAGTCTTCTCTCAAAGCGCTCTGTGCCTACTCGCACTTTCCGCAAGTCTTGTCACAGTAAAACGCATTGTGTGTAATACCTATTGAGGTAAGTGCGAGAAGTGTAATATGTAAGTGTAATATCTATTGAGATGTGGGATCGAATTTCATTGCTTGAATGAGCTGTCAACTGTCTTATAATTTCATCTACGAGTAACAAGAAGCTCCGGGTAAGTTACCGGTCCAGCAAGCTTTAGTTTGGGTTATAACCAAACATATTCTGATATTCTTGTGCCCAAGTTTCTCTAGAGTTTACAGTGACACTTCTCAGTAGTTGGGAGGTCATATATGAGATCATACTCATTATCGAGAAAGGTTCATTTCCGGTATGGCTCTAGTATGCTTGTCCGATGTCTATGGACCTCAATTTTGTAAGGAAATTCACTTGAAAGCTGGTGGTGTCTAATTGAAATCTAGCTACAACGGAAAGAATCTGTAATTCCCAATCTGTTGGAAGAAAAATAAGAGCCATAATTTCCGTCTCCATCTTCTATATCTCCTTCGAATATGATTCATTATTGTTAAGATTGCAATATAGACAAGATACTTATTTCAATAATCCATCTTTTATCATTTTATCATATACCTTTAAAGCTCAAAAAAAGAAAAGAAAATGCAACTTTACACTTATTCCATGGAGAGATGATCTATTTTTATTATCCATATCATTGATTTATTTCATCTCCTTCCCGAATTTAATACTCATTTCGATCTGCACATGTCATGTTTACATTCCATCTCATTCCACTGCACTTCATATGCATTTAGTGAGTTTCGGATCTCCCGGTTCTTCGAACGGCTTCTGCTCTCATTTCCTCATATCCATATCATTGTTTTGCCCTTTATGATTGTTATAGTACTCATACACGCGGAGACTTTTTAGGAGAAAGATAATATTATAATACTAAAAATTACAGTTTCTAGTTTTAATTCAGGATAAAATGGACGTTATTAATTTTTTTTTTCACATTATACTGAGTTGAATCACATGAGTACAAATTTTATATAAATTTTATCCAAGAAAACATTCTAATATTAATACGCGACTGTTTTCTAGAACTTTGACAGTTTTGATAGTTTCACTAAGTCATGCTCAGTATGTAGCTTTTATTTACTATTCAACACAGAACTATACTTATATATAATAGTTTAAATCTAGTTTAAGTTTTATAAAATTATGTATATCCATGGAATTTATCAAAAATATACGTTAGAATCAGTTGAACCATGTACCTTACAAAGAACATCCCCCACTCGTTAATTATGACAGAAAGATAAGAGCGAAAACCGTTTTTTAATTACATAATTTATTAAAATGGGTTGATAATTTATTTTTAATAAGAAATTAATTATTTACAAACAATAATAATAAATGTGTTAACTTAATACTATGTAGATAAAAATCAGCTATTCAAAAGTGTTACTGTCCGTAAGATATTTTATAATTCTCTTAAATTTTCTAGTTGGAAAATCAATAAATGCTACGATTAAGGTTAAGGTATTACCTTCTATTCAAGTCAGGTATTGCATATTTTTCTTGCTTTCCTGCTTTTCTAAACTTAAGTTACAGTCATTTGTAATAAATTTCTTCTAATATTACATGATTAGGTGATAGAAGACTAAAACTGTCGGTTGACATCTTATTTATAGATGACACAATCTGTTCTCTGGTGTACAATTAGATGATAGAAAATAAGTCCAAGCTTAAATTTAGAATAAAATAAAAACATGTCTGCAATTAGGTAGTATAAAAGATACAAAAATCACTGTCTAAATATACATAAATTCCTGAATTACTCATATCCTGAATTACTCATATTACTCATATACTCATACTCATATACTCACATTTCTGCATATTACTCATATTTTCACATATTCTTTAGATTCCAGATTTCAAAAATATCTATATTCTAGGTACAAATTCATGCATAGAAACGAAGTGCTATCACAAATGGTGTGACTATAAAAATTTTTAAAATTCAGACATATCTGATAAAGAACATATCAATTAAAATGAGAAATTAATTTGAACTTTGAGCTGTAAGGTTAATTGAATAACGAGATGAGTTACAAGCCTTTCAACAATTTGTCCATGATCCCCAGTTGGCGGGCTCTTGTCCTTTAACTCCTCCTTTACCATAAAATGGTTGTCCTCAGCATATGCATTCCCCAAAGAAACTAAAGTTTTATGTTGAGAAGTAATACTCATTTTCAATTCAACGTAGTAAGCAATAGAGCATGGAACAACATTGTAACATTGTAAACCTGACTATTCATGTAAAGTGGACTTCCTAAATTCCAGAATCGAAAGTCTAAATATGTAGTATTTTAAATCCAAATATATATGTCAACCAGTTCAAGTGTCCATCTCGACCAAGTCAAGTATCAAAATCTACAACACAAATGTACAATTTTAGAAACCCAAAATATATTTTCATAAACTCAAATGTGTAATTCTTCAATTCAAATGTCCATTTCTGAGAACTTAAGGGCTCATTTTTATAAAGTAAATTTTCTTCTTGATCCCAAATGTGTAATCTACTTCTGGCTCTCATTCTTCTCTTTGCTAAAAGCATGGGTGGTCATTAAAGGGAGTCACCATCTTAGAGTCAGCTTTTGGTACACAACAAGGAGGTCCTTTAGGGAACTTTTGTTTGCCATGGCTCACTTTAGAGGTCTCTTTTCTACTACTTTGGCCATGCCAAGTTGTGTATTTCACTCCTTAGCAAAAAATACATATATTGTGTGCATCGTAGATCAGATTAGACAAGCCTTTGATCATTTGACTACCAAGCTACATCTTGTAGGCTTGAGAGTCAAGGCGTCAAAGTGTAGAGCATTGTCCCTTTCAGGTATCCCTCCCCACCTTGAGCTTCCAGAGGGGTGTGTCACATCTATAGATGGACTACGTATTCTTGGAGTGCCAATAGGATCCAAGGGTTTTGTCACATGTTTCTTAGATGCTGCTCTTGTAGAGGATATTTTTCATGTGGATAACCTTCCTCTACTAGGAGATCCACGGGTGGCATTTGGTATACTCTCGTCTTGTATTTCCCGTCAAATGACTTACTTTCTCTGCACTATTCTCCCTTCCTTGACTTTCTTGTCACATTTAAGAGCTTTTGATAAGAGGATTTATGGGAGCCTTTGGTGGTATCATTGGAATAGGGACATTTGAGTGTATAATGGGGGATTTAGCATGTAGATAGACATCTCTATCAATCTCATGTGGAGGGGTAGGCCTATTATCTAGGGAAGAGATGGCACTTACAGCTTTTTTGGGTAGTTGGGTTTTCTCAACACCCCTACTTTCCTCCCATTTTGTGGTTGTTGATAGGCCAGTTTTGGAGACTTATGTGACTAAGGTGGAAGAGGGATCCCCAAGTGTTATTGCGGTAGATGAGAGATGGTCAATCTCCATGAGCATAGGAGGAGCTTCCAACCTTTGCTTTACTACCATCATATTGGACTAGAGGTTTGCAATCTTCCTTGATGGAGTGATAGTGTTAGCATATGCTACATTCTCTCTTAGTTGACTCATCCATTCCTTGGGCCACTAGAGCACATCTTTGCTCTTGCTTCGACAAGGATGCAAGCTCATGGATCATAGTTCAATCATGCATTAGGGCATTCTGACTCGCACTAGCCACTTTCTCTACAATGATGGGGTTTTGCTTGGGTTTGGTCCACCCATTTGCATCTTTGTTACTCATTTGTGGTTCTACACTAGATATAACAATAGTCCATATGACATGGTGTCCTTATGGAGGACAAATGATAGCTACCCATGATGCCATTAGGGATATAGCATTTTCTATGGCATGAGAGAGTGGATACCTTGCTTGGAGGGAGTGTTCATATGCTTTGCAAACAACACGTGTCAAAGAAAACTTACACTTGGTCTGAGATGATCAGGTGACAATGGCAAATATTGTGGTTACAAACCCTCTGCGTGATTTAGTTTTGGAGAGAGTGATTACTCATCCTCTTGGATGGGTAGCAAGCGGAGCAACAACACGCAAGGTCTCCAAGTATAAGAGTATGTATTGAGGTCACCTCTTTGTTCCTCCATCATTGAGGTATATGGACTGATGGATATGGCATTCAACACATTTGTCAAGGATTGGATGAGAGCTTATCATATTAGACACCAAGGGTACCATTCTCACTTTTATGCTTTGTAGCATACTTTAGAGGATGTGTGTCCACTGCTCTATAGAGAGCATTGGTGGTGCAATCCATAGGAGAGCAATCACTCTAGGTGATGCTTCTTTGAATGCTCTAGTAGTTTGTAGACCTTACAACTTGCATACTTTAGATATCCTAGGTGTAGTAGGGCAGATTTCTCATATCAATACTATTGGGGGCCAGCTCCATTCTACCTCTTTTGTCTCTCCTTTGTACGGCTTGATGGCCTCTTCCCATCCTTCTTGTGTTCTATGTGGTTGCCATCTCTTTTCTTCTACCACAACTAAAAACTAATTTATTTTAATTATATGAAATTAGATATATATCACTATATTTATAATATCAGAAAAATAAAAAAACCCAAAAATATAAATAAATTTTTTATAAATATAATATTTTAATGTATGCATTTTGGGAATTCAAAGACTACATAAAATTCTAATTTTAAAATAAAATGATAATAAACTGAACTTAAAGAACATTTAAGAATGAATATAGAGATGCTACACTCTTCTATTCTTATACTTATAAGTGTATCCAATAAGAAGGATTATTTAATACTAAGACTTCAATAAATTTACAAAATTGACACTTTCTCATTAAAGTACAATCTACTCTATCATTTGGAGCAAAGAAATGGAGAACTTGAACTTGATAAATTCAAGAGTAGAGAGCAAGATTGTTAATAATTTGCTTCAATATTTGGCTTTAAAAATCAAATCTATCCAAATTTAATTGATATGGGATTGTAACCTTCTTTTTTGAGTTATTTGATATATTTTCAAACAATAATTAAAAAAGATACTTAAGAATATCTAACTACTTAAACCCTAACGAAACTAATGGTGGTTAGATATGTTATAGAAGTGAAAAATATATAAATATAATCTATATTCATTTATTTTAATCATGAAATAAAAAAATTTATATTCTCAACCACCCAACAAGGTCAGACTGAAACGAAGTCCATGCATGCTTCCAATTTCTTGTATATTTCTTTGTGTTAAAGAGTGCAAAAAGGGATACTAGAATTGTTGTCAAGGATATTCCCTTACGTCTAAGAAGAGAGGAAGCTAGTTTCCACGCATGTATTTTCAGATTATAAAAATTTATTATATATATAAGTTCCATAATTTATATTAACCATCTCATTGATTTTGTATTGGTTGATGCACATCAAGGTTCTAAAATATATGAAATATTCATGAGTTATAAAATGAATTTAAACTCCAAAAAAAGTCAAGAGCTTGAAACCATGGTCAAGAAGTTGTATTCAGTTGTATTTCTTAATGTATGCCTCATTGTATTCAGTTTTATTCCTTAATTTTTAAAAGTGAAAAATAGGATGTTAGAATTGTGGTCCACCATATTTCATTCTGTCTAAGAAAAGGAACAATTTACCACAAATGTTTCTAAGGGTTGATACGATTTAAGAGCTCAAAAATATATGAAATATTCAGCTCTTTTAAACTTATACTTAAAACAGATCCAAATTCCACAAAACAATATCAAACGCTTAAAACCAAGGCCATTTGATGCTTCAATAGTCAACACATGAAAAGAAAATCTTGAGTTGAGCCATATTGTATAATGTTTAAGAGTCCATAGCGGGATTCTTGAATTGCGCTCCACCGTATCCTTCCTCGTCCAAGAGGAGGAAGCCATTTGACAATTTACTTTTAAATTAGAAAAAAAATATACTTAACAACTCTAAAAGTTACGTCAACCATCTACATTATCGATGCACTCCAAGAGTTAGAATTATATAATTAATTATTTTATTAATCTAAAACCTAAACCAAATCTTCTTTCCAAAACAAGCCTAACTTCTACACAAAATGCTATTATGATAATACTAGGTTGAAAAATTCCATTTACAATGATGCACAATACTACTAGTATGATACATATACACTCCTTGGATTAACAAAACTACCAACTCATGGAAAACATAAAGCCAAGGCATGATCAAACAAGGAAAAATTGCAATAAGAAATTGAAAGAAGAATAAAACTTGAGATGCCTCCATTTGAGAAAATAATGAAAATGATAATTTAAAAGAAAAATTCAGTTTTGAGGTACTTGAGATTAGTAAGCGTTGATAAAATAGTAATTTATCGACGTTCACAACAAATAGAAACAAATCATTATATTCCTAATTGCTTATAGAATGGTTCATTCTGTAGAGGGTTTATGTGCAAAATATTTTCAAGAATTATATTTCAGAAAAGCATATTTTTATGTCTGTCTTTAAAATATAATCATCTTCAACAAAAGTTAGTTATCTTAACTTAAGTTGGTTGGTAATTCATGAGAAATGCATAAGCATTACACAAATACCTCTCTGAATCTATTTGCACCGCAAAATTTGCTTAAAATAAAGAAATTTCTAAAAGACTCATTTTAAGGATTTGTTTCAAGATTTTGAAATAAATTAAAATATCTATATCAAGGCATGCATGGCTCTCATTCCTCAAAATTCTAAGAATACAATACTTGAAGAAATGATTTAAAACCTTAATTAAAATGATTATTTTTTCAAATTAAAAATAGGAAATACAATTATATGTCAAAGCATGCTATGCATAGTACTATTACATCAAGTGTAAGCTTCAAAGAAGACTATCTTTTAGAAAAAAAAATCAAAATAGAAGCATTAATATAAGGTCCACGTAATGCTAAGTGCACATACGCACATGGCAAACCTAGTTGCCTAATCATGCATAAAACATCCACCTATGCTAGGCAAATTAGATGATCACTATGTAAGGTGAATTAAGGTGTTTATCTATGCATGGAAACTTAAGCACTCACATATATATGGTAAAGCCCCACCTATATCTTCCCCTCCTTCATTTTTCCTACGCGGTCGCCTTTCCTATATGGTAAAGCTAGGAATCTTATGTACAATATACTTTTGCTTTCTTAAAAGAAAGATCAGTATATGTGGAAAGAAAGAAGCATGATTTTAATATCTTTATTCTTCCTTTTAGCATAAAATGAAAAAAATTATTTCACAAATTATTATAATGTTGAGAAATTGTTAAAATGCTAGTAAAGAGACTACACTTCTAACAGAAAGTATGAAAAATTATTATGAAAACTGAATTTTTTAGAGCATTTACCTATACCAATCCAATATCTATTTGCCTTGATTGGAAAAAGATTGTATTCAATAGTGTGCTACAATCTAGCCAATTTTGTAGAAAGTACAATCTAAGAAAAACTAGTAAATGAGATAGCTATGCACACATTATTGTATATTATTGAGATTTACTCTACCAACATTAAAAAATTGGCTTTGATTTTACTTTGATTAATTCTATTATACTTAGAAACTATAGTATATCAAATGTAAGCCGGAAAAAAATGTACAAAAAAGAAGATGCAAATATAAAGATTAGCAAAAGGATGTAGAAGAGTATTAAAGAGTTAATGAAATCTAGGTTTGACTAAAGAAGGAAATTAAGCATAGATTTTTTGTAAGCCTAAATTGTATGGGAGAGTAGATTTGTATAACATACGAGTGCACTTCAACCAACATTATTGATTGATGTAAGATTTTCATTATTATGTTAATATTCCAAATTAATAAGTTGGAAACAAGAATATTGGAGAAGTTTATCTAGGAGGAAAAGAAGATACTGAAGGAGGTAGTTAAACCTAGGTTTGACACTACATAAGAAGTTTAGTAGAGCTTTTTGCAAAACCTAGATTTGACACTATAAAAGGAAGCTTAGTAGAGGTTTTGTGGAAAGTTTTATTCAAATAATATATGTAGTAGATATGTATGACCTATGGAGCACACATCTTTTCAAGATCCATTGATGTTTTCTCTTAGAGATATTGTTGAAACTCCATTTCTTATAGGAGAATAGTTATGTATGACATATGAAAGAAGAATCTCATAAAGCCTTTTGATATAAATTTTGCAGAAAGTAGATAAATTTCTTGAGTATAAGACTCAAACACTTTGATTGTAAGTTTTCATTTTAAAATTTTTCATAAAATCTAAGGTAGAACAAAAATAATTGTATAATTTAAAAGAAGTCTAAATGACCATTTTATGATTTTTACACAAATGAATTATGCAAGAACTCAAATTTGGATGGTAAAAAAATTCTTAAAATATTACATTTTGGGATGTTTTGTATTAAAAAATTAGTACCAATCTTGTACCAATACAAGTGAAAAAGATATTTTTAGGTTTTGTATAGCAAACAGACTAGAAAATTTTTGCAAAAATCATGAAAGATTCTTGAGTGTTGATTTTGTTCTTTGCTATTATGAAAAACTATTCATTATATTTAGTCTAAGAAATAACTCTTCTAGGAAAGGAAGATTAGAAATGGAACATGTTATTTCAAGGCTTGAATCTAGCTCAAATACTATATATAAGTTATTGCTCTATCTAAATCATTGTCCCCTTGTTGATTATCATAGTTGAGTATTCCCAAGTTCAAGAAATTGTTCAATATTTTCCAAATATTCTATATCTAGACATTAAATCAATACTTTCCAATCAAGATAAAGTTTCTATCTTTCTCTCTATCTAAACCTAGTTGATAAGTATATTTGTCTAAATTGCTTTAATACTGTCCAAAATTATTGATCCTAGTTTACACAAGGTTGATTTGAGTGTAGATTAAATCTACTCAAAAACCTTGGAATATTGTAAGATACCTTATGGATTCCAAGTAACACAATAAGTGAGTATTTAGGAAAGAATATAAGAGGTCACCATGAAACACAAGGGATTTATGGACATGGAAGGAGAATTTATAACACATGTTTTGGTCATATCACTTATTAGTAAAGTATTGAAGATATCAAAAGAAGGAAGCTTATAGCAAACATTTTGAATGTCTTCAATGAAAATTGGTCTACTAAAACAATGTTTTTTTAGTTATAAGCAGCTAGAATTTACAATGATTTTGGTTGCAAATGAATTTAAGATTGAGATATTCAGCAGATGTAAAAATGATAGTGTTTGATTTTCAGCTTTCATAAGAACAAATTTCATTATTAAAGTTCTTGAAAAAATCTGAAAAACTTATTTACAAATGGCTATCTTGTGGATAAAGGAATGATAGTTTACATGGAATTAAATTAACCACAAAGATCTCCCACTTGTTTAGGTGACTATTAGCAAAATCAATATTGACTAAAGAATAAAGTTTTGGGATCCACTCTAGAAATAGATAATTTTTGTCCTTAGCAATTAGATGGACCTTATAAGTATGAATTTTAATTCTTGGATTCTTTTATTCTCTTTGTGAAGGTCAAAGAAAAAGTTATATGATGATAATTCAACATTTTTTCAACATTACATAAGAATATTGCTTGCTTTTGAGGAGTAAAGCTATCTATATTGCATGTGAAGACAGTGAAAAAAATATCTCTTGTAGTGTTGTAATATCAAATAGTTCATATCTGCTTGCCTCTTTGAATACAAACATACAATCTCAAAATGTTGCTCACTTATCCAACCAAGGAAAGTTATGGATAACTTTGTGATACAAGACCATGAGTATCATTCAACTCTTTGCTCCATGTTCAGATCTTTGAAAGAGCTATTAAGAGTACTAGCATAAGCATACCAATTAGTGGGTTTGAAGGGAGTATTTCAATCCTAATTGCTAGCCACTAGCACTCTTATGGAGCTTTCTTGTCTGTTGACCTTGGATTCATTAGATAAGTGTCACTTATTTTATACTCAATATAGGAAATCCCATAAAATTTTCCTCTTTAGTATGATTAAGTCATGGCTTATTCTCATTGTGATGGCAATGCCAAAGGAAATGCTAAAAGTGATGGATATTTCATACAAGACATTTACTATTGTCATTATCATCTTTCCAATAAGCTCCCTAATGAATGATGTTCATCAATGAAATGAAGCTCAAGAATGATATGTGATATATTTAATATATTTCTTATAGCAAAGAAAATCAGTTTCCATTTCTATAGGCAAGATGTATACAAGGAAGATGGATTAGAAGTTGATTGCATGAAAAAAAAGAGAAATAATTTACTTGTACATTGATCCAAAATTAATTGTGTTTCCATGACATGATCCAAGAATGCATAGAATCTACAATTGCCAAATTTTTGCACTTATCTACAAGTATGAAGATATTAGCTAATGTCTATTGTAGAGCTCAAGATATATAAAATAGAACATTCTTCCTTGATCTTTGAGGATTTCTTCAATTGATAAATCATCTTTATCTTCCTTGTTATGATTTTTGGATCCTCTACCTACTTCTTTTGAACCTTAGATCCTCTATTTAAGGCTTGCTTAGCCTAGTAATGAGTTGTTGAATCTATTCATATAAAGAGACTAATTTTTATTGATCTCTTCCTTGGTAATTATGTAAGTGAGTACATTACTTTTTGGAAAACTTCATTGCTCTATTGCAAGGCTGATTTTTATTGATCTCTTCCTTGGTAATTATGTAAGTGAGTACATTACTTTTTGGAAAACTTCATTGCTCTATTGCAAGGCTGATTTTTTATTATCAAAATTGTGCAAACATCCACTAAGTTTGGTCACTCATCCTTCTTCACTTTAAATACTTCTGGAGGATTTTTTCTTGTTGATAAGCTTTGCAAAGGCTTACTTGATGTCTATCTTGTCTAATCCTTGTAAAGGCTTACTTGATGTCAATCTCGTCTAATCCTTGTAAAGACTTAAAGTACAAGCAAGAAATGACCTATGTGTTCTCCTTTATGGCTGCATTAATCCTCTTAAATTTCTCCTTGTTTCTTTAATCAGGCTTCAACAACATCTAGTATTGTGGAACCTCATCATGCTCTTTCAATATCTACCTTATAGTAGATGTTTGGTAGATTCCAAAAACTCACTCTACAAGCTAGTAGAGGAGTAGAGAATTTATTTTATCTCCTTTATATTACATCTCTAAAAGGTTACCTTGGTAATTTTCTCAAAGGCCTACATACACAACAAGAATTTTATTGGAGAAAAATAGCACACATCCATAATTTGAGTATCATGATTTAAGTTAAAGAAGCTATGCATCTACAAACCACAATTATATAATTGTTGTTGTATATATGACCAACACAAACTAGAAGCAATTCAGATCACTGAGTGATAAGAGGAAGAGATGTTAATTTTTTTTGAGCACCAAATAATGAGAGGAAGAGATCTTAACTTTATTTTGTATACCAAATTATGAGTCTATTTTTTCTTATAGATGGATTTGATAATGGTTGCCATATCACAATCCACTAATTGCTTGCTTGATAATGCACTCTTTATTAAACAAGGTAAATTTAGTAGTCTTATTTATAAAACCTTCTTATGGAATATTTTATGGCATCCACTAGGTCAGCTTCTTGGAAACTATTCTTAAGAGTCTATTCTTGTTGAAATATTTAATGAGTTGCATGAATTTTCTTATATATATTTGCGATATCAACTTCTGGTTGCTAATGAGTGTTTATCATATGGTTACATAGAAAATAATCAAAGGATCTTTTATTGGACCCCCATACTTCTTTCTTGGTATGGAGGAGAGCTTCTTTATTGTTTTTGCTCCTCTAGTAGCTCTTCTTACTAGAACTTAGGTATTCTTGAAGGACATCAAATTTTACAAATTAAAAATTAGTGCATGTTCTTTCAACATCTCCACCACAAGTGCTTGGTAATATGTTATGCTGTAAAAGATTGAGGAGAGGAAAGTAGAATAGAAGATCACATTGGAACTCTCCAAATGCCTACTTTGAGCTTGGGCCTTGGTATTTATAGGTAACCTACGTATAAGGTTCCCAAGAAGATTTTGAAGAAAGTTCCTTCTAGAAGCCATCTTTCTTGGGGTGAAAGCTAACCTAGCTATTGACTTGGGGTGCAAGCTAAACTAGCTATTTACTTGGCATACAAGCTAAGCTAACCATCAACCTAACATACAAGTTATAAAATCCTTGGATGGTTCATAGAAGCTTTAAAGATGATTTTAGAACATCATTAGAATTTCCTAAATATATGCTAATTATCTCCTATGAGGTATATCTAGCTTTAGCTAACTCCATATTATTAATTGGGGATATTCTCATTGCTATAGAATCTTCAAACTTGAGTATAGCCACTTGTGTATTTGGAAATGAGAAATAGGCTCCCATAAAGAGGATATTCTTTCTATATATTCAAAAAAAAAGAAAAAAAAGGATCTTATATTCAATTTGGCATTGGTGATCATGTTGGATGTCACGGTATGCAAGTCTATAGTAAACTTTTTATTCTTCATGATCATCAATAGAGATTGGAGGAAGAGAAGAGAGAATGTATTAGAAACAAAGGGTTTTAAAGTTGAGATATAGAAGACAAAATGGATCTTAATGTGACTAGGAAAGGCAAGTTTGTAGGCAATAAGAGAAATACTTTGAATAAAATCAAAGGGAATTGGGAGCAAGTTCAAAAAATTGAATGTCAAGAAGGGGAAGAAGGTTACTAGAGGAAAGTATAACTTTGTCATCAAGTTGAAAAGTGAGATCATCATGATGGTTATCAAAATATTGCTTTTGCCAATTTTGAGTAACAAGAAGATGAGACTTGGCTTGGTGTAAGGATGCAAATAGCATGGACAAAAAGGTGGAAGTATGAGGGACATGAGATGGTGGTGGAGCAAGAAGAGAATCTAGAACTAGTGGATCTTACCCATAATTAAGGAAGAGATCAGATAGAAGTATCACCAAAAGAGTACTTCTACTATTAGGCAGAAACCAAAATAGACTTGAAAACCCTAGAACCGATAGCTAGACATATGATTTAAAGATGACAATTGGTTTCGTAACATCTGGAAGGAAGTTACACATGATGGACTAAATATGAGAAAGAGTCATCACCAAAAGGGGACTCTACTAATAGAGTAGGAACCAAAATATGTCTAAAATCTTTGAAGGCAATTTTGGAAGCCTAAACGGATGAATTAGGACTCAAAAATCTGCAGATTGCTCCCCCCAAGAAAGTAAAGGCTGGCCTTCCCTCCCCCTTGCTTTTTCTTGTCAAGTCTTTTCCAATGGTACCTCACCCACATGATTTTGAGATTCCTACAAGAAGATTCTCTAAAAGATTCCCTCCGGTCAAACTTGTTTGACCAACCAGATAGGACCAGGAGCAACATGTCACCCATCCAAGTAAGTAATCCAAGGGTGTATCTTGCTGACATGTCACCTATCTATGTGCTTAATCCTATGGTGGAGCTTCCTTGGAGGAGATTCTCTTTGTCTATATAATAAAAAGAAGGTGCTCCTTTGGGGCATCGGAGGATTGAGTGTGAAATCTGTATTTTCTCTCTTCTCATTTCCTTGGAGCATTACACTTTACATTGAGATAAGTGTTGGTCCTTTAGGTTGTTAATCAAAATAACTTGCAAGATGAAAGTGAGTAGGGAGGTTAGGAGGTTGGTTCCTATGTAGTAATGGATAGCAAAGGGAGCAAGATAGGTAGCACCATTCTCCTCCTCAAAGTCTTGGTGTAGGATCTTGCCTTGTCAATCAAACATTTGTGCCCAATATATAGGCTTGCTTGAGCACATGTAACAAAACATTTTTGCTTGGCCATTTATCAAGTAGGTCAGTCATTAAGGTTTAAAGAGTTTCAAAAATGCCTCCAGTATTGCTCTTTATGTAAGATCTTTGCAATTTTCTACCCTCCATTCATTGTTCTTAGACCTCCTATTGTTGAAAGTGCCTTGATCTTGGCTGTCAACTCCTTGTATGCAAATTTTGAGTCTAGTGTCATTGCTCCTTAACCTCTAGCATCCAGGCTGAGTACCATTCACCAATGATCTTTCATTTGATTGTAAGGATTTCCTCTCATTCCCCCTATCATCTTCTCCTTTTCTTCTCTCACCTCATGAATCATGAAGTTTATCAATTCCTAATTCTAGAGCAAGAACCCTAAATGTTTACTCTAGATCACTGCAGCCTATAGGCCCCAATTTCTTTTGCAAGAGACCTAAGAAAGCATCTAGAATCTTTTTGTATGTTCTTAGTATAGACACCATGTTTCTTGATAGAAAAAGGAAAGGGAAAGTAAAAACTAGTTCTACTTTGAGTAATCTATGTCACTCTAATTGATATCTCTCTAAACAAAAGCTAACTACTCTCAGCTCACAATTTTGGACAAGGTGCAAGTGTTAAGCAATGCAAGCAAATGAATCTATGAAAAGTGCAATTGCTAGCCAAACTCCTCATTTTATAGTCCAGATCACTGATCATTCTTTATCCCTTTGGTGGTTAAGGAGCATGTCTGCACTCACCATCTACACATGCAAAGGCATTTGCATGGTATCTTCGATCAAGTGTCATGTCCCACATGCAAATGATTCTCCTCCATTCATTTCTCACACATCAAGCTTGCCCATTCAATGCCAAGGGTTGTTTTGAATGTAACAGCCTTAGTGGCAACTCCCAGCTGATCTGTCAATGCATCCAAATCACAATGGCACTTAAGTATGAGTGCTAATAGTTACTTGGCATTCAAGCTTATGAGCACCCAATTGGCAAGGATTCCAAGTACTCAACATCCTTAGAGCACTCCAAATGTTACAACAACACTTCAAGTGCTATGAAAACATTCCAAATGCTAATCCTCCTTCAAGCACTTGGGATTATCCTACATCTCTTTGGGTGCTACTAGTTTGGAATTTCTATTGCACAACTACAAGTGCCATCTTCTTTCAAGGGCATTATCTTAGTAAATATAACTCTCCATTGGTCTTTCTCTAGCATTTAAGCATGATTGATCAACAAAAGCAAGTTTCAAAGAAATGAGAGCACCGTAGAGGTACTCATCATCCTTGCATTTAGAAATATTTCTCTCTCATTGAGTTCTCTAGTGAGTAATTTTTTGAACATTGGAGTTCTAGTATTGGAAAAGTGTGATGAAGTTTAGTTCTTTGTCTCCTTAGTCTATGGTGCATTACCCTAATAGCCATCATAGGTTCATCATGAATGAGAAATAGACCAACTCACATTTTGGGATCCATTGGCAAGACCTCTTTAGAAGGTAATGTTCTTTATTAGACAGAAGGAGGCTATGAGACATAAGGGGAAGAAAGTGCTAAATTTTTGTTAGAGAACCTAGATCCATTTATATATTTTATAGTTCATTATGATTTTTTTGAGGTGATATAATACATCTTATACACTTGAGAGAATTTGGAGAGATTATGTGAGGTGGACCGTAAATTTTAAAGATTATGGTAATTTTGGACAAAACTTCAAGTTTGAGATCTAGACTAAAAATTTCCAGAGATAATATCCTGGTTTATCATTTAGTGGACATTGAGAATTACTATGAGAGCCACTACACACATTGAGCTTGAAGTTTTGGAAGTTGGTAGGGTAATTGCTCCCAAATAATTACATACTCTTTGGAAATTTGTACAAAGTGCACTATTTCTTTATTTTAAATGGGATTGCCTTAAAACATTCCAAGAAAATTAGGGGTAAATATGCTACCTTATAGCAAAAAATGAGAGAGATATGAATTTTAAACAGTGAGTTATGAAATTCTACAATGAGGGAGTGACTTTTAGACCAAAATTAAAGAGAAAATTAGTGAAACAAACTTCTTGTTTTCTTTGGCAAGGATGGAGAAGATGCAGAAGCCTTTGTAAGAAACTTCAAGAGAACTTGCATATGAATCATTACTATCAGCTTTTTTTAAGGATACAACTCTTACATGATATGAATCAAAATACTAAAAGAAAGAGAAGAAAGATGGTCAAGAGGAATCATGGGAAAGGTTGACTACAATACTCATTGAGAACTTTCTTTTGGATGTTCTTTTGGAAGTCATGAGAGATTGATGAGTAAAGTTACCTTCCTCAAGCAAGGAGATTGAGAGAAAGTGAGAGCATATGCAAAAAGAGTGGAGAAGTTAGAGTCTTAAATCCGCAAAGTGTTGAGGAAGAGTAGGAATAATGTGGAAACTACTATGATTTTGATATAAGCCATGCTTACCAAGAATTTTTTGAAAGGGTTGAAACAACAAATTTGAAGTAAGGTGAGATATGAATTTTTTTCTTCCAAAGTAGAAACTACTAAGATTGTAGTTTGCATAGAGGAGAGTTTGGAAGATGAGGAGATTGATTTGGTGGTGAAGGAGGTTGTGCATCCTTTGCAATTCTACAAGTATAATGGAGCCTATGATCTTTTTGTGGTTATGGTTGCACCACAAGTAGTAGTTGCTCTAGTTCTTGCACCTCCACTTCAAACCATTATGGAGGAACTTGTAGATCTCAAGATCAATGTAGTACAACTATGGGAGAAGAAGGAGGTGGAATTCAATTTCCAAAGGGAGTTTTTGGGTTATGGAAACTATCCATATAGAGGAGGACAACTAACTAGTAATTTTAATGATAGAATTTGTTTGGATTTAGAAGTAGAAATCACATTTAAAGGAATTACCCAAATTCTACTTATCATGGAGGAAGGGGCTATGAGAGGCCAAATAGAGAGAAGGAGGGAGGTGGTGAAGCACAAGTAACTCTTGTGCAAAATGGGTGTAAGGAGATAACATCCATAGATGTGGTTGAGAGCAAGTATGAGAAGGAAGAGTGCTCAAGTTCCAAAGGTCTTAACTTGGAGCTTTTGGTCACAAGAGAATAAGAGAACTTGTTTTGTAAATGATATAGATTCTTCTCAAAGATTCACTCTTATCAAGGACAGTCCAATGCCCACAAGGAGTACTTGCATTACCACTTCAATAAAATCAATAACAAAGACTCCAAGGGAAGGAATTGATATGGATGATTTCTTGATCTCAAAAGCAACAATGGGACTACAATATGTTGGAAGATGCTGGTAGTCACAAGGCTAACATCATAGTGGGCCAATTGGTTGCTTTGAATTCTACCTTGACAAAGGAAGCTAAAGGTAAGTTGAGTTCTACAAGGAGCAAGAGGAAGAAGGAGGTAAAGAAAAAGGCTCTAGAATCAGTGGAGGTTGTGGATGCAAAACCAAACCCATGGGAGGCTTGTGAATATGTTTCCAAGATTGATATGAGGGTGAATAGATATAAAATTAAGGATGTACTTGTTGATGGAGGATCTATGGTGAATGCCATGTTAGAGGGGTTGATGAAGAAGTTAGGTATGATACCTTTTGGACTTTTAACATTTGTGGTAAGCATGGCCAATTGTTACCCGGCCTATCTCTCACTCAAGATGGATAATATGGTAGTGCACCATGGACTAAGAAGGCAAGGAACCCCAACTCCATCATACTCTTCCAAGGCCAACACTCCAAGACTCAAACCATTGCTCACTAGAGAACTCAATGAGAGAGAAATAGTTGCAAATGAAAGGATGATGAGTACCTCCTCACCCCTACTTTATATACTCGTGAAATAGTTACGCACCAAAGCTACTAATTACTAGAATAACTTAAATTACTAGGCCAAAAGTAAAACAGCTGAAGGAATATCCTACTCATGGGAATATTTTTCCTAGGCATGTGGTCTTATCTTGACCCAACCACTAAGTCAAAGATTCCTTCACATGAGCTACCCTTGGACTATAAAAGAATCCAAAACAAAAAAGCTTGTGGGTCCAAGAGTTGTCAACTTTTTCTCAAAGCCAAACACCTAGGAATAATACCAAATCAACACACTAGAATCCAAATAGTGGTGCTCATTTTTTCCACATCCTCTAAAGTAAGGTCCCCTCTATCTTAGCTATGACTAAATTTAGCTAATCATGAATAATGTTGAACCATCTTTTATCTCTATATAAATAATACCTCTCAAGTACATATAATGGCAAACTAAATATCACAATAGCACATACATGCATAAATGGGTGTTACAAGATAAGATGATAGTTTTGGTTATGCGGATTTAAAACCTCATGACCTTTCAAGTCTCAAAGGGTCATGAGATATCATGGTCTAGTTATGATTTTCTATGTGGAAGACCATGCTTGAGAGCAACATGCTATTATAGAATATATTTCCAACTACCTAAAGATGTGTATCCTTGCTAAATAAAGTTAGGTCTATTTTGATATAATTGCTAGCTCAATCCAATGGACCTTCAAAACCTTCACTTATTCAAAACACAATGAGATAAATGCACTAGAATACCTATTGTTGACTTAATTTTTTGTATTCAAAATATTTACTCAAATTTTATAAGATACGGTTCTTTGCATAACTATATGAAGCAAAATGTCAATATTATCACTTCTTCTCAGTCTTGAAACTCTATCCTTGCTTCTTCTAAGACTATAAAATTTTGTCTAAATCTACTTCTTGAAACCTTCTTCCTTGCCTTATCTTGATTAGTCACATTGATCAATCCCAAATCCTTCTCTCAAATCTCCAATCTGCCATCCACTCTCTCTTTCTCTTATCTCCTTTCACTCTCATGACTCTCTATCTCTATTTATAAAGCAAATTTTGAGAATGCTTGATCTCAATGAGGGATCACTTATGGAATTGATTGATGTAGATCATGATTTATGTGCTTGGGTGAATTCAGATTTGAATGTAGATGCACCACCAAAATATATACTTCACAAGCTGCACCACACTAGATGAAAAGAACACCAACAAGACCCCTTATGGGCAAGCCCCGCAACTCTTGAAAATAAAGAACCTCAAAAATCCCATACAAGATAAGCCATGCCACTTTAATACCAAGAACTACTAATCTCCCACAAGTAAGCATGTAGATGCCAAGTAACATGCAAGTAGGCATGTATGTGCCAATTATGTGCAAGTAGGCACATAGATGCCAAGTGACATGTAGTGAAAATCCAAGTACAAGAATCCCAATAATTCAGGAATTAGGGAAAATAAAATAGTTGTTGTATCTTCTCTAGATATTTTTCTACTAAGATCTTGGTGTTTATGGAAAGCTCTTGAGCATGCGTTCTAGCAAAATAAAGCACATCCCATTTGGACTAATATCCATAAAGAAATCAACCCCTATGTGAACCACTTCTTCCCATAACCATGGAAATCAATATTGAATGAAAATCCATGTATTGGGAATATCTAGTATAGAAAAATCCAAGTACAAGAAAACCTAGTTCATGAAACCAAAAAATCTAGGAATTGGAGAAAATCAAATGGTTGTACCTTCTTCTCTAGAACTCTATTTGCCATGATCTTGGTGTCTATGGAAAGCTCTTGAAAAGGCACTTCCAACAAGATAGAACAAGATTTTTTGGACTATTATGCACAAAGAAACCAGCCCAACATGAATTTTATCTTCCCATCTTTTTTTTCAAATCAATCTCCTTCAAGAAACTTTTTCTCATGCCAAAGATTTCCCCCCTAATATGCAATATATAACTTCAAGTAAACTATATTGAAACAAATCTAAAGTAGTTTTGAATGAGTAAGTAGTCCACATCACAACAATGCATAATTGATCAATGGTACAAAGGGTAGTTGAGAATTGGGCCATCCGATTATCAAGTTATAGTTCTTGTTACTAACATTAATCACACTTCATATTTAGATATGCCATATGTGATAGTGCAATATTGATGTACTTATAGTATAATTAGTAAGTATGTATGTACTCCTCTAACAAGTTATTCTCATAAGGATATTGGTTGGAAATGACTAAGAATGAAGCATAGTGTCATAATGTCATGGTTGGTTTATTATTTCCTACTTAACCTCTTAGAGGTAGGAATCATTCTTAGAAGAGTGCAATGTAACCCACTATGGTGCACTACAATAAACACACAATAAAGAAATCACTTTTATTCTAATTTCTAATTGGGATTGCTCTTGAAGGTGATGGTTTACTTCACTCCAAGTGCCACTCCATTCCAAAGCTGTTGTCAATGCAAGTGTGCTCTACCTTTCCCCAAAGGCACAACTTGCAGGATTCACTTTATGTTAGCTAAATATCTAAGTTTTTCAATTTTGTGGTACCACATGGGTACTACCCATGTGTTAAGCATCCCAATCCACTCCTTGCACAAGTTCACTCCTTTAGATCCTTCAATGCACACCTTGATCAATGGCAAGTAATTTCTTGGTACTGAGCACTTGAGACCTTATTGCAAAATTTCATCACCTCTACTTTTGCTTATATACATTGACTACACATAAAATAGAAGACATAGAACTTGCAATGAATTCAAAGTACTCTTTACTTGTCTCAAACTATGGAAAATAAACAAGAGTGTCTTTGTTCCTCAGCCTTAAGTATTATTTTTGGCGTTGAGACCAAGAGATCATGAGTCCAAGTGGATCTTCCAGAAATCCTTATCTAAATTAAACATCACTCGCTTAATATATTTATCTTATCTTATCCTAATCATCTATAGATTGATTTGGCACCTAGCATGTATTAAGGAAGGCATCCTCCTTAATCTAATTTTAGCCTTCAACATTTGGACCTACAACATGAAAGTCTTGTAGAAATCCAAGGGCACTCCTCAAGAAGTATATACAATTTTGAGTGCAAACTCTATACAACTCAAAGCATCTAACTAATGTACAACTCCAAATATTAACTAAATCTAGTAAAGTGCTTGTGTCCACAAATGGCTTCCTTTAGGAAGAGTGCCTTTGGCTTGGATAGTTGAGGGTGTTGGACTACATTTTCCTCTTTGGTCTTTAATTACCTGATCTATTTGGGCTTGATACTTAGTTATTTCTAATAGGTAGGTCTGCCATGTCTATGTGAAATTCTTGTTAGTGTGTTCTCTTAACTGCAAGGACAATAGATTTATTTGTTCTTCTTTGTAAACTTGATTCTCCAACCTCTCCACTTTGAACTTGAGCTTGTGATGCTTTGTTTCTAGTGCTTGAAAGTGTTCTCTTTCTTTCAATTTCTCTACAAAGAAGTTCCATGCCTCCTCCATCTAATGAATTAATCAGAGCCAATCGTCCTTTATTTCTTTTGTTTGAGCATCCCACTTTACTTTCTATTGGTCTTGCAAGCAAGCACTCTTTGCCTACTTGTAATAATTTGGAGTTTAACGATGTAGTTAGTAAGGCTAAAAAAGTAGAGAATAAGCCAAATTAACCTAGAATATTCCAGAAGTATCTAGTAAGCTTCTTGAAAAGTTTCTCTACAAGCTTAAATTGCACCCCAAGTAGGTAGCTTCTAGAAGGAAGCTTCTAGAAGCTTCTGACTAGCTTAGCTTGCACGCTAAGTAGATGACTTCTAGAAGGAAGCTTCTTGAGAAGCTTCTCAAGAGCATTGTATATTACCTATAAATACCAAAGCTGAAGCTCATGCTAGGCATTCGGAGTTTACCCACATTCAACTGTCCCAATATGATCTTCCATTCTCCTATTTCTCTCCTCAATCGTGGTCTTTTACATTGGTATCAGAGCAAGAATGGGATGAATGGAATTTATGGACCACCAAATCAATTCCACCAAACCATTGGGACTTTTGTGTCCAAGTACTACCCAAGCATCAATTCACACAATTCATCACATCGCGCTTTGGGCAAGATGTTTTTGCATATGATCACCTTATCTAAAGAACTCTTGGTGTTTCTGGTTGTAACTTATGGAGAATGGTAGACGTGTTGCATCCATATGTTAGTAAATTAGATAAATTGGAGATAGTGTGATAGAGTAGTAGTCATGGTGGCGATGCCCATAGTTATCCTTGCTATGCAACAACAAGTTGAGCATCTTACTTGATTATTGGATGAATGAGATTGTCAACAACAAGAGTAGGTAGAGAGAGCACCTATTCAAGAGGGAGAAGAGCACATCCAATTTCCAAAGCCTAAGGTATTAGAAGGCAAAAACCTTTTGGGTGTAGTGGAAATTTTGTGTTTGATTGTGAACATTATTTCAAGGCAACAAACATTCAAGTTGAAAGGAGACAAATTCTATTGGCCTCAAGCCAAATGGATGGATTGGAAAAACTATGGTCGCAATTCTAAGTGGAGCGAGCAAAGCAATAGTTTGTTATGCCAATCTTGATATGGGAAGAATTCAAGAGTGCAATAATTGGGCGGTTCCAAGCTATAAACACCACACGGGCTACATGAGATAGGTTGGCAAAATTAAAGTAGATTGCCTCTATAAGAAGCTATATCACTCAATTTCAAAACACCATTATGCAAATTCTAGATATACTAGATGGAGAAGCTCTAGATTGGTTTGTGAGAGTCTTGAAGTCACGCACCAAATTGAAGTAACTATGCGTGAGCCCAAAGACTTGGAGGCAGCCATGTAGTTGGTTGAATGCTTTGATTCCTTAGTTGTGATAACTTGGTCTTGACCTTGGCCTTCCCCAAACCCACCCACACACTACACACAGGTGGAGGAGCCAACACCAATGGAGATTGATGCCATCCAGCCAAGACCACTTGGCATAGCAGATCGTGAAAGATTGCGATAAAATGGTGGATGTTTCTATTGTCACCAAGTTGGAAATCGTATTGCTAAGTGCCCATTAAAGAATGAGTGACCTTGAAAAGTTGCCCAAATGGAGTCTGTGGAGCGGAGTGGTCAAGGAAACAAGGAATCCAAGTAGGAGATTTTGAACCACCTACTAGGAACTTGATTAGTTCTTATGGGATTGAGAGCTCAACCTATGCAAGTTTTCTTCACTTGCAAGGTATGATATCTAATTGTGGTTGTATGATCTTGGTTGATTTTGGGAGTTTAGAGAATTGCATGTCCATGCAATTTGCAAAGGAATTAGGTATTCCTATTAGGCTAGTAATTCAAAGAAGATTAATGATGGCGGATGGTAGAAAAGATGATGCATTTTGTACCTCACATCTTATTACATTCAAGATTGGGAAGGAATATTTGGAATGTATGAGGTTTGTAGTGGCACCTCTACACTATGATATCATATTGGGTCTACCTTGGCTTGAACATCATAAGGTTCAATTTGATTGGACCCAATGACAAATCTAAGCATAACACCAAGATAGTAATTTCTAATTAGGTTGTCTGACACCTCTAAGTAAGACACCTAAGAATAGTCAATCCCAAGATGGGAAGTTTGTAAGGAAAGAAGCCATAGAGCAAGCTTTGAAGGAAGTGAAGTCCCAAGATGGGAAATTTTTCAAGAAAGTAGCCATAGAGCAAGCCTTGAAGGAAGATAAGTCCCTAGATGAGAAGTTTATTAGTGAAGCAACTATAGAGCAAGCTTTGGAAGAAGATAAGTTTATTTTTGTGGTGTGGATCAAGCCAATTGCACAAGGAGAACATGAGGAAAGTCAAGAGCCTAAACAAGCAATGGTTGATCAAATAGTTCATGAGTTTACAGATGTGTTCCCAAATGACCTACCGAAGGGATTACCCTCTGATCGTGGTATGCCCTTCAAGATTGAGTTATTACCAAGGACTATCTAGTGAGTAGACCAATCTATCGGCTCTCACCAAAGGAGTTGGAATTGCAAAAAACACTTCTGGAGTTGTTGGAGAAGGATTTTGTATGATATAGTACATCTTGTTGGGGAGCACCGGTACTATTTGTTCCAAAGAAGGATGGAGGACTTTGTTTCTGTATTGATTAACATAGGCTCAATAAATAGATAGTGAAGAATGCATACACCTTGCCTCAAATTGATGACTTGCTTGATCAATTGAGTGGAGCACAATACTTCTCCAAGTTGGATCTTTGTAGCGGCTACTAGCAAATCTCTATTAATAGGGAGGATGTGCAAAATATTACCTTTTGCACAAGGTATGGACATTTTGAGTGGAAGGTTTTGCCTTTTGGACTCACTAATGCTCCACAATCTTCATGGATTAGATGCATCGGGTGTTGGATGGATTGTTGGATTTACATGGTGGTGTTCTCAGATGATATCTTAATCTATAGCAAGATAGAGTCAAAACATGTGAATCATGTGTGAGAAGTCTTAAGACAACTACAACAATGGAAGTTTTATGGCAAGAAGTCAAAGTGTGCCTTTTGGCAGAAGGAAGTTATCTTCTTAGGTCACAAGATCTCATTGGAGGAGGGGATCAAGATGGAAGAGGAGAAAATCAAGGCCATCACTGATTGGCCTACTCCAAAGAATGCTATTGAAGTATGGGCATTAATGGATTGGCTAGTTTTTATTGATGGTTCATCCACTACTATGTGCATGTGGCTGCACCATTGACCGATCTAGTGGGGAAGAACTCAAGCTTTCAATGGACCAACAAGCACAAAGAAGCATTCCAGAAACTAAAACATATGGTGTCTTCAAGACCAATCCTTCAACCATATGACCCTCAACTACCATGTGTGGTTGATTTTGATGCTTCTAACTTTGCAATTGGAGCCGTGTTGCAATAGGAATTCATAGATGGATTGCATCTCATTGCCTTTGTGTCTCACATACTAAATACAGTGGAAAGGAATTACTCTGCTTGGTATTGAGAAACACTAGCAATGGTATATGAAATCAAGGTATAGAGACATTATCTCTTGGGGAAACAAGTGGTCATGCAAACTAATCACAAGCCTTTGTTGCAGACACTACATTTGGAACAAATGAAGAGTCGACCATATCAATGGAAGGAACAACTATAGCTATTTGACATCAAACTTAAGTACAAAACCAATCGGTTCCATGTCATCCTTGATGCCCTATCATGAGGAAATGATTTGAAGTCTCTTCCTCTCATCACAACGGCAATTATGATGGTATCAGTTGACTCCAATCTCCAAACCAAGTTTAAGGCAGCTCTACAACAAGATCCATTCATTTGGATGGTACAAGGTCATTTTGCAGCATGCGACAAGGAGTAAAACACCTTCTACTACAAGGAAGGCCTTCTATTCTATGAGAACTGGATTTATGTTTCAGCCAAGGGAGATCTCCGACTTGTGCACCTCTAAGAAGCCCATGACTTGCCAATTGCTGGTCACATGGTTATGGACAAGACCTTAGGTACTCTCCAATGCCAATGGTGGTGGCCTAACATGACATGAGATGTTTGAGAGTTTGTCCAATTGTGTGAAAGTTGCTAACACAACAAGGCCAACAACCAGAAGCCAAGTGGACTCCTTCAATCACTCCCCAATCTATCTACTTGATGGGAACATATGAGCTTAGATCTCATCACATCCTTACCCAAGACCAAGCAAGGACATCCAACAATTGTGGTGTTTGTGGATAAGCTTAGTAAGAAAATCCATTTGGCACTAGCCTTTGATACCGTGGATGCTCCAACCTTAGCACAGATCTACTTTGATAATGTCTTCAAGCATCATGGGATGCCACATGTACTCATCTCTGACCATGATCCTTGATTCAAAAGAAAGTTTTGGCAAACACTCTTCTAGATACTCAGCACCAAGCTTGCTTTGTCCATGGCCTATCATCCTCAAACTGATAGAAAAACTGAATGTGCAAACCGCACCTTGGAGGATATGTTGCATGCTTTTTTCAATGTCCACTATACAAAGTGGAATGGATGTCTTGCAGTCGCAAAATTTGCCTACAATAATTCCAAATAGGCAAGCACCAGATTTTCTCCCTTCTTTCTCAATTTTGGTCAAGATTTGCTTGTTCCAGATTCCTTTCTTGCTCCTCCTCCATCTCAAGTCTCCCATGATTCAACCTTCTTGACCACCATATTCCAATCTCTCCAACAAGCCAAATCTTACCTCCTTGTTGCTCAAAATTGTCCAAAGCAATATGATGACCACCATTGTTGGGATCTCACCTTTGAAGTCAATGATAAATTCATGCTATCCTCTAGTAACCTACCCCTCCCATTTGATACCCAAGTTTGTAAACTTACCCCTAATTGGATAGGACCCTTTGATATCATCCAAATCATCTCTTTTGTTACTTATTGACTTGCCTTACCCTGCCATATGCGCATCGACCCTATCTTCCATGTTTCCAAGTTGAAACCCTTTGTTCTTAACCCATATTATTTTTCCTCTTGTGTCCAACCTCCTCCTCCCATCCCTATCAATGATCATGAGGAGTATAAAGTTGATTGTATCCTTATGCATTGCCACGTTCAACAAAGATGTCACCACCATATGGAGTACAAGGTCATTTGGAAAGGGTATCCCTTTTATGATGCCACATAGGAACCTCTTTCTCACCTCCAAAATACACAAATTGCCATCTAGGAGTTTGAAGCTTCATTGGCGACAAGGACGTCACCAACTAGTGGTGGGGGAACATGTAACAATTTGGAATTTAGCAATGTAGTTAGTTAGGCTAACAAAATAGAGAATAAGCCAAATTTACATAGAATATTCTAGAAATATCTAGGAAGCTTCTTGGGAAGCTTCCTAACTAGCTTAACTTGTAACCCAAGTAGGTAGCTTCTAGAAGGAAACTTCTAGAAGCTTCCAACTAGCTTAGCTTGCACACCAAGTAGACTGCTTCTAGAAGGAAGCTTCTTGAGAAGTTTCTTGGTTAACTTGGCTTGCACTCTAAGAAAGCGGCTCAAGGAAGCTTCTCAAGAGCCTTGTACCTGTAAATACCAAAACAAAAGCTCATGCTAGGCATTTGGATTTTACCTACATTCAAGTGTCCCAATGTGATCTTCCATTCTCCTTTTTCTCTCCTTAGTCTTGGTCTTTTGCACTACTCACCCTCTCTTCTTTAAATTCCTTTATCAAGTGATACAATTGTAGTGCAATCTCTTGATAATATTCTAGCATTTGCAAGTCCAAGGTGACAACTTGATCATTGATTTCCTTAAACTTATTCCTATTACTCTCTAACTCTTAGCACTTGCCACCAAATTGGTCCTTGGCTTCCTCTTTTGTTAGTCATGCTCAATTTGGAGTGCAATCAATGCATCTTGCACTTTTTGATTCTCCTCACTTGGTGGTCATGCTCATTCATCAAGATGGCATTCCTTCTCTTAAGTTCTTGGTACTTCCACAACAAGGTAGCTAGCAACCTTGGTCACCTCTTCCTTGTAAAAATCTTTGGTCTTTGCTACTTCCTCCTTGACCAGGTCTTCTCTACCCTTCCAAGTGTAGACTTGTTTGTGCATGTTCTAGACCAATGTGGTGTAATCCACAATGTCAATTCATTTGGCTTGGTACTAGGTTAGCAACACCTCCATCAGCTATAAGGCTCCTATTGAGTGAATGACAAATTTAGCTCCTACTTGCACTAGCACTATCACTATCACTAAAGAGTTGGCTCTACTTTGAAAATTATCTTATTTCTCGATGTAGGGTTTGGTACATCAACATCAATATCAACATCAATATCAACATACTCTTTCTTGGCATGATCTATGATATTGTCTTCTTTGGATTACAAGATTTCAACTTCATCTTAAACTTCAAGCCAAAGTTCTTGGGCATTTGAGCACTTAGCTTGGTCTTGATGCTCTTCTTCTTCTTCATCTTCTTCATCTTCTTCAATGGGACTCAAGGATGCTTGTTCTATCACAACAACTTCTTCCATCACATTTTCTTCTTCTACAGCAAGGCCCTCCTCCATGTCTTGGTCTTGCAAGTTTGGGATAGACTAGACATCCTCTCAAGTCTCTTCTTCTCCTTCTTCTTCTTCTTCTTCTTTGTCTTCACCATTTTTTGTATCCTCAACTTCTTCCTCTGAAGAGGATACCTCCACCACTTGAGTGTTGGCTCTTGGCTTCTTGGCTGAAGAAGGTTAATTCTTTGGGGTAATATTCTCCTTCTTTGTAGCCTTTGGCATAGTTAGTTCTTCATCAACAGGCACACAGATATCTATTCTTGCAAATCTTGCATTTGCCACTTTGTACTTGGCAATCACTATTGGACATCAAAATAACCTACACAATGAAAGTGGATAGAGAACCTCTTCCTTTCCTTTTTGGTTAGAAGGTTGGTTCCCATGAAGTAATAAATAGAAAATGAAGCATGGTAGGTGGCACCCTTGTCTTCCTCAAAGTCTAGATGTAAGATCTTGGCTTGTTGATCTAACATTTTTGCCTAATATACATGCTTGCCTAAGTACATGTAATCAAAAAATATTGCCTGACTATCTTTTGGTAGGTGGTTTGTTTGGAGTAGTGGTCAAGAGCTATAGTGGAGGCAGTTATGAAACTCTTCATGGAATCTTCATTCATAAGAGCCTCCATTATGGCTCTTCATCTAAGGCCTTTGTAACTAGCTATCCTCCACCCATTGTTCTTAGACCTCTTATTGTTGAAAGTGGCCTTGATCTCAACCATCAACTCTTTGTTTAAAATTTTTGAGTCCAAGGTCATTGCTCTTGAAACTCCAACATCTAGTGTCATGAAGTGGAAAATTTACTCATTAAAACATAACTTCCTTCCAATATGTTTCGATATAATTTCTCTCAAGTTCTATAATGCATGTTATGTTAAAGATAACTCTACAAGCTGAACTATGGGCTTGGTACAAGCTTACTACGGGCTTATTATGCGCTAATCTACTATGTACCAAACTATATGTTGATCTACTATGGGCTAAACTAGAGGTGGAACTACATGCTAATCTACTATGGGCTCAACTATAGGTTGATCTATTGTTTAAGGTAGGATAGTTTCATCAAGGTTAATTTCTCTATGGATATGGCTCAAATGAGGCATGCTTCATCTTGTTGGAAATGTCTTCTCAAGAGCTTTCTATACACCAAGATCCCAAGATAAGAAGTTTTGATTATTTGAATTTCAATGTCTTCTCAGACTTGATTTATGGAGTGAATTCCCCATTGAATCCTACAAGGAATCACCTAGTTGAAATCCTACAATTCACTTTAGGGTTATTTAGCTATGGATATTAGTCTAAATAGGGTGCTTGATCTCATTGCAAACACATCCTTAGGGGCTTTTCATAGAAACCAAGATCTTAGGAAACAAAGATCTAAAGAAGAAGTTATGACCATTTGAAGGTCCTTGTCTTCTTGGACTAAATTCTCTTCCTTAATTCCCCACTGAATCGCATATTGAATTCTCTAATTGGAATCCCATAGTGAATCCCTAAATTGGTATCACACAATTCATTTTGTGGTGATTCTTTGGGGATATTGGTCCAAATTAAGTGTGCTCATCTCATTAGAAGTAGTTCTTAAGAGATTTCCACAAACAGCAAAATCATGTCAAACAAAACTCTAGAGAAGAAGTTATAACCATTTGAAGTTTTGTGTCTGCTCATATTTGATTCCTCCAATGAATTCCTCAATGAATCCTATAAGGAATCCACTAGTCAGAATCCCACAATTTGCTTTATGGTTAGTTTCTCCATGGGTTTAGGTTTTAGGAAAACAAGAAGTGAAAAAAAGTCCAAACAAGAAGTGCTTTATTTTGTTGGAAATGCCTTCTCAAGTGCTTTTGGTAGATACTAAGATCAAGGAAAATGAAGGTCTAAAGAAGAAATTACAACCATTTGAAGTTCCTTGTCTTCCCAAACTTGATTCTTGTAGTGGACTCCCTAGTGAATCCCTTGGTGGACTCCTATAAATCACTTTGGGAGTGATTTCTTCAATGATATTGGTCCAAATAGGGCATGCTTCATCTTGTTGGAAGTGACTTCTTAAGAGCTTTCCAAAGTGTAATACAAGCAGCTAGACATATTATCTGGAGGTGAAAATTGGCTTGGTAACATCTAGAAGGATGTTGGTAGATCAGATAGAAGTGTCACCAAAATAATACTTCTACTAATAGGGCAGAAGCTCAAAATAGCCTGAAAACTTTAAAGCCAATTTTAGAGATCTAAACGGATGAATGAGGCCTCAAAAATTGAAATTTTATTCACTCTCAAGGGGAGAAAGATTGCATTCTCCCCTTGTAATTTCTCTTGTCAAGAGCTTTCTAACAATACCTCATCCATGTAATTCTGAGCCTCCCTATAGGAATTCTAATGTCCCTATAGGAATATTCCCTAAAGATTCCCTTTGATAGGACCAACTAGATAGGACAAGGACTAACATGTCACCCATTCAAACAACTAATCCAAGGATGGACCTCGTTGACAGGTCACCAATCCATGTATCTGATCCAAGGGTGGAGCTTCCTTTGAGAGGATCCTCTTTGCTATATAATAAAGAAAAGGTGCTCCTTTGGGGCATTCAAGTATTGAGTGTGAAACTTGCATATTCTCTCTTGTATCTCTCTTGGAGAGTTCTCTTGTCCTCTAAGTATTA
Organism: Lunularia cruciata; assembly: GCA_948567375.1. Classification (NCBI taxonomy): domain Eukaryota; kingdom Viridiplantae; phylum Streptophyta; class Marchantiopsida; order Lunulariales; family Lunulariaceae; genus Lunularia; species Lunularia cruciata. Next base: position 49,554,987 of record OX419757.1, on the reverse strand, counting down.
CAATGGTATTAGAGTAGGTATTTTAACCCAAGAGAGTGGATCACCCCTCTTGGAAGAGCACGAGCTACTGAAACCGAGTAATTTGAGGTGGAGAACATATTGCAATTGCTAGACTTGGGAAGTGCTTTAGAGAGTGGATGGGATGGATGGATTGGGAAGAAAATTTCCTACACCTAGCTTCCCATTCTTGAATTCATTCCATATCAAGATTATGTACATCCAACATGAGCAATGAGAGTATCTCTAGTTTATCACTTTGGAGTAGAATTCATGGATAGAGTGATGAATTCACCAAACCTGGTGATTCCACCTATGGTGGTATATGATGGAGAATGGGATTTGACAATATTCATTCTATTATGATGTTATGGATCTGAATGTACTGAATCCTCATCCTTTCAACACGCAAGTAGAAATCCATTATGTAGTTAGACCAAAAGTGATGTTTAAGGATTTTGCAGTCCGCAATTTCAATGAAGAATATTATCAATGAGTGAAAGCCTCTGAGGTCCCATGGTATTCCCCATAGTTTGTGCAACCTTGTGAGTGATCATATTAACTCTTTATTGAAGTAGGAAGTAGCAATTGAACATTGCTCTTGTGTAGGAATCATGGATCTGCAGTTGTAGGAGTTGATGCAAGGAATGCAATGGATGTTGAATGAGTTTCAAGAAATCAAGATGACCATGGAGGAATTGAAAAATCAAATACATAATGTCAAGAATGATCAAGTAATGCAAGAAGTAGAGCCATCTCAACAACCAACACCAGCAATTGAAGTACATGGAGAGTTATGCATGCCGATGATAACGATTTCAATTAACAACCAAGCCACATTGTTACTACAAATGAAAAAGACGTGCAACATAAAGCCTTAAAAAGGACAACATTCCATGGGAGTAATGGAAAATTGGATTTCAAGAATGAATTGATACCTTTGATTGTTCATAACAAAGATCATTGATCATTCTGAAGGTGTGTTTGCGTGTGGGTACTTGACTGATAAAGCCCTCACATGGTATGATGCTTTGGAACAATCATTTCTGGTAGAAGGAAGAGAGGTCACTTGGACAACCATGCAAGAAGGGCTACTCAAGAATTTCCAATCAATGGATTTTATGCAAATAGCTTGAACCAAATTGCAAGGGTTGAAGCAGAAGAATAGCATACAAGAGTATGTGGAGGCATTTTTGGATCTATAGGTTGCAATAACCAATATGAGTCCAACCAAAGCTCTTGACAATTTTAAGAGAGGATTAAAAGAGTGGATTTTCCAAGAGATAATGGTGAAAAATCCTCATATTGTTTTTGAAGCCATTGCATATGCCCAAAGAATAGCAAGGGCACTTGAAGGAGATGAAGTGATAACACCAATGCAAAACTATTGGGCCAAGACACACCATTTTGGTGGACCAATTCCTATGGAATTGTGTAACTTTGGTTTTGAGATAGAGGAGAAGACCTCTCTAAGGAGACTGGGGACAGGTCAAAGAAAGGAGAGGAGTTCCACTAGGAGAAGAGGATCGAGTAGAACAATGAAAATGTTACAATTATGGTCAAATTGAGCACATAGTCATCAATTGTGATGCTTGTCATCTTAGAGGCTCTCGGCTTTCATACAAGCAATCTCTCAACCACATGGAGAGGCAAATTAAAGAGGAAGATATGGAAACTGCATTAGAAAAGAAGATTGCCAATGAATGTACCTCATGGCCTTATTGGCTCAATGAAGAAGAGTAAAAGTGGGAGGAGGAAGAGGACAAGTGTGCAAAGAAGGAGGAACATAAACAAAAAATTAATTGTTGTAAATGGAGTGCTAGAAGGCAATCCAATGAGAGTGTTGATAGACCTTAAGGCAACATAGAATTTCTTATCTTGCTTTGTTGCAATAAGGTTAGAGACGTAACTAGAGAAGGATGAGAAGGATGAAGTAGAGTTACTTAATGGTCAAACAGAGAGGATTGAGTCATTACCTAGAAAAGTAATACTCTCTGTAGGAGGGTATTGAGAAGCAATCAAGTGGTGAATAATACAACTAGCTTGTTATGATGCAATCTTAGGTATGCCGTGGATGGAGCACTACAACCTCACCATGGATTGGAGAAAGAAAGTAGTGAAACTAGTTAATGGAAGATCTTTGGGATTAAAGAAAGATCACAAATGCAAGAGTTGCCTCTGTATGTCATAAGGACTACATCTATTGGTAAGACAGATAGATGTTTCATGGGTTTAATAAGAGAAGTCCAGAGTGCCCAACATAATAGAAAAATTCTTGAGAAATTGAAAGATGTGGACAATGAGTGCCAAGATGCCTTTTTGGATGAATTACCCATAGGTTTACCACCAAAAAGGAGAGTAGATCATAAAATTGAGATACATCTTGGGAAGATGCCTCCTTGTAAGGCCCCATATTGACCATCACCTCATGAGCTGGAGGAGTGTGAGGCTCAAATTGAGGACATGTTGTAGTGTATCAACTAGTGTATCACCATATGGGGCTCTTGTATTATAAGTGAAGAAGAAGGATGGAACAATGTGCATGTGCATTGACTACCGAGGATTGAATCAACAAACGGTGAAGAAAAAATATCCATTACCTTGCATAGATGACTTTTTTGATCAACTCAATGGGGCAAGACACTTCACCAAACTTGATTTGCAGAGTGGTTACAACCAAATCAAGATTGTAGAAGAAGACATACACAAAATGGCCTTTCAAACAAGATATGGTCAATTTGAGTACTTGGCAATGCCATTTGGCCTCACCAATGCTCTAGCCACTTTCATGAGTTTAATGAATGATATATTTTGTTTGTACTTGGAGAAATCTATTATCATTTTTCTTGATGAAATCTTAGTCTACAATAGGACACTAACATAACAAAAGCAATATTTGTAAGAAACACTCTAAATTTTGTGATAGAATCAATTGTATGCCAAAATCTCAAAGTGTGAGTTTGGCAAATCTGAAGGAGATTACTTAGGGCATAGAGTAAATACAGAGGGTGTCCAAGTGTTAACAAATAAAATAGAGGTCATTCAAAAATGGAGTGCTACAAAAGATTAGACTCAATTCAAGAGTTTCTTGATGTTGATAGGGTTTATTATCGATTTGTCAAGGACTTCTCCAAGATTGCATAACCTCTAATAACACTATTGGGCAAGGTGAAGAAGTGGATATGTGGAACCACACAAGAATTGGCCTTTTAGGAGTTGAAAGACACATTACTACATGTACCAATCTTGAAATAATATGACCCAAAATGTCCAATCAAGATGGCTATAGATGCATCAGGTGTAGCAAGAGGAGCAATCTTACAACAAGAATGGTAGGATGGATGGCACCCAATTGCATATTTCTCTTTTAGGTTGCTATAGATAGAATGCAACTATCACACCACTAAACAAGAAGAGCTGGCTATTGTCCTTGGAAGCAATATCTAGGTGAGAATGCATTTGTAGAGACGGACTAAAAACTTCTAGTCTACCTCAAGACACAAAAGATCTTTCTTGTCAAAAAATTTGGTGGGCAGAGTGGAGACAACAATTCAGCATGACAATCAAATATGTGGAGGGCAAGAAGTAGCTTGCAGATGCATTCACCCAAATGCTAGTGGAAAAAAAATTTGGTGGTGGAAATCAAGATGAGCCTTGAATTTTGGCTTAGGATTCTTACTGCTATAAAAACTGATCCACGAATTGTAGGTGCCTAATCATCAAAAGGAATCACCAAAACCCAAGATCTCACATTTAGTGATGGCAAGTTGTGGATCCTAGATGATACGGATCTAAGAACCACCATCCTAGTGGAATGTCATGATTCTGCCATTGCAATTCATGTTGGAATAAACAAGACCTTGGATGTAATCAAATGCCATTACTATTGGCCCAAGATGAATGTAATACCAAGAGCTAGCCATATGATCTAAATGTGAAATTTGGTTTGGTAACATTTAAAATGATGTTATACATGATGGTCAAAATAGATCAGATAGAAGTATCACTAAAAGAGTACTTCTACTCATAGGCCAAAAACCAAAATAGACTTGAAAACCTTAGAACCAATAGCTACACATGATTGAAAAGTAAATTGGTTTGGTAACATCTGAAAAGATGTTACACATGATGGACTAAATAGATCAAAAAGAGGTATCACCAAAAGGGGACTTCTACTAATAGAGTAGGAACCAAAATATGCCTGAGATCTTTGAAGGCAATTTTGGAGGCCTAAACGGATGAATTAGGCCTTGAAAATGTGAAAATTCCCTACTTATTGGAAGGAAGGTTGGCCTTGCCTCTTCATTGCGTTGTCTTGTTGAGAGCTTTCCAATGGTATCTTACCCATGTGATTCTAAGATTCCTACAAGATCTCCTAAAAGATTCACTCTGGTCAAAGCTTGTTTGACCAACCAAATAGGACCTAGACCAACATGTCAACCATCCAAGTAAGTAATCCAAGGATGGAGCTTTTTGACATGTCATCTATCTATGTGCCTAATCCTATGGTGAGATTCCTTGGAGAAGATCCTCTTTGTCTATATAATAAAGAGAAGGTGCTCCTTTGGGGCATTGGATGATTGAGTGTGAAATCTGTGTTTTCTCTCTCCTTTGGCCCTCAGAGTATTACAATGGTATCAGAGCAAGTGTTTTAGTCCAAGAGAGTGGATCACCCCTCTTGGAAGAGCATGAACTACTGAAATTGAGTAATTTGAGGTGGAGAATAGAGAGTAATTGCTAGACTTAGGAAGGAATTTAGAGAGCAGATTGGATGGATACACCGGGAAGACAATTTCCCGCACCTAGCTTTCCATTCTTGAATCCATTCCACATCAAGGTTATGTACATCCAGCGTGAGCAAATGAGAGTTTTGCTAGTTTATCACTTTGGAGCAGAATTCATGGACAAGGTGATGAACTCACCAAACCCGATGATTCTACCTGTGGTGCTATATGATAGAGAGTGAGAATTGAAAATCTACATTCTATTATGATATTATGGATGTGAATGTCCCAAATCCTCTTTCTTTCAACACTCAAGTAGAAATTTGTTATGTAGTGAGACCAAAATTGATGTTTAGAGATTTTGTGGTGAGGAAGTTTGGTGAGGAGTATTATCAACAAGTGATAGCTTCTGAGGTCCCAATGGTAGTTTTGATAGTTTGTGCGCCTTCCAGAGTGATCATATTGACTCTGTATTGAAGTAGACATTTGTAATTGAGTGTTGCAAGAACCATAGATTTGCAATTTCAAGAGCTGGTGCCATGGATGCAAGGGATGTTGAATGAATTTCAAGAGATTAAGATGACCATGGAGACATAACAAAGTCAAGTACAGATCCTCAAGAACGATCGAGCAATGCAAGAAGAAGAGCCATCTCAAAACCCAATACCTGCCACTGAAGTACTTGGAGAGGCACACGTGCCTACAAACCCTATCAACAATTAAGCCACATTGCTTCTCCGGATGAAGAAGACTTGCAACATTGAGTCTTACAAGGAGCAGTGTACAATTGGAGTAGTAGAAAATTGGATCTCAAGAATGAATCAATATTTTTGATTGTTCTAAACATAGATCATGGAGTATGTTGTAGGTGTGTTTGCATGTGGGTACTTGACCGATCAAGCCCTCACATGGTATGATGCTTGGGAACAATCCATGTTGGCAGAGAGAAGGTAGGTCACATGGATAGTAATGCAAGAAGGATTGCTAATGAATTTCCAATCAGTGGATTCCATGCAGATTGCCCAAACTTGACTATGGGGATTGAGACAAAAGAACAACATTCAAGAGTATGTGGAGGCGTTTTTGGATCTACAAGTCACAATAATTGACATGAGTCCAACAGAGGCTCTCAAAAATTTCAAACAAGGGTTGAAGGAGTGGATTCACCAAGAAGTCATGGTGCAAAATCCTTGCATGGTATTTGAAGCCATTTCTTGTGCACAGAGAATAGCAAGAGCATTGAGTGGAGGTGAAGGAGTAGTTACACCTCAACATTATTGGGCAGAAATGCCACACATGGGTGGACCAGTACCGATGGAATTGGGCAACCTTTGATTTTGACATCAAGAAGCACGACCACTTCAAGAAGAGCATGGACGGGTAGAAGAACAAAGAGATGGAGTCCCACAAGGAGAAGGAACTTGAGGAGAACAATGCTGTTGTTACAATTGTGGCTATATTAGGCACATATCTACCAATTGTCACACTTTTTCCCATAGAGGCCCTCGGCCTTTGTACAAGCAATCTTTGAATAACATAGAGAGGCGCATTGAAGAAGAGGAGGTGAAAATCACTTGGAAAAGCAAAGATCACCAGTAAATGTACCTTGTGACTTTACTGGCTCAAAAAGGAAGTAGAGAAGCAAGGGAAGGAAGAAGACTAACATGCAAAGAAAGGCAACCTCACATAGAGAGGCGCATTGAAGAAGAGGAGGTGAAAATCACTTGGAAAAGCAAAGATCACCAGTAAATGTACCTTGTGACTTTACTGGCTCAAAAAGGAAGTAGAGAAGCAAGGGAAGGAAGAAGACTAACATGCAAAGAAAGGCAACCTCACAATTGATTGTTGTGACTTGAGTCCTGGAAGGCAATCAAGTGAGAGTATTAACAGATTCGGGAGCAACAAAGAATTTCTAGTCTTGCTCTATTGCAATAAGATTAGGAATGGATCTAGAGAGAGAGATTAGAGTGAAGAAGTAGAGTTACCTAATGGGCAAACAGAGAGGATTGAATCATTACCTAGACAAGTAACACTCTTGGTAGGAGAATATAAGGAAGCAATTGAGTGGCGAGTGATACAATTAGCTTGTTATGATGCAATCTTAGGCATGCCATGGATGGAGCATTACAACCCTATGGTAGATTAGAGGAAGAAAGTATTGAGAACCCACCAATGGTCAATCATTGGGGTTAAACAAAAATCACACAAGCAAGAACTACCTCTATATATCATAGGGACGGCAATTGTTTGTAAGACCGATAGATGTTCCATGGGTCTAATAAGAGAATTCTAGAGTGCACAACTCGATGGACAAGTTCTTGAGAAATTGAAAGATGTGGTGGATGAGTTTCAAGATGTTTTTCCCGATGATCTACCCTTAGGATTACCACCAAAAAGGAGAGTAGATCATAAAATTGAGACACTCCCGGGGAAGACACCTCCTTGTAAGGTCCCATATTACCTATCACCTCATGAGTTGGAAGAGTGTAAGACTCAAATTGAGGAGATGTTGTAGAAAGGGTTCATCCAACCTAGCATATCACCATATGGGGCTCTTGTCATGTTTGTGAAGAAGAAGGATGGTATAATGTGCATGTATGTGCATTGACTATCGGGGTCTCAATCAGCAAACAATGAAGAACAAATACCCCTTACCTCGCATGGATGACCTATTTGATCAACTCCATGGAGCAAGATATTTCACCAAATTGGACTTGCAAAGTAGTTATAATCAAATCTGAATTGCAGAGGAAGATGTGTACAAAACTGCCTTTTGAACTAGGTATGGCCACTTTGAGTATCTTGTGATGCCTTTTGGCCTCACCAATGCACCTGCCACTTTCATAGGTCTAATGAATGGCATATTTTGTCCATACTTGGATAAGTCTATTATCATCTTCTTGGATGAAATCTTAGTATACAATAGCACAATGATGGAATACAAACAACATCTACAAGAGGTCTTCTAGATTCTAAGACATAATCAATTGTATGCCAAAATCTCAAAGTGTGAGTTTGGCAAATCTGAAGTAGACTACTTGGGGCATAGAGTTGGTGTAGAGAGCATTCAAGTATTGATGAATAAAAGTTCATTCAAAAATGGAGTGCCCTAAAAGATCAGACTCAACTCAAGAGCCTCTTGGGGTTGATGGGATTCTATCATAGATTTGTCAGGGACTTCTCCAAGGTTGCATAGCCTTTAACGACACTACTTGGCAAGGGGAAGAAGTGGACATGGGGAACCGCACAAGAATTGGCCTTCCAAGAATTGAAAGCCACCTTGCTACATGCACCAATCTTGAAGTGGTATGACCTAAAACGTCCAATCAAGTTGGCTATAGATGCATCAAGCGTAGCAATAGGAGCAGTCCTACAGCAAGAGTGACATGACGGATGGCATCCAATTGCATATTTTTCTCAAAAATTGTTACCAATAGAGCGCAACTACCACACCATAGAACAAAAAGAGTTGGCTATCATTTTGGCAACCAAGCATTGGAAGCACTATTTGGGCGAGAAGGCATTTGTAATAGAGATAGACCACAAACCTCTAGTCTACCTTGAGACACAAAAGGATATAGCTTGTTGCCAAATTTAGTGGCAGAGTGGCGACAATGCTTCAACATGAAGATCACCTATGTGGATGGTATAAAGCAACTTGCAGATGCACTCACCCACATGCCAATGGCAAACAATTTGGTGGTAGAGGTTAAGATTAACCCTAAATTCTGGCTAGAGATTTTGGCTGCTACAAAAACTGATCCATAGATTATAAAAGTGCAATTGTCCAAAGGTGTCACCAGCACCCAAGGACTCACTTTTTGTGATGGCAGATTATGGATCCCAAATGTCCCAAAATTACGCACCACCATTCTAGTAGAATGTCATGATTTGACCATTGCAGGTCATGTCTGAGTGGACAAGATCTTGGATGCAGTCCAACACCATTACTATTGGCCCAAGATGCACAACAATGTGATGGACTATGTGCGTAGCTGCCTACTTTGTAAACAAAACAAAGCTTTTAATCAAGCTCTTGAATGGCTCTTTCAACCTCTCCCCACTCCTACCCAATGTTGAGAACAAGTGAGTATGGATCTTGTCTGTGAATTACCCAAGACCACCTCAAGATTTGACTCCATCATGGTCTTTGTGGACCGGCTGAGAAAAATGATTCATTTATGCCCTACCACCAAGGATGTGACCGCTCCACAACTAGCTCAATTATACTTAGATGTAGTCTTCTCTCACCATGGCTTGTCTCGAGTACTCATCACCGATAGAGGCACTCAATTCACCAAGTTGGCCATATCTACATCTTACCACCCACAAATAGATGGACAAATTGGGCTAATCGCACAATTGAAGACATGTTACGCGGCTTCACCTTAGAAGAGCAAGAGAGGTGGGACACTCTACTCTTGTTGGTGGAATTCACTTACAAAAATTTAGTGAATGCATCCATCCATGTCACTCTGTTCTTCCTCATGTATGGTGAGCATCCCTTCACACCTCCTAGCTTGATGAAGATCAGTCCAATGGCTACCAAGGTCAATGCAGTCAACACATTTGTTTCTAGAATCCAACAAGGTATGGAGAGCGCCAAACACAAATTATAGATTGTGCAAAATAGATAGAAGCAATATGTTGATCCATATTCTAGGCACATGGAGTTTAGTGTTGGGGATCAAGTGTAGCTATCGACAACCAACCTCACATTAGTTGGACCTCATTTTATTGGGCCTTTCTTGATTTTTTGTCAAGTCGCATTGTGGCCTATCACCTTGAGCTACCATCACACATGAAGATCCATCCAGTGCTCTATGTTTCCCTACTACATAGATATGCTCCCCGATCATGCGTGTGTCATTCCACACAAGACATTTGACCTTGTCGGACACTCATTGATGGCATAGAGGAATATGAAGTAGAACATATCCTCCAAAAATGCATGCATGGTACTCGCCATCCACGGGTGGACTATCTAGTATAGTGGAAAGGTTACCTCCTCTATGAAACAACTTGGGAGCTCGCTGCCAATTTGACACATGCGCCGGTGTTGGTGCAAGCGTTTGAGCAACAACTGCACAACGAGGACATTGCATCTTAAAAGGAGGGAGGTTTATAATACCAAAAGCTAGCCATATGATCTAGATGTGAAATTTGGTTTTGTAACATCTAGAATGATGTTAAACATGATGGTCAAAATAGATCAGATAGAAGTATCACCAAAAGAGTACTTCTACCAATAGGGCAAAAACCAAAATAGACTTGAAAACCTTAGAACTAATACCTACACATATGATTTAAAGGTGAAAATTGGTTTGATAACATTTGGGAGGATGTTGCACATGATGGACTAAACAGATCAGAAAGAAGTATCACTAAAAGGGGACTTCTACTAATAGAGTAGGAACCAAAATATGCCTGAAATCTTTGAAGACAATTTTAGAGGCCTAAACAGATGAATTAGGCCTAAAAAATGTGCAAGTTCTCTCCCCCCAATGGAGGAAAGGCTGGCATCGCCTCCCCCTTCTTTGTCTTGTCAAGAGCTTTCCAATGGTACCTTACCCATGTGATTCTAAAATTCCTACAAGAAGATTCCCTAAAAGATTCCCTCTAGTCAAAGCTTGTTTGTCCAACCAGATAGGACCTAGACCAACATGTCACCCATCCAAGTAAGTAATCCAAGGGTGGAGCTTGCTGACATGTCACCTATCTGTGTGCCTAATCCTATGGTGGAGCTTCCTTGGAGGAGATCCTCTTTGTTTGTATAATAAAGAGAAGGTGCTCCTTTGGGGCATCGGATGATTGAGTGTGAAATCTGTGTTTTCTCTCTTCTTTGGCCCTTGGAGTATTACAATGAGCAACAATGTGATGGAATCTGTTTGGAGCTGCCTACTTTTCCAAAAAAAATAAGGCTTCTAATCAAGCTCCCATAGGTTTCATCCAACATGTCCCTACTCCTACACAACATTGGGAACAAGTAGCATGTACTCGGTGTATGATTTGCCCAAGACCACCTTTGGGTTTGATTCCATCATAGTATTTGTCAGCCAACTCAGCAAAATGATTCATGTATGTCCTACCACCAAGGATGTGACTGGCCCGCAACACTCAATTCACTTGTTTGTTTTGGAAAACACTCTTTGTGTTCTTCAAAACCAAATTGGCTATATCCATAGCTTATAATCCATAGACTGATGGACAAATAGAGAGGGAAAGTTTCACTATTGAGGACATGCATTGAGGCTTTACTTTGGATGAGCAAGTGAGTTGGGACACCTTACTCCCATTGGTGGAATTTACTTATAACAATTCAGTTAATGCCTCCACACAAGTCACACCATTCTTCCTCATGTATGGAGAGCATCCTTTCACACCTTCAAGCTTAATGAGGGTCCATCTGGTGGCTACCAAGGTTGACAATGTCAACACTTTTGTTTCTAGAATCCAATAGGGGGTGGAGCACGCCCAACACATGTTGTAGATCGCCCAAAATCAGCAAAAGCAATATGCAAATGCACACTGCCAACACATGGAGTTCAATGTGCAAGATCAAGTCTGGCTATCAACCACCAACCTCAAGTTAGTTGGTCCTCATAAGCTTAGACGTCATTTTATTAGACCATTCTCTATCCTTTGTCGCATCAGTGGCATGGTCTATCACCTTGAGCTACCGCCACATATGAAGATCCACCTGGTGTTTGATGTTTCTTTATTATGCCAACATGCTCTCCGACCACCCCACTTCTCTTCCATCCAAGAAAGTTGACCTTGTCCAACCTTGGTTGATGAGGCGGTGAAGTATGAAGTCAAACACATTCTCCAAAAATGCATCTATGGTACTTGTCATCCGCATGTGGAATATCTGGCCCATTGGAAAGGGTACCCATTGTATGAGCCAACATGAGAGCCAACTTGACCAATGTGCTTGTGTTAGTTCAATCTTTTGAGCAACAACTTTGCAACAAGGATGTTCCATCTTAAAAGGAGGGAGGTCTGTAATACAAGCAACTAGACATATTATCTAGAGGTGAAAATTGGCTTGGTAACATCTAAAGGGATGTTGTGTAGAATGGTATAGGTAGATCATACAAATGTGTCACCGTAAGAGTACTTTTACTAATAGAGAAGAAGCCAAAAATAGCTTGAAATCTTTAAAGCCAATTTTGGATGCCTAAATGGATGAACAAGGCCTTAAAAATAGAAAGATTATTCACGCTCAAGGGTAGAAAGCTTGCCTTCTCCCCTCCATGATTTGTCTTGTCGAGAGCTTTCAAATGATACCTCACACATGCAATTTTCAGCTCCTTACAGGAAGATTCCCTAAAGATTCCCTTTGATCAAACCCGTTTGACCAACTAGATAGGACAAGGACTAACATATCACCCATCCAAACAACTAATCCAAGGATGGAGCTCACTGACAGGTCTGATCCATGTTTTTGATCCAAGGGTGGAGCTTCCTTTGAGGGGATCCTCTTTGCTATATAATAAAGAGAAGGTGCTCCTTTGGGGCATCGGAGGATTGAGTGTGAAACCTCCATTTTCTCTCTTATATCTCTCTGGGAGAGTTCTCTTGTCATCGGATTATTACACATAGACACCAAAAGCATGGTAAATAGAGGTTTGGAGAAGATATTATAACTATCTGAATATGATTATTTCCCAAACTATGGTTTTCTTGTATTTGATTTTCCTTGACTTCCCATAATGTTGGTTCACCATAATTTTGTGCCTTCTTGCATATCACTTTGCATCTACATGTTTACTTGTATTGTTTCTTAAGGTTCCTTATTTAAAGAGTAGTGTGACTTGCACTAGAGGTTGTTGATGGGTCTTTAATTTCTTGGGGAGCTCAACTCAAGAAGAGGGGTGTTACCAAGCGGGACAACTATTGAGGAAGAGAGTTCTAGATGACAATCATTGGGATATTATAGGGATTTTGGATAGCGGAGGAGGTTCTGATTGTAGTAAGCAGGCTTTTGGGGTTGACGAGATTAGGGAATTCTGCTTATGGTGATAGGGGATTCTCAATTATTGGATTACAAACAAAGACATGAGTGGGTATGAGATAAAAATAAGATTGATTGTATAGAAATGAAATTCAAAAGAAGAAGGTTGAGGAATGAAGAGTTCTTGGTCTAGTGATATGGATTATTTGAGAGAAGGTTTTGAGGTTCAGTTTTCTTCATTGTGTTGGATTGACTAGGAGATCAATATTTCATGTTTTCAAGAAGAAGAGGAAGAAGAACAAATTTGGCATTTTGTGATAGTTAGGAAGCAGATTTAAATCTTTTAGAATTTTTGGAATTCACACTAACTTTCATATCGTATTGTGATTTATCTTAAGTATGATAAATCTGTAAATTATGGGTATCCTAGTGCTTTTAGAACATTTTTTTTGGAATAATTAATGTTGAGAAGCAATTAGACCAAAATAGCAATTATATCCAAATAGACCTAGATCTATTCATCAAGAATTTTGGTCTTTTGGTATTTGGAAACTAAACTCCATGACACCAGGCAGTGTACCATTTGCCAATGATCTTTTGTCTAATTTTAGGGATTTCTTCTCATTCCACTTGGTCTTGTCCTTCTTTCCTCTCATCTCAAGAATCATGGTGAAGTTTTCAATTCCAAATTCTAAAGAAAAATCCCCAAATGTTTTCTCTAGATCACTACAATCATATAGTGAATAGCCCATTGGCTTATTGGAGGAGGCATTAGCATGGCCTCTAGAATCTTTTTGTATACTCTTGGTGTAGAGATGATGTCTATTGACAACAAAAGGAAAGAGAAAGTAGTAACTATGGGTACTCTATGTCACTCCAAGTCTTGATAATCACTTTGAGTGCTATCTCTATAAATGAATGCTAACTTCTCTCAACTCACAATTGTGGACAGAGTGCAAGCTCTCAACAATGTAGGAAAACGTATATGTGAAAAGTGAGATTTATTTATTTTATAGTCAAGATCCTTGGTCACTCTTCAGCCCTTTTTTAATTAAGGAGCAACTAGACTCTTTCCACCTTCACATGCACATGCAAAGGCATTTGCATGGCATCTTCAATCAAGTGTTATTTTCCCACATGAAAATGATTCTCCTCCATTCAATTTCTACATGCCTACCTTGCCCGCCAAGTGCCAACAGTTGTCTTGAGGATAATAGTCCTTGGTGGCAACTCCCAACTGATCTGGTGGGTCCATTTAAATTTTTTTGCACTTAAGTATGAGTGCCAATGGTTACTTAGCACTCAAGCCTATACTCAACCAGCCATCATTCCAAGTGCTCAACATCCTTGGAGCACTTCAAATGATACAACAACACTCCGAATGCTAATCCTCTTTCAAGCACCTATGATCATCCTACATCTCTCTGAGTGCTACATAGTTTGAATTGCTATGGCACAACTACAAGTGTCATCTTCTTTTAATGATGTTCCCCTAGTAAGTACAACTCTCCATGGTCTTTCCCGAGAACTTAAGGATGGTTTGATCAACAAAAGCAAATTTTGAAGAGATGGGAGCACCACACCATCTTTTGATTATCGGGAATCAGATTCAAAAGGAAGAGCTTCAGGTGTGGGCACCAACATGGAAGAAGAGACCTCATTGGACAAGGATGACTTTGAATCTGATTCAGATTTGTATCTCTTGTGTGCCATGGATTTTGTGCCCAAAGTAGAGGTTTTGAAAGACCTTGATAGATCACCATTGACATTTCAGAAGATAGAGAGGAGACTATCTATCCTCAAGCATGGTTGAAATGTTACCAAGGAGGAGATGGTACAATTTGAGGAGATTTTCCTCAAGTTTATCCATGTGGTTGCTTTTAATTACAAGGATCTCAAGGAAGTCACCTTGGTGGAGCACCATATAGAGGTGAAGTCACATGCAAGCCCAATCTGCCAAAAGCAACATTGCATTAGCTCACCAATAGCTTTGATTATGAAGGAGGAGATTGATAAGCTCAAGGAGTGTGGATTTATCTTTGAGGTGGAGAATTCAAAATGGATGTCTCCAATTGTGATTGGGAAGAAAAAAATAGTAAGCTTTAGTATGTGTAGATTACAAGAAGCTCAATGTTGTTACTAAGAAAGACTATTACCTTTTCCATTCATTGATGAGATCTTGGAAAAGGTTATGGGGTCATGTGAAATATCATTTTGGAGATGGTTATAGTGGCTATAACCAAATAAAAATTTCACCAAAGCATCAACAAATCACCACATTCATCACAACTTGGGAGAATTATGCTTTCAAGGTCATGTCTTTTGGATTTTGTAATGCTCCAATCACATTTCAATAGTTCATGAACAAGGTGTTTGAACCTTTAATTAGGAAATTTGTGAGAGATTTCATAGATGACTTTTGTTTCTATGGGAGCAATAAGAAGCACTTTGAGCACTTGATCAAGGTCTTGCAATGCTTGGATGAAGCAAATGCATCACTTAACTCAGAGAAAAACATCTTCTAATGTGAAGAAGGTCTACTTTTTGGGCATATCATTTTCATTCCATGCATCTCCCTAACATGCATAAATGCATGCTAGAGAGAGGAAGGCCCTTGTAGCAAGATCTAGTGGAGGAGATTTTTTTTCACCAAGGAGCACATGGCCTACTTCAAAGAGTAGTGTGTAAGGAGGAGTCTATCCAACTCATGAAGGAGTTTCATGATGGTTTAGT
This sequence comes from Lunularia cruciata, assembly GCA_948567375.1. Taxonomy (NCBI): domain Eukaryota; kingdom Viridiplantae; phylum Streptophyta; class Marchantiopsida; order Lunulariales; family Lunulariaceae; genus Lunularia; species Lunularia cruciata. Next base: position 49,539,576 of record OX419757.1, on the reverse strand, counting down.
TTGTGGGGGTCACTTTGTAGAGGTGATTTCCTTAAAGATTCTAGATGTAGGATATCATTGGAGGAGGAATTTCAATGATTGTCTTGATTATTGGAGAACTTGCAATGTTTGGTAGGATTTTTCTAGAAATTGTACCTCAACTCCCCCTCTCAGATCAATCCATGGCTAGGACCTTTTGAGAAATGGTGAATTGACTTTGTAAGTCCTCTCAATAGAACCCCAAGAAAAAATTAGTATATTGTGGTAATCATTGATTACCTTACCATATAGGTTGAGGCTAGATCATTGAGAGATAAGAATGAAGATTAAGTTGGCAGATTTCTTTATAAACACATTATCATTAGGTTTGGTTGCTCTTTGGAATTGGTTTTAGATAAAGGAGTAAAATTTATGAGAAGCATCACTATAGCTATGCTACAATATTCTCTATCACACATAAACTTACCACATCCTATAAGCCAAGCCTCCTATGACTTGGTAGAGAGAATCAATCAAACCTTGTGTATGATGTTGGCCAAAGATGTAGAAATGGAGGGGGCTAAACATCATTAGGACTAGATGATGCATGCAATTCTATGGGAGTATAAGATAACCAGAAAGACATCCACTAGATATTCTCTATTTCATTTTGTATATGGTATTTAATCTACTTTACTGTTCACTTTGATCTACCTGCTTTTTAAAGCATTAATAGGAAATTGTAAAAGGCACAAGGAGATGATATAGAGAAGTCAAGGAAGGATTAACTCATGGAATTTGAAGAGCAAGAGCACTTGCTATGGTTTAAGTAGAACAAGCTCAAAGGAAACAAAAGGAGAGCTATAATAAGAGGCAAGGCAAAACAAAGGTATAGTCCTTCAAGGAAGGTGATTGGGTAATATTGTTTGATTCCATTTGGTTCAAGAGACTGAAAAAGAATTTTTTGCTTTAGTATTTTGGACTTTTGGGAGGGGGTAGGGGGGGGCGCAATTACACCTATGATCTCAAGGAGTTATAAGGAAGACACCTTGATAGGATTAACCAAGATAAGTTGAAGTTGTACCATAGAAGATAAAAGGACCTTCACTCCAAGGACAAAGTGAAATCTTAGTTTAAGGGTAAATATAACACACATTGGTGCATGTATGCTTTATTAGAATATTTGATTTGGTATTGTGAAAAGTTGAAGATATTATTTATATGGACTTATCAAACTTCTATATTAGTTATGATTAGTTAATTTTATCATAGCCAAGATAGAGTTAACTCTACTTTAAGGAAAGGTGAAAGAGTGAACATCACTATTTTGGATTCTAGTGTATTGAATTTTTATTGTTCCTAGATGTTTGGATTTGAGGAAAGAGTAGAGAACTCTTGGGTCCATAAGCTTTCTTGGTTCAGATTTTTCTATAGTCCAAAGATAGCCCATGTGTAGAAATCTTTGACTTAATTTTTGGGTCAAGATGAGACCATATGCTTAGGAAAATATTCCCATGAGTTTGGATAATTCCTTAAAATTTTGACTTTATATGACTTTTAGCTTTGTAACTTGAGTTACTATAGTAATTAGTAACTTTGGTGTGTAACTATCTCACAAATATATAAACTAGGATGACGAAGCACTCATCATTTTTTCATTTTTAATTATCTTTTCTCATTGAGTTTACTAGTGTACAATATCTTAATCCTTGGAGTTTTAACCTTGGAGGAGTATGATAGAGGTTAATTTTTTGTCTTTTCATTCCATGGTGCAAAAATTAAATAGCCATGAGAGGTTCATCTTGAGTGATCATAGATCAATAAGTTATGCTTATATCATACAATATCTTTGATGAAATTGGGCATGCAAAGATCTTCAATACCTTGGATCTTTGAACATGATATCATTAGTTTTGGATCAGGTAAGAGGACAAGTTCCAGCTAAATTTTGGATTATTGATCCTCATTGCAAGGATATATTGTACCATTGCCAGTTCTTACCATTTGGGTTGAAGAATGCTACTACCAAGCTCCAATGAGCCATGTACAAGATGACTCAGTGCTTGGGCTATATTGATGATATTTTGGTCTATAGTGCTACTATGGAAGAGCATGAGAGACATTTGTTAGAGGTGTTTGAGAGATTGAAATCTCATGGATTCAAATTACATCTTGTGAAGTGCAGATTTTTCTCAAAATAAATAGGTTGAGTATTTGGGTCACACAATCCACCTAGGTGAACTTGGTTTTCAAAAGATAAAGGTGGACGTTATTGCATGTATTCCTTAACATATAGATGTGAGTAGGGTGCAAGCATGCCTTGGGTTCGTAAACTTCTATCATTGACATATTAAACGATATAGTGCGATTGCAAAGGCCTTGATGAAGTTGACCAAGTTTACACATGAGTGGTATTGGGCAACCAAAAGATTTTATAAAACTTAATAAGAGGTTTTGCACTTTTTCTTAGGAGACCAATCAGAGGATGTTGATTCCAAATTCATATTGCTTGGAGTATGTTGAGGCTTGGAACAATGCTCAATCAACAAGATGATGAGTAGATAGAGTTTGTGGTTTTCTATGCCGGTTACTCCAACAATCCAATGGAAATGAAGAATAGTTCATATGAGAGATAATGCTTAGCATTAGTGTGGGCAATAATAAATTTATGATATTACCTATTTGGTATCCCTTTCACTCTCATCATTGTTCATGAATCACTAAAGTGGTTGATGGAGTCCAAAAAGCTTTAAGGTAAGCTTGCCCAATGAGCTATGATTTTATGAGAATATAATTTAATTATCATTCACAAACCTAGAGTGGTGAATCATGATGTAGATAGTTTGAGTAAAAACCCAAGTAAAAGCTAACATTACCAAGAGCACATTGGCATGCTAAGATGGATGAAGAGATGGTATATGGTTTACATGCATTTGCCTTTGTGTGTATATTGATTGGAGCTCTAGTAATATCCCTTGTGGTATTGACACGAAGAGTTGTTGAGGTCTTATACCTAAAGAATGGAGATATTGGTACATGTCATCAAAATATTCACGCTGATGTCTTGGAAATAGACTATCTTTGCACTAGTGTTGTGGTGGCACAGTTAGGCCAAGGAAAGACATTGTGGCCTTCATGAAACCAAATGGTTCAAATTAGAAGGCAAGCATCTTCTTTGGGTATGAGAGGATGATAAAGTGTGAGGTAGTACCTCTTCCATCTCAAATACTAAAGTTGGTACATCATGTTCATGAGTAGCTAGGACATTGTGGAGTAAAGTGGACATATAACTACTTTAAAGTCATTGTTGATGGCATGGTATGAAAAATAATGTACAATAGTTTGTTGCTAGTGGTGTGGTTTTTGATTGAGTTAAAGCATCATTCAATGCTCCTACTCCATAGTTACACCCACTACCTATCATGGGTTTGGGTTACCATTGTAGTTTGGACTTTGCCATTTGTAGTTTGACCTTTACCATTGACTATGAGACATCATTAGTATGTTTTGGTTGTAGTGGAGCACTTTGTTAAGTGGATTGAGGTAGTGGCACTTCTCAACAAGTCTAGTGAAAGGATGGCTTATTCATTCTTGGATGGGTTTCTTAGTCATTTTGGTGCACTAGCTGAGGTCTTGATTGAGTAGCTTATAGAGTTTTGGGAAGAGTTTCTGGTCTTGTGTGATAAGGCCTTGATTGACCATACTACCTCCCAAGATCACCATGAGGTAGATGGTTTAGCAAAGAGAATGGATCAAATGGTGAAGAGAAGATTGCATAAGTATGGTTTGCAAAGAGACCACTTGGGAGATTGGGATCTTCAATTCCTCGGTCGGCAGGGAGTATTAGTTCACATGGCAAGCCTTCCTAGCATCCTTCTCTCCTTAATTTGTACTCTATGGATGAGATCTAGATCAGGATGTTACTATAATTTTGGACTTGGATGATCTAGATATATGAGCAAGTGCATGTTCTCAATGGGTAGAGACCTTTTGGAGAGTGATTCTGATGGTCTTTGAGAATTTAGTGATTGCTCAGCATAGAGATACCTTATGCTATGCTACTATTTGAGGGGGAGGTTATATACCCCTGATCCTTTGTTGGTGTAGTATGTTGTAGATATACATAATAATCATAATTATTATGTATATCTACAACATACTACACCAACAATATGTGATGTAACTATAGGCCACAATATTTTAAGAGTGTGCAAGCTTTTGCCTTTTTAAGTCCTCATGTTGGATAGCCATGAAGGATGTCTATCCAACATGTCTATTCATAGACTCAAAAATTTTTGTAAGGGTGTCATGAACTCTCACTTGCAAAAACTCTTGGATCAATAAGTAGAACCCTGTCTTGATCCACTTTTTCATTTTGTTCTATTTTATCTTTTTTTTAGTTGTGTGTTAGTATTTTAGACAATAGATTCAGTCTTAGAAATAGTACTTAGTTGGCAATTAGTAAGTGCTCTTAACAAAGTCTAGGTCAAATTTGGCAGTTCATACAAAATGACCAAGTGGCAAGAGCTATGATACAAAATGAATTATGATGATGTCAAAACTTGGACAATCCATGCAATAATGAAATTTTGGTGAGATAACATTCTCTGGGATTCTACCACCAATTCAAAAACCATGTCCAACAACTTGTTGCGCACTGCCAAAGAATGGTTTGTGACCATTTTGTAAAAGTTTTGCTCATGAGATGCTTGACTGTGGCCTTTTGCCAAGCATCATGCTGGTTGAGGAGAAATCAGGCACCAAGAGCTATAAAATGCCAACCCCACCCCATGAGAAGTTACTTTTTTCTCAATTCACTTTTCACTTTTCTCATAGGAATTTCTTGATCCATTGTCCAAGATCCATACCAAAGTGGAGAATGAAAAATCAAGTGCATAACACAAGAGTGTAGAATTTTTAAGGGGGAAGGTCTTTATGAGCACAAGTAGAGTGAATAGTCACAAGATGGTAAAATAAGTAATGGTAGTTAAAGTTGAGTCCAAATTGTGAAAGGTGGATGAAATTGTATGCAAGCCCCTTGAACTATCAAAATGGGGATTGCACTATAGAGCCAACGACCTAAGGAGAAAATAATTAGATTTCTTGTTGTGAGATTGGAGTTTGATAGACCTGCCCATGCTATAAGAAAAACAAAAGAACATGGCCATAAAATCAGTACAAGCAAACATTGTAATATGTACCAATGACCATTGGTATTGTAAAAGACAGAGAGGAGAAATAAGAGAATAGAAGACCGGATTGAAAGATCACATTGGGACACTTGAATGAGTGAAACTCCAAATGCATAGCATGAGCTTGGGCTTTGGTATTTATAGGGAATATACAAAACTCTTGAGAAGTTTCTAAAGAAGCTTCTTTCTAGAAGCCACTTACTTGGCCTTCTAGAAGCCACCTACTTGGCCTGCAAGCTAAGCTAGCCAAGAAATTTTCCAAGAAGCTTCTCCTTTGAAGTCACCACTACACATTACCCATACTTGGAAGGTACTAAGTAGATTCCTACATGCTTCTAGAATATTCTTATAATGCTTGGCAAATTTGGCATATTTTCCAGTTTTTTAGTCTCAACTAACTTGTCCATACACTCCATATTATTATAGGTATTGTGTCTCAGGAGAAAAGTGCTTTCCATTTGGGCAGATTTATATTAATATCCCTCATTGAAGGCCAACTAAGAGTATGAAGGCAAAGATAGACAACGCATTTTTTGGAATGAAATCCACAAATGGGTATAAAATAGAGCATCTCAAAGATCCTATTAGACAAGTTGTAATGGAATTGATCATGAAGTGGTTTGATTGAAACAAACTTTGTATGTAAACCTTGATAATGCAATTTTCTTCCAACTTTTGCACAAAGGAAAACCTATGAGTTGTGGATGGATGTTTTGGGAATGAGTGAAAAAGTTGCTGGAGGACATGGAGCAAGGAGTGATCATGATTTTAGCACCCTTCATAATGCACTTCTATCTTGGAATGAGATTTCTAATGAACAAAGAGAAGAGAGGTTTTTGAGCTACTTTCATCATCTAGCTTACTTTAGTACATACTTGAAATCTTACAACAATATGAGAACCCTCAATAGAAACACAAGAGAAGAAACACAACACTTCATCCCTTAATACACCAATGCTCTAAAGGAGCACCTTGTCTTTATTATATAACAAAGAGGTTTCACTCAAAGGAAGCTCCACTCTTGGATTAGGTACATAGATTGGTGACATGTTAGCAAGCTCTACTCTTAGATTTTTTGGATGGATGGATGACCTGTTGGTTCTTGTCCTATTTGGTTGGTCAAACAAGTTTGACCAAATAGAATATTCAGGGAATCTTCTTGTAGGAAGCTCAGAATCACATGAGTGAGATGCCATTTGAAACCTCTTGACAAGACAAACAATTGGGGAAGGAAAAGGTATTCCCCAACAGGAGAGAGCATTTTCCTATTCTTGAAGCCTAATTTATTCATTTAGCCCTCCAGAAGGTGCTTTGAAGTTTTCAAAGTGTTTTCGGCTCCTACCCTATTAGTAGAAGTAATCTTTTGGTTACCTCTCTATCTAATCTACCTATTCTATTATATATAACATCCTTCCAACTGTTACCAAACCAATTTTCATCTCTAGATAATATATCTAACTACTAGTATTACAAACCTTACCTCTTTTAAGACACAACATCCTTGTTGCAAAGCTGTTACTCAAAAGATTGCACTAACACCGGTGCATGGATCAAGTTGATTGTTTTCTCTCATGTTGCCTCATACAATGGGTATCCTTTCCAATGTACAAGATATTCCACCCAAGGATGCCGGATGCACTTCTAAAGAATGAATTTGACTTCATGTTCCTCTATGCCATCAATGAGTGTTGGACAAGCTCAAATTTCTTGTATGGAAGGAAAGTGGGGTGGTTAGGATGCATATGTATGTAGTTAGGAAACATGGAACATTGGATGGATCTTCATGTGTGGTAGTAGCTCAAGGTGATAGGCCACTATGACAATTTGATGAAGGATGGGGAAAGGCCCAATAAAACAAGGTGTAAGCTTACAAGGGCTGAATAACATGGTTATGGACAACTAGACTTGATTCTCAACTTTGAACTCCATATGCCGGTGAAGTGCATCTACAAATTGTTTTTGTCAATTTTAGGCAATCTACAACATGTGCTTGGCATTCTCTACACTCTATTGGATTCTTGAAACAAAATTATTTACAATACTAACCTTGGTAGCCCTAGGCGGATTCTTTATCAAGCTTGAAGGTGTGAAAGGTTGCTCTCCATACATGAGGCAGAATGGTGTGACTTGTGTAGATGCATTCAATGAATTGTTTTAGGAAAATTCCACTAGTGGAAGTAAGGTGTCTTACCTCTCTTGCTCATGTTAGGTGAATCTCTTGAGCATGTCCTCAATAGTGCAATTAACCCACTCAATTTTCCATTGGTATGTGGATGGTAAGTAATGGACATGGCCAATTTGGTTTTGAAGATGCCAAAGAGAGTTCTCTAAAACAAACAAGTGAATTGAGTGCCTCTATTGGTGATGAGCATTCAAGATAGGCCATGGTGAGAAAAGACTACATCTAAGTACAATTGAGCTAATTGTGGAGCAATCACATCCTTGGTGGTGGGATACACATGAATCATTTTGTTGAGTCGGTTGACAAAGACTATGATAGAATCAAACCCTGAGGTGATCTTGGGCAATTCAAAAACCAGATCCATGCTTACTTGTTCCCACTCTTGAGTAAGAGGAGGGAGGAGTTGAAGGAGTCATATGAGAGCTTAATTAGAAGCTTTATTTTTTGACAGAGTAGGCAACTTTGAACATATTCCATCACATTGTTGCTCATTATGGGTGAATAGTAATGATATTTGATTTCATTTAAGGTCTTGTCAACTCCAACATGACCTGCAATAGTAGAATTATGACATTTTGCTAGGATGGTGGTTCTTATGTTTGAGGTATCCAAGATCCAAACTTGCCATCACAAAAGGTGAGTCTTTGGGTACTAGTGACACCTTTGGAGGATCAAGCTCCTACAATCTATGGGTCAATTTTCATAGTAGCAAGAATCCTTGGCTAGAATTTTAGGTTCATCTTGACCTCTACCATTAGATTGTTTGCCATAAGCATTTGTGTGAATGCATCTATAAGTTGCTTCTTGCCTTCCATATATGTGATTCTCATGTTGAACTGTTGTATCAACTTTGCCTACCAAAAAAATTGACAAGATAGATCTTTTTGTGTCTCATGGTAGACTATAGGTTTGTGGTCTATCTCTACTAAAAATACTTTCTTGCCAAGATAGTGCTTCCAATGCTTGGTTGCAAGGACAATGGCCAATTCTTCTTGTTTGGTGGTGTGATAGTTAAATTTTGCAAGTAATAGCTTTTGAGTGCAATTGGGTGCCATTTATCATGCCACTCTTGTTGTAAGACTATTCTTATTGCTATGAATGATGCATCTATAGCCAACTTGATTGGACATTTTGGGTCATACCATTTCCAGATTGATGCATGTAGAAATGTTTTTCTCAATTCCTTAAAGGCACAATTCTTGTGTGGTTCTCCACATCCATTTCTTCCTCTTGCCAAGTAGTGCCATTAGAGGTTGTGTGATCCTGGAGAAGTCCTTGACAAATTGACAATGGAACCCTATAAATCCCAAGAAACTCTTGATTTGAGTTTGATCTTCTAGAGCACCCATTTTTGAATGACCTCTATTTTATCTATTAACATTGATACCTTTTGAACTTACTCTATGCCCAAGTAGTCTCTTTCAGACTTGCCAACTTACACTTTGAGATTTTGGCATAAAATTGATTATATCATGGAATCTGGAGGACTTTTTTGTAAATATTGCTTGTGCTCTATCATTATCCTATTATAGACTAAGGTATTATCCAAGAAAATAATAACTATCCAAGTATGGATAAAATATGTCATTCATCAAACTCATGAAAGTTTTTGGTGCACTAGTGAAACCAAATGGCATCATCAGGTACTCAAAGTGACCATACCTTGTTCAAAAGGTAATTTTGTGTACATCTTCTTTGGCAATCTTGATTTGGTTATAACCGCTCTATAGAGTAAGTTTGATGAAGTTTTTTGCCCCATTGAGTTGATCAAACAAGTCATCCATGCAAGGTAAGGGGTATTTTTTCTTTGCCATTTTTTTTATTTAGGCCCCAATAGTCAATGCACATGTGCATTGTTACATCTTTCTTCTTCATAAACAAGACATGAGCCCCATATAGTGATATTTTGAGTTGGATAACCCTTTTTGCATCATATTCTCAATTTGAGTATTACACTCTTCTAACTCATGAGGTGATGGTCAATATGGGACCTTACAAGAAGCTATCTTCCTAGGAAGTATCTCAATTTATGATCTACTCTCCTTTTTGGCGGTAATCTTGATGGTAGGTCATCTAGGAAGATATCTTGAAATTAATTGATCACATCTCTCAATTTTTCAAGAATTTGTCCATCAATTTTTGCACTCTAGACTTCTCTTATTAGACCAATGAAACATCTATCTATCTTATAGATAGTTATTGTCCCTATTACATAGATAAATTCTTGCTTGTGTGATCTTTCTTTAACCCCAATGATCTTCCATTGGTGAGTTCTCACTACTTTCTTTCTCTAATTGACCATGGGATTGTAATGCTCCATCCATGACATGCCTAATATTGCATCATAATGAACTAAAAATATCACTTGCCACTCAATTGCTCCTTGATACTCTCCTATAGAAAGTGCTACCTTTTTAGATAATGATTTGTCCTCTTTATCTGACCATTAGGTAATTCTACTTCTTCATTCTCATCTTTCTCTAGATCCATCTCCAACCTTATTGCAATAGAGTGAGATGAGAAATTCTCTCTTGCTCTAGAGTTTATCAATGCTCTCACCTGATTGCAGTCTAGGATTCCATTCACAACAATCAATTGTGAGTTTATCTTCCTCAACCTTTGAGCACTTTTACTCTTCCTCTCCTCACTTTTTCTCTCCTTCATTAAGCCAATAAGGCCACAAGGTACATTTACTAGCGATCTTTGTTTTCCAATGTGATTCTACATCCTCCTCTTCAATTTTTCTCTCCATGTTGTTCAAAGATCACTTGTATGGAGGCCAAGGGCCTCAAGGAAGATTAGAACAAAAATTGATCGCTATGTGCTCAACTCAACCTCAATTGTAACAACAATATTGTTTTACTTGAGTCTCTTTCCCTTATGGGACTCTATCACTACTTTCTTTGCTCCATCCTTGTTCTCCTTGGAGCAGTCATGCTCCTTGGTCTTGGAATTGAATGTTGCCCAATTCTATAAGAATTAGTCCACCAAAATGCATTTTTTTAGCATGATAATGTTAAGTTAGACCACCCTTAGAGTGGTCTAACTTAACCTCTTCTACGCACCCTTGCTATTCTTTGAGTGCAAAAATGGCTTCAAAAACAATAAGAGGATTTTGTACCATTACTATTAAACAATTTTTATCTTTTAATCCTTGTTTGAACTTGTCTAAAGCTTCTACTAGACTCATATTAGTTATTGTGAATTGTAGATTGAGAAATGCTTCCATGTACTCTTGTATGCTATTCTTTTACTTCAACCCCATATTTGGGTACAAGCCATCTGCACAAAATATATGGATTGGAAATTCTTTAGCAACCATTCTTGCATTGCCGTCCAAGTGACCCCTCTTCCTTTTGCCAACATTGATTTTTCCCAAGCATCATACCATGTGAGGGCTTTATGAGTCAAGTACTTACATGCAAACACACCTATAGAATGATTGGTGATCTTAGTTGTGAATAATTAGAAGTATCCATTCATTCTTGAAATCCAATTTTCCACTACTCCCATGGAAGATTGTCCCTTGTAAGGCTTGATATCACATATTGTCTTCATCTATACTAACAATGTGGCTACATTTTTTATCAAAATCGGTGTCATTGGCATGAGTGACTCCTGGGGTACTTCAGCCACTGGTATTGGGTTTTAGAATGGTTCTCCTTCTTGCATTTCTTGATCATTTTTGGAGGTATGCACTTGACTTTGCAATGCCTTCATGGTCATCTTGATCTCTTGAGACTCATTCAGCATCCCATGCAGTCCTTACATCAAATCCTACAACTACGGATCCATGATTATTACACATATTAAATGCTCAATCACTACTTCCTACTTCAATAGAGGGTTAATATGATCACTTGAGAAGGGGCAAAAACTATTGGGATTACCATTCAGACTTCAAAGGCTATCATTTGTTGATAATAATGGTTGATAATATTTTTCACCAAAATTGCAAACTACAAAGTCCCCAAACATCACTTTTGGTCTAACCACATAATGGATTTCTACTAGTTGAAAGGGAGAGGATTACGTATATTTAGATCCATTGTATCTTAATAGAATGTAGATTTTTAGATCCCATTCTCTATCATATATCACCATTGGTAGAATCACCGAGTTTGGTAAATTCATCACTATATCCATGAACTTGCTCCAAAATGGTAAACAAGATATATTCTTGCTTGCTCACATTATATGTACATAATCTTGATATGGAATGGATTCAAGAATAGAAAGCAAGGTATAAGAAATTGTACTCCAAGAGACTCCATCCTATCTTCTCTCTAAAATACTCCTAATCTATCGGTTGCACTATAGTTTCTCCCCTCAAAATTACTCAATCTTAATAGCCTATGTTCTTCCAAGAGGGATAATCCACTCTCTTGGATTGAAACCCAGGCTTTGATACCATTGTAATGTTCCAAGAATAGGAGATAACACTTTAGCTCTCAATACTCCAATGCCCCTAAGAAGCACATTGTCTTTATTATATAGCAAAGATATTTCTTCCCAAGGAAGCTCCGCCCTTGGATCAAATACATGGATACATGACATGTCAGAAAGTTCCACTTGTAGATTAGTTGCATGGATGGGTGACATGTTGGTTCTTGTCTTATCTAATTGGTCAAACAAGTTTGACTAGAGAGATTATCTAGGAAATCTTTCTATAGGAAGCTCAGAATTGCATGGGTGAGGTACCATTAGAAAGCTCTTGACAAGAAAAATAGTTGGGTGAAAAGGCAAGCCCTTTGATCCAAAGGGGGCAGACATTTTCCATTCTTGAGGCCTAATCTACCCATCTAGGCCTCCGGGATTTGGCTTTGAAGTTTTCAAGGTATTTTTGGCTCTTGCTCATTAGTGGAAGTACTCTTTTGGTGACCTCTCTACCTAATCTACCTAGTCCATCATATATAACATCCTTCTAGATGTTACCAAGCTAATTTTCACCTCTAGATAATATATCTAACCATTGGTATTACAACACACCATTAGGCTAAAGAAATCACAAATGACCCTGACATAGATGAGGAGTATGCTCATACAAAGTAGTTTATGCCTATCATGGAGTCCTATTGTAATCATTAAAAAGTCACCGATTACAAAGGGCAAGTGGTGAATTTCCAAGAAATAAAAGAGAAATTAGGTGATTGAAGTATCTTTAAAAGAAAGTGGAAGTAGTGGAACTCAGATATTACATGGAAACAAGGCCTCTACAATAAATGAAGGACACTTTGGCTCCAAAAAGAAGACCTCCTAAAACAAGAGTAGGTAAGGTAGTCATGACTTATTTATCCGCATCATTGCTTGATGTTAACAAAGTACCCAAGAAGGCAACAAACAACAAGGCCCAGTTGTTATGAACCCTTGAGGAAATTGAGGCAAAGGAAAAGAAGAAGGCACCAATGGAGGATAGCAATGATGCACCTATGGTGGTTTTGAAGAAAATTTTCTGCCATTACCTTTTTTTCTTCTCAAACACCCCTACACCAATGAATCTTATGATAAACTTGGTAAATGTAATCTTGGGTACCTTGTCCAAGCAAGGTCCCAAAGTGGCTAACAAAGTGAAATGACAAGAAGCAGAAGCCAAGAAAATAAAGGAAGAAGTTTCCACTGCATCTTGTCTACAAGGAGGTGATGACCACACCAATGCAGCCAATGAGATGACATCAAAACACGTTGATATAGAGAGTGCACCTTACTAAGCACCACCTCAATCTCCAATGTGAGAGAAAAAAGGGACAATGATGAATGATATTTTCCATCATCTCTAATATGACAATAACTCTATGGTGTGGTTAATGTCAATTTATTTTGTACAGACAATAATGCACACAATAGAACTACTAGAGGAGATCATGAACTTCTATAAAGAATTGGACTCCATCATTGATGAGCCAATTAAGTTGATAAGGTACCTTCATGAAAAAACAAGTGCAATAGTCAAATATAAAGTCGTGCTTTGTGCCAACCTCAGCAATGCAAACAAGTGTCTTGCCAAGGAGATTGAATTATCAAAGAAGAAAGACCAATTGCTAGAAAAGTTTTATCAAGAAGAACTAGAGTTACAAGGTCAACACAAGATCATCCTACAATGCTTACAATCAGAGATCAATGTGGTGCATACAAAGGTAATTGAGTAGCAGATGTGTCACAAAGAGAAAATGAAAATATGAGATGAAGAGTTGAAGATGTCCAAGCCAAATTGGATGTCATTACTACAAAGATAGATATTGCAAAAGTATGATACAAGAATCTCAAGGAGCTCATAGTGAGCTCACCATGAGCTCATTCAGATTCATGTAAAGGAGGATGAGACTACAACAAAGGTACAGGTAGACCCAAAGTCAAAGCTTCAAAGAGACCAAGAAACTTGGTGACTGAACATGTGGGTCTGATCATGACCATACAGTATATAGCAATACAACTTCTAGAACAGATGGAACAAATGGCCAACAATATATTGAATTGGACAAAGATGAAAGACTTTAGAACTCAAATCAAATCTCTTGAGAAAAAGGCTACATGAGTGATCAGGTAATGGCCTTGTCACTCAGATTACAGAGCTACAAAACTATCTAGTTCAAGGAATCCCAAATGAGGATTGCAAAAGAGGTTATAGAGTACAAAAGGGAGATCATTGGGCTCATTCAGATCTAAAAAGGCATGTCTAGTTTTTCATGAGCATTGCTTGCTTGTCTTGCGATGATTGGTACCCTTAAGGACTCCTTGCTCACACTATGGAAACATTGATTGATGTTTCATAGTTCAACTCATTTTGTAGTCATTGCATATTGTAATACCCTAGTGTTTATTTTCCAATTAGAGCCATGACACTTTATACTTGTAAATAGTTTGTAGACCTTAGTGCACACATGAAGTCCAAGTAAGCCACTATATGACACAAGAAGATACAACAAAGCTATTGGGGTGGTAGTGCCATGTCAGCCTTGCCTACTTGGAGTTTAGTTTAGGATATGATTAAGATAAGATTAGTGAGAACTAGATGTAATTAGAAGATTTCTAGCCATTTGTAGACATTGAGTCTCTTTAGCAGCTAAGTAGGAGATGTATATAGAGCTTAATTTTTATTGCGATCATTTCGTGCATTCTTTCTATGCAGTAATTGAAGCATTAACATCAAGACTACCAAGTTGGTGTTTTTGTATGTGGCTACTCTTTGTTTGAATGTCCACCTACTTAGGCACTTAGTCATAGTGAATATTGGCATATAGGTGTAAGCATTGGAGTGAAGGAATCATTTGTGTGGAACTAGGAGGAGGACCTCTAGGAGCTCTACATAGGCCGGGCATGATATTTTATTGGACTTGTGTAGGTCTAGATATCATTAAGTACCATGAATTGGGAGATTGAGTAGTAGGAATTATTCTATTCTCTTGTAAAGTAGTGCCTTTTGGGAACGGTAGTACACTTTGTTACAATCATAGATGATAGAGAGATAGGATGCTTGGGAAATTGGACTCCAATTTAATTTGCATATTCTAGTATATCATTTGTGAATTCCTTTGAGAATTATTTATCTTGCACAACCTAACATTCATAACAATGCTGCTGAGTGTAAAGAAATTCTAAGGCAAAGTGACCTTTGTTGCAAGTAATCCATACCTTCAAGAGTCCTTTGGAATATAGTTACCATGGAAGTGATTAGTATTTGTTTACAGTTTTGTAATATGTCAATAGGGGTGAGACTACCTTCTTTTGGGAATGACTGTGCCCAAGAGGTTAAATACAAAACAATAGATTTTCAACATTATGATATTTTTTTCTTGTTCTTAGTCATATCCAAATTGTATCCTTGTGGGTTTGACTGGTTCTTACTGCAGTATTATGAATTGGGACAACACCGTGTCATTATATTTTAGGCATCATTGCCAAGGATATGCTCATTGGAGTGCCTAGGAACTAGGAAGTATTGGGTGATGGGTGTTGTCAAGAAAAAAATTACCAAGGGGCATTCACACCCCTTATGAACAAAGACTTCTTATGAGAAATAAGAGAAGAGAAGTCTAAGGATGCATTGCCTATGAACAAAAAACTCAAGATACAACTTACCCCCTTGAGCTAAAAAGAGTGAGTGATACTAAGTTTTCTTTACAACATCTATTGTTGGACCAGGGAGGAGTTGGACTGGAGAAAATTGCATGTCATTTACTTACAATGTCTTTAACTGCAACAAGACTTCAATTAAAGAAATGTAAAGAAATGGCAACTCAATATTGAGAGAGTCAACTACAAAACAAGAGCTCCTTGGATATAAGTAGATGATCATTTCTTCTTTTGAGTGGAAGAAGGGAGAAGGGTCTTATCCAACGGATTTATGTGTTGCTAAGCTTGTGCGTATCATCAATAAAGATAGTACATCTCCTACCTTGTCAAGATTGGAAGCAATAAGTTCACAATTGTCAACCACCAAATAATCTAACAAAGAAAGGTTTTTATGCTAGGTTCTTACATATGACCTATTCAACCATTCAAACGACAGACCAAAGGTCAGCCAATAGTTACCTCCATTAGCTATGGTCAAGCATGCACCTTTCACTTGGTAGAATTATAAAAATTCAAGGGAGAAGATGAAGAAGAAGACCCCAATACTTTCCTCAAAGTTTAAGGCCATTTCAATCACCAACCAAGATGTTGGTGGTGATGACCATTTGAGGATATTTCCAAATCTATTACAAAAGAAGGCTTGTAATTGGTATACGCATGTTCACTTAGATCCCCAAACTATAGTAGATTGATCCATGATTTGTGGATTGCTCTTGAAGTGTTCTTACCTTGATTCAATGAAGTGGACTACGAAGCTAATGTTTTTTCCATGTTTAATAGTCTAGAACAAAGACTGAAGGAGAAATTGAGAGACTACATTGAAAAATCAGAGCCTTTTGAGTAGGATACCAACACAATGTACCACCTTAGGATACTTATATGCTCAAGTTGTATCATGGTTCTTGGGGAGATAACAAATGGAACATCTTTGCCAAAGAATGTAAGCGTGATACATTGGAAAGGTGTTGAAGTCAACCAAATTGTACAAATCTACCTAGCTAAATCCCTTGGGCAAGTCCCAAAGAAAACAAAGAAATTTTTCAAATAGAGTGCACAATCATTTGCAACAAAAGCTTTGAGTGATTCATCTTTGTTAGAATCCTCATCATCCAAAGACAAGAAGGATTGTTAGAAGGATCAAAAGGGACATTATTGCCATGCAATCAAGACCAACTCCAAAAATTCCATGTAGTTAGAATTAAAAATTAGAAGAGCTCATTAAGGAGTTCTTTGACTTCAAAGTCCAACTTGTTAGAGGTAGGGAACAATGAATACCACCTCTGTATACTTGACCCAATATCTAGTGTACAATGTGTGGAAAGGTTTGTCATGCCAACACTAAATCCATGATTAATCATCCTATCTCCTCAGTTCACCAAGTGGAGTGGACTCCTACCTAGGATGAGAAAGTTATAACAACCCATAAGTTACCCAATTGTATTAAAACTACAAGTAATCATTGATTCCCATAAGGATATTGGTCAAGAATAGTTAAATACAAAGTGAAAGTCACCAATATAGTTCTTTGCTATCAAGTCTTAAAACTCTTGGGTAGAAACCACTCCCAACAACACCATAAAGGCATATTGTAGAAATAAGAACTCTAATATCACAATCTCAATGACATCAAATCCAAAGTTTTCCTGATTATGATGTTTCAATTTAATATAAAGGCATCTACTTCACTATGATGGCACTTTGCCCAAAATCATGTCCACCCTTTCCAAAAGGCATGTATTTCTCACAAAGCTACTTCACCTCAAATGCTAATTACTTTTAATACTATAGTTCCTTCCAAATCCATCAAGGTATTGCTTCAAAAGTTTTGACAAAGGATCAAACACACATAACAAAGAAATGCTCAAGATCAAAGAGAATGTTCATCCCTTCATTGCCAAGATTCATTAGACATGTTTAACACAAGGTTGCAAATCTACATTTGAGAATTTAAAAAAAATGATGAAGAGCACTCAACTCTTTCACTTATATCTTGCTCCAATTCAACACAAAGCACTTCAAATGTTTGCTCTAAGTAGCCATACCACTTGGAAGTTACAAAAACTGCAAAGTAATGACTACTCTAGCCGTTACTCTAATCTACCACCTCAACTACCATATGGGGACAGACTGAATCTTCTGACCTTGCTACTTCTTCTGTAACTGTCCTACCTTCTCCTACAACCACAATGCCACCTTTTGGCTCACATTGCAAAGCTACTTTGGGTTTTAAGTCAGATGCAAAGCTCCCTAATGTCACTTAGCATCATAGTGATATCTGGACATAGACTAACATGCCTCTTACACCTTTCTATCATAATGACTATGAAGCTTCACCAGTAGTTGACTCATATCCTCATCCCAAGCCACCTTACTATTTGTCTCTTTCACATGCAACTTACTTTCATGCTTACGTTTAGGCTTTAGACATCACTCCCTCCATCTATATAGATATCATCACCTAAAATAAAAGGATCTATTCATCTAACATCTCTACCCGTGACTTCTTGATATTGGGCACATCTTCTCTCAAACTGGCTCAATACAGCCTGATGCATCTTGTCTTCTTTAGCTTTAGTCACAAATTCTTGCAATTGGATAATTTCAGTAGTGAGATCTTTTTGTAGTGTCACCAACAAAATCTCCACCACTTTGGTCTTGATTTGTGCCAAATATAGTTTCACCTAAAGTTGTGGAGTTCATTCTCCTGCTCCTTCTATTTTTTCTGGCTCATTCCTCTCAAGGTAGACATCTCATTCTAAAGCCACCTGATTTGCTCAGTTGTGTTTGCATCATTTTTTAGTCAACTCTCTTCCCTTCTTGACTTCTGCACATTCCATTGCCTTGGTACGTACTTGATCTGCAACCCTTACAGTTTTTCATCTGTTTGGACTCACTTTTTGTACTATCCAACTTCCCTCTCAGTAAAGACTCATTAGCATGCATCAGCTTTACCAATGAAGTATGATCATTCACCCCCAAGTAATCACTTTTTGACATTAATAACAAAGTCTACAAGTAGTTGATTTTTCAATATAGAGTATCCATTATGAGTTTACAACAATCTACACTAAGACCTTCATTAACATTGGATGTGGAAAAACCGTCCCATCCAATTAGTGCTTTGAACCACATTGCCCACAATTATGCTTGGAGCAATGTCAACATCGTTTTTGTGCAAAGTATTGGACTTTCTTCTAGACATTGGTTTTCTTCTTTATGTTGTTTCTCCATACCGGCCTCAACATTAACAAAAGTTTTGGTTGCACAAGGTCCAGACTGCACCATGCCATCATGTAACATCTTTTGAGTCCATTTTTTACCCCAAAGCCTATAATGTCAGCCATCATCTTCATCAATTTTGTTCTCCACTTGTGAACATGCAATAGCTCCATCCTCCAAAGATAACTTAGTGGGTTCTTCCAGTTCTTTCCTTTGCCATTTGGCAATTCTCATTGAAGTGCATTTGCTCTTAGGTGATATGGCTTTCTTCACTTTCCTGTTCATAATATCTTGCTCATTTTCAATGAACTCTCTAGATAACCTAAACTTCTAATCTCCTTCTTGGAGTTGCTTTGTGAAGGCAACTTCATCAAGATCTTTGTAAAGAACATCTTGCAAATAAAAGTTACTAGGAAACTTCTAAATCACCTCTCATGTCAATAAATTTAGCCTAAGGTACAAATGCATTGCAAAAGGAATGATATAATGAGGTCTATAGTCCTTTTATAAATCCCTTACCATCTTCCTTACAATAAGTATAAAATATTTTATCCAATTCATACTTACCCTTGGAACATCCTATCAGAAAATATTGCACTGATAACACTAATGTAAGTGGTTCATTCAAGTTTAAATAGGCACATGAGTGAATTTACAATGTGGTGTTTAATAGGGTCTTTATATGATCCTACTCTTTATCCATTCCCTAATTGTTCTTCTGCAAATTTGGCTTTAATTTCATCCTTTGGTCGTGGCCCAAATTAGTTCTTGAATGTCAACTCCTAATACTTGAATTTCAACTCATAAGGATCTCCAACTTCAAGCCCCACAACCATCAACCAATTCTACAAGTCCCATGCTTGCTGATTACTTTGGTGGTTCTATCTTCCATCCATTCCGCTATCAATCATGTCATGCGACATCTAGGATAAACTTGCTTCCCAATTTCACAAAAGGAATATCAACTATATCTTGACCAATTCAGCTTGTTTGGCTTTTAGCTCCCACTTGTCAATCTGTGAGCTTTGAATGTTCCAGCCCATCAACTTGGGTTGGCCTTCCTTCTTTGGCATTGGTTACAAACCACATGCAAACTTCCTACTCTCATTGAAATGCAATGCACTAAAAAATCCAAGGAAATTCCCAAACTATTTGACCATTGATAATTCTCCCCTCATATCCTTAGCTTGCTTATAACCCTAATCCTTAGAGTCTGTCTTTAATCAGTCCACAACTTTCTCATGTGCTATGTCATGTGATCCTTATAACTTATCTAATGTTGATGGTTCTTTTGGTGGCGCCATTCAAATTCTAATTTTCATGTCACCCAACTTACCATGCACTTACTATTGTTGATTCTATCAATGACCATGCTTTGTACCTAATATGCATGTCACCCATATTGATGCACCTTATGATCAGTAGTATGGTCCTATAATTACCATGTTGTTATCTTGTTCTTTGTAACAAATTCATCCATTCCTACCTAACTACAAATTTTGGCTGAATTGCAAGTTTTACTAAGAACTCATGAAGAATGTTCTCCTGTTTATAAACATCAGTGAAAATAATCTATCTTTCTCCACAAAAGCTAAAATATTGTGCAGCACACAAGCATACTACCAAGTGGAAGAAGAAGACCAAGTGTTTTCAGTCCAGTCTATTACCCCAAATGTTGTGCCTCCATAAGACTTCCCAAATCCCCATTTTGTACCAAGAGAACACCCAATAGGAAGGCCATCCCATTGGTCATTTCCACTAAGACAACGTACCAATCCTAGGATATGTTAAAATTGCAAAGAGCAAGGATAATGGGCCTCCAATTGTCATGAGCCTATAGTCTTATACCCTATATCCTATTGTGTGGAAACTGCAAAGGACAAGGGTATGTGCAAGCCAACTTCCCCCAACTGCCAATGCCAAAATCCCTAGTAAGGTATGTGAATATACCACCAAAATCTAACAAGGATGTAAAGGTTCATCATGTCTCTTTCAAAGAACCTCAAGAAGGAGAACCACCACTCTCTTATGATGAAGGATGGCCAGACATGGAGGTGAACAAAGTGGATACTCATTCAAGAAAGAAGGAAGAAAGGAGCTCAACCTCATCCAAGACAAGTAGCTCCACTGTGCCAAAGAGACAATGGGTCAATGTAAGATTCTATCCAAATAGGAGTTGAAAATTTTGGGAAAGATTAGACAATTGGAAGACCAAGCACAAAAGGAAACCAAACATCTTCTTCTCTTGTATTCCCTAAGGATACCCCTAGGGAATACAAGAGAAGAAGATGAGCAGCCCTTGGTAAACCTGATATTGCTTATACTACAAACATCTACCAAGAAGTTCAAGCTCTAATAGAAGAGGAAGTATGGAAGGTGCATCCACCAAAGACACTAGTTTCCATAGGGTCATCTCATCCTCCAAAAATAAGTTTACTCCAACATGAGCCAAGTGCTATGTCACTCAAGGAGAACAATGCATCACAATCAAGGTTTCCACCTTTGAGCTATTCTACTACACCATCAATCTTATAAATGATTCATTTGCAACCAAACAAAGCACCCAAGCTAAGAATAGCTCAAGAGGCTATGAAATGAACTGCCAAGCCTACAACATCCCAAACAAAACTTCAAACAAAACTCCCCAATTATTTACAAAAGAAGTGTTGTTGCTAGGATTTACATATTATGACATCCTCACTGATTTAAGTTTGTGTAAAGCTGATGTGACCTTCAAGCAATTGTGGGAAGTTAAAAAGTTGTATAAGAAAAAATTAGTGCTAGCTCTCAAGCATATACAAACTAGACAAAAATTTCATCTCCTTACCAAATCAAGCTTGAGTACCAAGGATCACCGAAGGCAGAGATAGACGTCAATGGCTACAAGATCTTGTCAATTCCCATTGAATTGGGCTTTGTGGTAAATATTATGATAGAGTAGACACCTCTTAACCTAAAGTACACCAAATTCAAGCCTACATCCCAAATTTTAAGGTTTTCACACCAAATGAGATGTAGACTCCTTGGTGTGCTACCTAAGGTCCCTACTACAATCAATGGAGTGACTCTTTACGTGGACTACATTGTTCTTCATTTTGTAGCCAAGATGGGCTATCTAGTACTTATTGGATGACCATGGTTGTATGGGGTGAAAGTTGACAAGCACAAGCACAAGTTGACTTTCCAATATATGGAATCATAGGATTCCCAACCAGTAATGATATGTTGGAAGAAGATTCCACACTTCTATAAGATGCTATCATCTAAAGAGGAGGATATAGACAATTGTTAGACAAAGATGATGACTCCTCCTCATCAAGTGATGACATCATCAACTACCTTAAGTGCTATGAAATTGAAGATGAGAAGGAGAAAATTGATCAACTTAAATGTCTAGAAGATAATTTTTCACTCTTAGGCTTGGGCCAAGTAAGCCATGTGAAAGGTATAGTCAATCTAGATTATTGTTTGGATTTCAAAATTTTAGAAGGATGAACGTTGAGAATTTCCAAGTTCATATGTCCACAAGCATATAAAGCATATGCCTCATTGTTTGTAGAGTACCAAGATGTTTTTTCTTGGAAGATAGAATAGATGTTAGGGATACCTCAACAATTTGGTGAGCATTACATTGACCTAGTGCAAGGGGTAGTACGAATTAGGCAATGACAATATTGTTTTGATCCAAAATATTCATTGCTTGTTAAGGATGAGATAGATAAGTACTTATGTGTAGGGATCATTTTCCCTATATTGAGTAATGAATCAGTCTCACCCATAGTAGTGGTATCCAAGAAGAAGACTAGTAAAAATTTTATTTGCCAAGATCTTTGGAAACTCAACACCACTATAAGGAAGCATCATCACATGTTACCATTCTTAGGTTCCATCTTGGACAAGATAGCCAAGCATGAGTGCTACAATCCTGATACAATCAAGTCAGCATTCAAGAACATGATAAGAGCAAGACAACCATCACACCAACTAGGAAACTTGTGCATACAATAGAATGTCATTTTGTCTGTGTAATTCTCTCATAATCTTTCTACAAATGATGAAGGTATCTTCAAGGACTATCTATAAAAAATTTTGGATACATTCATTGACAAGTTCTAGGCCTTTAGCAATATGGAACAATATCTCACTTTCCTTGAAAAGACCTTCAAACAATGGTTTTATGTTGGACTCTCATTACACCTAGAAATGAGAGTTTGATCATCAAGGAAGGTATTCTTTTAGGACATTGTTTGTTTGGACAAGAAGTGGAAGTAGATGTAGATAAAATCAAAGTAATTCAAGCACCAGAGCTGCCTGAAAATCTCAAGGAGCTACAAGCCTTTGTTGGCCACATATGATACTACCCATAATTCATCCTTTGCTACACAATACTAGATGCTCCACTCATGAGGCTACTTAAGAAGATAGAGGATTACAAATGGACAACAGACCAAGTGGAGGTATTCATTCCATTGAAAGATAAGTTAGTGGAGGCTCCCATGATAATTGCACCTAATTGGGATAGTGCCTTCCATGTGTAGGAGTGATCTTAAGCCAAAAGTACAACAACAAAAAAGATTAACTATTGTATTATGCTAAACATATAGCTATCAAAAGCAAAATGAAAGTACACAAAAACTGAATAACAAGCACTTGGGATGGTATAGACTTGTAAGAAATTCCATAATTACCTCTTGGGATACCATTCTTTTTTCATTTTCTTTTTTCTTTGTAGATCATTTTTCCCTCCAATACTTAATGAAGAAGGCGGTTCTATTTGGACAAATAGCATGATAGATATTGCTACTGTAGGAGTTCACTTGCATTGTGCAAGTGTGGAAGGAGGTAACATCAAGAAATCTAGACTTCAAGCTTGTCTTGTCTTAGGATAGAGGACTAAAATGAGGTGATCAACAATGATTTCCTTCATGAGGGAATCTTCCAAATCTTGACTAAATGACCCACAAAATACACACAAGAGTATAGGTCCCTCTGCACCATAATATTCCCTACCAAACTTGATCTCCAACAATGTGTAGTGTTCTATTACAAAATGAATCCTTGCTAACTGAAGTTGAATATCCTATTCAAATTGGGTGGAGACAGAGTACTCAAATGCTATTTGGAAACCTACAAAGTGTGGAAGGAAGGGAAGGGAAGGGAAGGGAGGGGAGAGGAGGAGTGGTAATCCAATCTCTCCACTTAGAGGTAGTAGGCATAAATTTTGCTCTCAAAATGACCATCAAGATCTAACAATTGGTTATTGGTAGCCAACAATGTACAATGATATACATGCATACATCCAAAAGTGTGATATGTGCCAACAAGCCAAAAGACCTATCTCAACATTTCTATGGCCATCAAGATCTTAAAAATTGGTTATTGGTGGCCCATTATGTACAACAATGTACATGCATACATCCAAAATTGTGATATGTGCCAACAAGCCAAGAGACCCATCTCAATATTGCAATGGTCACTATGATCCATTTTGCCTCTTGCACCATTCAAGAAATGGAAAATTGACTTTGTATGCCCAATCAAACGTGCCATGAAGATCAAAAATGCCAATATAGTTTGGTCCATATGGATTACGTAATGAAAATGGTAGAAGCTAAAGCAACCTTGCAAGATGATATTGATATAGTTGAGTTTTTCTTCTAGAACATCATTTCTTGATATAGATGCTCCTTAGAGCTTGTCAGGGACCAAGGAATACACTTCCTTAACAACCTATTGGAGGCCTTTATAAATTATTTCTAGATCAAGCACCATAAGTCTACTCCCAATTGTAAGGTGAATGGTCTTAAGGAAAAGGCTAATGGCCTACTCTACAAGATTTTCAACAAGGTAGCAATAAACCACACTTATAGTTGGGATACAAAATTACTTGTTGCCTTATGGGCATATAGTATTGTAGAGAAGATCACCACAAACCCTATGCTTCCTTATATACAGATTACATTCAATTTTACCAATAGACTTTGATATTCCAAATTACCAAATCCTATAAAAAAGATTGTATGTCTAAGGAGGATAGCTAGTTTTCCCGCACTCAAAAGTTGACATTTGTAGAAGAACAATGAGAAGAATCCAATAGAACAACAAAGGAAAAACAGCTCTAGTGGCAAAAGCATCATAATACAAAAATATGATGAGTACAAGTAGCTATTGGAGATCTTGTAGTATTGTACAATAGTCATCATCAATTTTCTCCAAGTAAACTCCACCTTAGATGCATGGGGCCATATACGGTAGATTTGGTTCACAATAATAGTTTTTTATAATTGTCCAACCTTGATGGTAACGTGTTCACCACTAGAGTAACGATTGGCAAGTTTATATATATTATTGTTGAAAAAACACATTTGTTCATGTGGACGCTCACATTTGAAGAAGGAGTATACACAACCCACTTTTGCTTTTTGTCCCATTTTATCTTGTTTTTAGTTGTATGTTAGAATTTTAGACTAGAATTTTAGACAATAGATTTATTCTTGGAAATAGTACTAAGTAAGATAAACAATTAATCCGTATCCTATCCATAAAAAAGTCCAAGTCAGATTTGGTAGTTTGTACATAACAAAGGAGCGTGAGAGCTATAATACAAAATGGATCATAAGAATGTCAAAAAATTTCATACAAGCCATGAAGAGACAAGATTTTGGCAAGATTACATTCCATGGAATGTCATCACCAATTCAAAATTGTGACAATGACTTGCGGTGTGCCTTCAAAGAACCATTGGAAACCATTTTGCAAGAGGTTTGCACATGTGATGCTTGATTTCAACCTTTTGCCAACCATTGTGATGGTTGAGGAGCAACTAGGCATCAAGAGCTATAAATTGCCAACCCCATCCTATGAGAAATTACTTTCTTCTTGATTCACTTTTCACTTTACTTGTAGGAATTTCTTGATCTGCTATCCAAGATCCACAAAAGAGTGCATAACTCAAACTTGAGTGTATAACATAAGAGTGTAGATCTATTAAGGGGGAAGGGCTTATGAGCATGGGTAGAGTGAATAGACATAAGATGGAAAAATGAGCAGTGGTAGTTAAAACCAAGTCCAAATTGTAAAAGGTGGATGAAATTGTATGCAAGCTCCTTGAATTCTCAAAATAAGAATTGCACTATAGATCCAACTACTTGATGAGCAAAAACTTGAATAACTTGTTGTGGGATTCAAGTTTGATAGACATGCCAATGTTAGAAGAAATACAAAAGAACATGGCCATGAAATCAATATTAGCCAACCTTGCAACCTGGATCAAAGACCACTAGCAACATGTTTTAGGAGAAAATGCACTCCATTTGGGCAGATTTACATTGATACTCCTCAAAAAAGGCCAAGTGAGAGTATGAAGGCAAAGATAGATGATGCATTTATAGGAAGGAATCCCACTAATGGGTATAAAATAGAATATCTAAAAGATTCTATTACACAAGTTGTAATGGAACCAATCATGAAGCTATTTTGATCAAAATGAACTTCACATGTAAACCTCAATCAAGCAATTTTCTTCCAACTTTTTCACAATGGAAAACCTATGAGTTGGGGATGGATGTTGGAGAACAAGTGAACAAATTTTTGGAGGACATGGAGAAAGTAGTGGTCACACTTCATAGTTCACTTCTATCTAGCAATGTGGTTTCTAATGAATAAAGAGAAAGAGAGGCTTTTGAGCCAATTTCATCATCTAGCTTACTTCAATGGATATCCCAATCTGGCCAAGGAAATCACAAACTACTAGAATGTGGATGAGGAGTATGCTCATACCAAGAATTTTGTGCCTATTGAGGAGTCCTACAATACCATTGTAATCACCAACAAGGCATACATAACAAGGGAAAAGTGGTGATTTCCAAGAAACAAAAGAGAAATGAAGTGTCTTCAAAGGAAAGTGGAAGTGGTGAAAGTTGGAAATAGCATGGAAACAAGGCCTCTACAACCAGTAAAGGATATTTTGGCTCCAAAAAAGAGACCTTTCAAAACAAGAGCAAGTCAAACAATGATGACTTGTTTACCCACATCTTATCATCTGATGTTAACAATAAAGTACCCAAAGAGGTAACAACAATGAGGTATAATTGTGATGGACCCCTAAGGAAATGGAAAAGGAAAAGGAGAAGGCACAATTGGAGGAGTACAACAATGTCCCATTGTAGTTCTAAAGAAAATATCCCTGTCAATACCTATTTTCTTCTCCAACACGTCCATACCGATAAATCCTATGATAAATTGGTTAAAATAATCTTGGGATCCTTGTCCAAACAAGGTCCCAAACCAGTTGAAAAAGTGAAACAACAAGAAGCAAAAGCCAAGAAACTAAATAAAGAAGATTCCACCATAGGTTGTCTACAAGGCTTGAGAACCACAACATCATAGCCAATGAGATGATATCAGAACCCATTGTTGTGGAGTTTAGTTTCCAACTACTAAAAGACAAACATCCTTGGTGAATAGACCCAAGTCTATTTGGATATAAATGCTAATTTGGTTGAATTTTTGTTCAACATTTATTATTCTATACCAAATGTTTGAAAAGGCACTAGAATGCACATAGTTCAAAGATTTATTATACTTCAATATACTCAACAAATTTACAAAGTATAATTTATTACAAGTATATGAATGCTATTGTGAATTTCCATAGATTCCAACAATCTTAAATCTCCTTATGGCATTCACAAATGTCTAGATATGTTCCTCTTCTTGAAAATAATCCAAAGATTTGGATTTCTCAATCAATTTAACATGATCAAGAAATTCCTGGTCCATGCAACACAATTAAGAAACTTAAATCCCAAAACTTTCTCTCTCAAATCCTAGTTTGATCACCATAATCACACTCCTTAATCCCAATCCATAACCTCCAACCCAGAAGTATGATCACCTTCACCATATCCTCTTTCACTATCAAATCATTCAAATACTTTTTTTGTCTCTAACTACTAACAATTCTTCAAGTTAGTAGTTGTGCCCCTTGATAACACCCACTTCTTGAGTTGCACTATCAAGAGAAAAATAGCAAAACCATCTACCACCCCCAACAAAAAACTCACCTCAATAGCTACATCACACCTTAAAATGAGGAACCCAAGAACAAACACAAGTGGCCAAGTAACCACCAAGTGACATGCAAGAAGGCATGTGGACACCAAGTGTCAAGCAGTGGGAAATATCAAGTACAAGAAGCAAACAAAATGGGAATCAAGTCCAAGAAATAAGGATATTCAAATATTCATCACTTCTTCTCTAAACCTCTATTTGCCACAATTTTGAAGATAATAGAAAGCCTTCAAAAAAATGCTCCCAATTAAAGGAAGCACGCCCCTTTTGGACCAATAATCATAGAAAAATAAGCCCTAATTCAAATTCTTGGATGCATTGCCTTAGCTTTGCATGAATTGACTATAGGATGCCTTGTGAGATCCTAATGCAAGACGGCTATGGGAATTAACTCTAAGAAGACAAGAATTTTCAACAAGTCATAACCTCTTATCTACACCTCCATTTGCCATGATTTTGGTGATTGTGGAGGGTCCTCAAGAAGCTGCTTCCACCAAGATGAAGCATGTCTTGTTTGGACTAGTAACCATGGAGAAAAATTGTCTAGATATGAAGTGTAGGATTCTCTATGGAATGCCTTATAGGATCTGACTATGGGATACCTTGTTAGGTGCTCCCTACAAGAATTCACAACGGGACTTTAAAAAATGCAATGCCCCATTGGATGCTATCTTTGGGAATCAAGTTTGGGAGGATATGGAACTTCAACTTATTGTAACTTCATCTATAGATCTCCATTTGCTGTAATTTAGGTGTTTATATATAGCCCTTGAGAAGCCAGTTCCAATGACATGAAGTATGCCTTGTTTGGACCAATAACCATGGAGAAAATTTCCTTGGTATGAATTGCATGACCTTTTATGGGATGCCTTGTAGGATCTAACTATGGGACTCTTTCTACAAGTACTAACTCCAAGAAGACAAGAACCTTCAAGTGTGATAACTTCTTCTCTTGAATTCCATTTTCCATGATTTTGGTGTCCATGGATAACCCTTCAGAAACCACTTCCAGCAAGATATAACACACCCCGTTTGGACTAGTAACCATAGAAAAAACTGTCTTGACATGAACTACTCCTACCTTAGCTGATAAATCAGCCCATAGCAAGCCATTAATTCAACCCATAGTTTAACCTTTACACAATATGGATTTTAGAACTTGAGAGAATTATATTGAAACATATTTGAAGTTGTTTTTTAATGAGTCAAAAATCCACTGCTCAACAACATTGATATGGAGAGTGCACCTTACAAAGCACCATCTCAATATTTGATGCAAGAGAACAAAATGACAATGATGAGAAAAATTTACCATTTTCTCCATTATGAGATTAACTCTATGGCTTTGTTAATATCAGTTACTTTGTACATGCATTAAAACCCATGATAGAACTGATGGAGGAGATTACAGCCTTGAGCAAAGAATTGGAGTCCACTGTTGACAAGCCAATTAAGCTCATAAGTTACCTTCAAAAAAATGAGAGCAACAGCCAAGGATAAAGTTGTGCTTCATACCAACTTGAGCAATGAAAACAAACAACTCACCAAGGAAATTTTCAAAGGAGAACAACCAAGCGTTAGAAAAGTTTTAGTAGGAAGAACTAGAATTACAAGGTCAACACAAGGTCATCCTAAAATTCTTACAATTAGAGGTTGACATGGTGAAAATGAAGGTAGTTAAACAATGGATGTGTCACAAAGAATAGATGAAAATACAAGATGAAGAGTTGAAGACTATCCAAATTGAACTGGATGTCATTATTATATGAAGACAAATATAGTGGAAGTTAGATACAAGAATCTGAAGAAACCCATGAATCTTCATATCCAAGAGCCCACTACAAGTCTAAAATGAGCTTGGGAAAAGGAACAAAAAAGGTATGAGCAGACCTCAAGTTAGAGCTTCAAAGAGACCAAGAAAAATTGGCAAAAATATACGCGGGTTTGGTCATGACCATAGAGCATAAGACGACACAACTTCTGGACCAATTAGAACAAATGGCCAATGATATGACAAACCGGACAAAGATGAAAGACTTCAGAACTCAGATAGAGGCTCTCAAGAGAAAAGTCTACATGAGTGATCAGCTAACAGCCCTATCACTCAAATTACAAAGCCACATGACCGCAAAGTTCAAAGAACCCAAATAAGCATCACAAAAGAGGTTGTAGAGTACAAAAGAGAGCTTGTTGAGCTCACTCAGACCTGCAAAGTTGCAGGTAGTTTGTCATGTTTTCCTACAACAACAAGTACTTAAGGACTCCTTACGACCCAAATTATGGAAACCTTGATGTTTCATAGTTCAACTCATTTTGTAGTTGTTGCATTTTGTAAATACCCCATCATTTGTTTTCCTATAGTAGCAAGGACACTTCGTACTTGTAAATAGTTCATGGATCTTAGTGTTCATATGAAGTCCAAGTAAGCCACTATACAACACAAGAAGATATGAGAAATCTGCTGAGGTGGCAATGCCATGTCAGACCCACCTACTTGGAGTTTAGATTAGGATAGGGTTACGATAAGATACTAATCTTAGACTAGATATATTTAGAAGATTTTCAACCATTTTAGCAATTATATCTCTTTGGCTGCTAAGTAGGAAATGTATATAGGGCTGAGGCCCAATGTGTATTGTGATCATTTGGTTGCATTATGAATATGTAGTAAATGGTGCATTACCATCAAGATTATAGTTACCATGGAAGTGATTAGTAATCTTTTACATTTTTGTAGTACGCCAATAGGGGTGAGACTATCCTCTTTGGAATGACTCACCCAAGAGGTTAAATACAAAAATAGCCTTAGCCTCCTAGCTTTATATAAGGAATACTCTTGTCTCATTCTCTAGAGATGGATGTTCATATTTCTAGGCTAAGTTCATATAAAGTGATTTGATTTGGAATTTTCTCTTCTTTTCTCTCTTTCATCTCAATATATTACTAAAAGTGCATTTCTGAATATGTTAGTTCCAATTTACATTTTGTTTTGTCTTCCTACATTTCTCCTAATTAACATATTAGGGACCATAAAGAGGCCTTATCTAAACTACAATTCTAGAAGGGACCTGGTTGGAAGACATTCCTCTTTTGGTAGGGAGACATCCCACATAAAAAGGAGGAGGGGTCAAACTTAGTCTTTGAGCAGGATGCAAATACATATGCATATTTTGTCTCAATACTAATTGGGATCCACAATTTTTCCCACCAACTCCCCATCCCATCCCTTCCCTCCCCTCCCTCTGGTTTAGCCACATATTGCACAATGGCAATCTTCTTGTTACTCAAGAAAAGATATCATAAAAAGAATTATAAGAAGATGGCCATGTTGTCTCTCCAAACCATGTCCTTGTTAAAATTCTACCAAATTTGCTAAGAAAGTTTGACAAATTTGAGTTTCAATGAAGATCCTTTGAAGATTTAGTATGGCTCTTCTTGGACTCATTCATATGAATAGTAAATGATTGATAAAAACAAAGTATGATGGATCATTCAGATCGCTGGTTCTTGTACATGCCAATTCCTCATCGGGGGAGGCAAGCGTGGGATCTTTGCTTGCGTCCATGTAATGGAAAATTTCCAGGTCAGCCGGCTGCTGACTGCGAAAGTGTTTGAGTGCAACATAACGGACAGTAGGCGTGATAGGCAATGAGTGAATTTTTCAAGCTTCTATACTGAAAAGGTCTGGGCAAATGAGTGCAGACTATCTGTCCTCCACGTGCTAGAGGGTACAATGATTGAATCCCTGTTGTCCAACAAGCCCCCGGTCCCTAATCCGGGGTTGTCCAATATCTTTTGATAGCAGAATGTAATTTCACTATTAGTTCATTTGGTAAAACACAAGATCTAGAAACCTACAATAGAGACCATTATGGCAGATTGTTATTTGAAATTATTATTAAAAAATCTGTACAATTTAATTTTTATTGTAAAAAAGGTATTTGAGAAGAGCTACTCAAAACTGAGGGGTTTAATACTTGAGATTCAAGCAATGAAGTGATCATATGAATGGAGAAAATGAGGATCCTTGCGCAGTTGGGTTGAAATAAATCTCTAGTTTTGCAACACCAACATTCAAGCCCTTGTCAAGATATCTATTCTTTCGGTAAGACAACTCCACCAAGGATAACAAGAATATTCCTATGTTTGAATATCATGATGCGAGGGGTGTGTTTGAGAGCATTGAAGTGGACATTCCCATGGTTTTTCATACTCATGAAGATATATGAGTGTTACTCTATACCACAATAATTTGCCAAAATGTGAGGTTGTGAAAAAGGACCTTGTCTTGTGCTATATTTGCTGATGGAGATTATAGACTACAAATTTCATATATCTTTGTGTAGAAAAGGTAAATTTTTGACCAATAAGATAAAAAAAAAAATAAGAACAACATCTAAGGTATCCAGAAGGATTAGAGCAATGGGTTTTTGCAACATCATACATTTACTTTTTGTTTTTTAAAAGTAAAAGTGCATGAAAAGGAAATCTCAACAAAGAAGCAAGGATGATGGCTCTTGATGTTTGCCAAAAAGAGGTAGAAGAACATACCTCATGATTACTACTATCAAATCCACTAGATTACTAAACTGTAAGGTAAGGCCGCCATAAACACTATGGTTAGATGTTGACATAGTTATTTAGATATTGAATCTATTTTGGCATTTGATCTACTATGCTATTTAGATTATGTGTTGTAATAGTGGAGTTAATTTTTTTAACATTTTTTTTTACTTAACATTAGTATTTATGTTAGAAAAAGATTGAGAAAGAAAATTTTATTTATTATTTATTAAGATTAGTGTGGACATGTTTTTATATTCTAGTGTATAGTTATTTTTTCTATATTTACATTTTCTATAAAAAATATTTTATTCTTATCTTTTTAGGTACCATGAATAATTTAATGTATCTCAAAATTTTTAGTTATCCTTTGTTTTATATCATGTTTTTTGGATTTTTTAGAGATGAGAATTTAAATACAAGGTTGATTTCTAAATCCTAGAATAATATGTATTCACTTTTTTAATAAATTATTGTATGAATATTATTTTAAATAATTATATTTCAATGTTTTATTTTACTTTTAGTCCTATGTTAAAATATATAGCATCTAAGAATAATTTTTTCTTTTGATTAGTGTTCTGGGTTAAGCATAGAGTTAGGTGTTCTGGAATTAAGGTGGCTTCTATATCTAAAAATATCATATTTTATAATTTTCAATAAATTAGATAAGTATTTTATTTTAGATAAGTATCTATTTTAAATGGTAACTTTTTCAATCTTCCAGTTTTTAATATATTTGTTATAATAATTTCAATGTTATAGTTATAGCATATGCGATTTCTTGAATAATTGTACATTGGATATATCAGATAATATTGTATTGCATGAACTATGTTTAATTAAATTTGTAGTCAAGTTAAGTGAGCTAAATCCTGAATATTACATTGCGATGATCTCAAAGAGTTGTGATATTGATTAGTTCTCTCTTTCAGTTGCATTTAATATTTTAGGTGGAATTATCTACTATTTTCTGGTCTATTAGTTTATAATATATAATTTTATTCAACTTAATATAGTATGTATTATATAAATCTTTTAAATATGATATGTAATATTAATCATATAAGTTATAATGATACGGATCATCATTAGAAAGTGCATTTTCAGTGAATAGTTAGATGACAATTAATTTGAAAACGGTTGATTTGTAGTTTGACCTCTTCTAGTTAAATGTACTTTGTCATTGAACTCGATAGATAAAACAAATACAAGGTAAGAAAAATGAGGTACAAAATGCAATTGAGAGCATGCTCAGATTGATAATTGAAAGTTTTCGTCCTTAATTAAGACGCTATACCCGTTCGAGAGAAGGTTCCGCTGATCTTGGTCGCAGCTACTACGTCCGTCGGCATTTCTAAACCCTCCGTTTTCTGAGTCCGTCCTCCCGCCTGAATGAGTCTAAGATGTTTATCAACATCAAGAGAAAGTTCTCTGGTTCACTGATATACCTGGATTCGTTTACTAAGACATTCGACATATCGAATTTCAGAATCCGATAGAGGTTATCACTTTTGAGGGCCCTTCTGGTTTAGATTGAGAACTTGCTGATAGCAGCTACAAGACTTTCTTTAGAATCCGTTCTCGGTTACATCCGCCTGAATAAGTCCAGCGTCCTAGGTATCGTAATTAGCAGTACCTGAGACCAGTTCGGGTGACCTTCTTTCTGACGCTATAACTTCCTGGAACCCGAAATGATGCCCTTCTCGGTGCCTGTAATTTCAATTTAGCAAGTTACCTGAGCTATAGCCGATGGTTTAAAATTGTACTTCTGATAAAATTGTTCTTCTTCTGATGCTTTTGGGGACTCAGTCTACTAACTATACGACGACTTGAAAAGATGATAGTTTCTTCAATCAAAACCTCCTTCGAAAGATTTGTCGGTACGATGTGATGAAAAGATCCAGAATCAATGCCAAACTCAAAGACTTCAGAGCACAGAAGCGTGCTTCAGAATCTGATGGGTGTCATGATAAGACAAACAGTCCGGTTGTTCTGAGCTTCACAGGCAGAAAAAAAACGCCATCGTGGATACTAAGGAAACATGCCGTACTCAGCGTTGAATCTCTTTGAATTGTCTCTAACATACTCTCACATCAGACACATCCATCTCAAGACCATTTCGAGTCTTCGGTATCTACTTCACGTAAAGATTATGTCATAAGGATTCATTGAGTTGATGCTATGTAAGGTATCAACTGAGGGAACTCAAGGTATGACATTGGTTTATAGTATTTGAGTCCAGGCCGGTTTGTTTTTACTGATTGAATAAATTATTCAACTCTCGGTACGTTTACACGCTTTTGGGTGCGACCTGCAATTCAGGATCCTCGATATTCCTGCTTCAACCTGTTGACCTGGAAAAGCTTTTAAAGCTTAAAAGCTAAAAAGCTAAAAAGCCTCTGCACTTTTAGAAGAAGGTAAGGACGATGGGAATGGTAGAAGGTCTGGTACGTATTGTAGTACCAGACTGTCGTACTGGTACTACAACACGTACCAGGAAGGTCCGTGCCTCCACATCAATTGATCTCTCTATATATAAAACATTGGTCCTCATTTTGTGTTCCCATGCATAACCGTTCCAGATTGAAATGATTTAAAACCTTTTCTCATGTAGTGGAGCGATCGAGAGAGAAGCAACGAGCGGGAGAGAAAACATATTATCTAATTTCGGAGAGTTCACCTGCATGAATAAAGTGAGTGAATATTAGATTCTGTTCATTTTTCAATTTAGATTCTATTGGTATCTAGATTGATTGGTATGGAGAATAGAGCAAACAGCTATGATGACTTTTAGATTTTTAAAGTTTAAAATGATTATTTCACATTGAGAGTGATGGGTTGAGAGTTTTCATTTCTAATCTCTTTGTATTCATATGTGAGATCCATGGCAATTTTGTTTAAATTTATTTTAAATGGGAATTGAAAGTTACGAGAGTTTTTAATCTTTAGAGTTTGGAGAGATAACATTTCCTCATGTGAGTGGGGATATGAGGCGCTGTGGTTTTGTAGGTATGGAGAGATATGGAGAGGAGCATCATGTGTTGAAATCATTATTTTTTTGCTAGCCATGGCTACACTTCCCCATGTGTGGTCGCACACAGTAGCTTGGGATACATCATGCCTGGTGTGTCACCGGTGCTTTATCTTGCAAGGGCTAAAGGCCCATGTGGGAAAGATGGACAAGAACTATGATTGGAGCACTTGGGATGCTCATGTGATGCAAGCCACCACGTTGACTACAATGACACTTGGGGGGAGGGTTCTGTACGCTTCCTTTATCCCTTTGTTGACCATTCCAGGGATATCAATCTGAGTCTTGGGAGTGGTTAGCATCTCAGACGGGTTGTATCTTGGAGTTATTTGAGTCATCTCCATGTCGATATCTATTCTATAGGTTACCCCATACACTCCATGAAGAGGCTAGATAGGCTTTTTGCCTACCACTTGATCGTTTGGCACATGATCCATTGGACAAGTTAATTTGGTTCTTATTCGTCTTATTCCCTTGATGGTGCCTTCATTATGCTAGAAGGGGCATGTGGAGCAAGAAGAGGTGGTTGCTAGTTTTCATCTATTTTGAGCAAGGAAATGGGTTGCCCTAAAGGAGAAGTCTCTTAAGGCTGCATGTTTCAGCAGATTGAATTCTACCACATGATACCACAAGTCCACTTGATTAAGATGGTGTAGGCCATTGGGGCAGGTGGGAGAGTTTAGTAGAGTAGCATGAGTGCTACACTTGGCAAGTCCCACTGATGGGACTATCTCTATCCTATGCTCACTACATCCTATGGCAGGAGAGGGAGTACCATTAGAGGTCTTAGATTATTGGCATGAGTAGCTTTTATATCTTGATAGGTCACTTTTTGCAAAGCATTGTGCATTGCTCCTCACCTCTCCTTAGGAGGCTTGTCAAGGATGGTATATGAGATAGCTCTAAGGAAAATAATCCTTCTAATGGATTTCTTGAGCTATTTTAAGTGGTTGCAATAATAGCAAGGGGGGATATTCCTACATCAATTAGTCAAGTATTAGGTGCTAGCTGACTTCTTGTGATGGAGAAGGACACAAGGAGCATTAGACCAATTGCTATTGGAGAGATCTTTTTGTGTTTGGTTAGTCATATCATTGACCTTCAACATTGTTCTCACTTCAACAACACCTCAATCCACATCAGTTTGGAGTAGCTACACATGGAGGTTGTGAGGCTATATCTCTAGGTATCAAGGAACTCCTAGATACCTATCCAAAGTGGGTAATCCTATAGGTGGATTTTGAGAATGATTTTAATAGCATCTCTTGGGCATCCATCTTTAGAGAGCTTAGGGAGGTTGGTGGATCCTTGGCAAGTCTCATTCCTTTTTGTGCGGTTGTTCTATGGCTCTCATGATTCCATTTATTACTAGCATGGTTGGTCATAGGAGAGAGCCACTATCTTGGAGTCAATTGTTGGTACACAAAAAGGAGATCCTTTAGGGGGACCTTTGTTTGCCATGGTTCACTTTAGAGCTCTCTTACCTACTACTTTGGCCATGCCAGGTTGTGTATTTCCATACTTGCCAAAAAATATACAGATTGTGATCCCTTTAGATCAGATCAAGCAAGCCTCTGATCACTTGACTATTGAGCTATATCTTGTAGGCTTGAGAGTCAAGGTGTCAAAGTATAGAGCATGGTCCACTTTAGGTAGCCCTCCCCTCCTCTAGCTTTCAAAAGGGGTGTGTCACATCTATAGATGGACTCTGTGTTCTTGGAGTGCTAGTAGGATCTGAGGATTTTGTCACATGCTTCTTAGATAGTGCCTTTGTAGAGGATATTCTCCATATGGATGACCTCCCTCTACTAGGAGATCCGTAGTTAGCATTTGGTATACTCTCCTCTAGTATTGCACATTGACCAACTTACCTTCTCCACATAGTCCCCCCCCCCCCCCCCCCCCCCCCTTCCCCCAAAAAAAATCTGATGGAAAAGTCTATGAGACTTTCCCATCAGATTTGAGAGCTTTTGATAGGAGGATTATGGGAGTCTTTGGTAATATCATTGGACCAAGGACAATTCAGTGTGATGGAGGATTTGGCATGTAGATAGACATCTCTACCAATATCATGTGGAAGTGTACACCTATTATCAATGGAGGAGATGGAACTTACAGCATTTTTAGGTAGTTGGGCTCTCTTGGCACTCCAACTTTCTCCCATTCTAAGGTTGCATGTAGGCCAATTTTGGAAACATATGTGGCCAAAGGTGGAGGAGGGATCCTTTTCTTTCCATATGTTATTGTGGTAGATGAGAGATGGTCTATTTCCATGGGCATGGGAGGACCTTCCATCCTTTGCTTCACTACCGTCAAATTGGACTAGAAATTTGTAGTCTTCCTTGATAGAGTGATAGTGTCAACATATGCTACATTCTCTCTTAGTTGACTTGTTCATTCCTTGGGCCATTAGAGCACATCTTTGCTCTTGCTCTAATAAGGATGTAGGCTCGTAGATGCTAGCTTGACCATGCATTAGGGGATTTTGACTTGCACCAACCACCTTCTCTACAACAATGATGTTCCACCAAGGTTTGGTCCACCCATCCACATCTTCATTACTCACTTGTGAGTGTGGTTCTACACTAGATGTAGCAGCAATCCGTATGATGCGGTGTCCTTTTGGAGGACAAAGGATAGTTACCTATAATGCTACCACGGTTATAGTGTTTGCTATGGCATGAGAGAGTGGATACTTTGCTTGGAGGGAGCATCCATAAGCTTTGTAGACAACATGTGTCAGAGAAGACTTATAGATGGTCCGAGATGATCAGGTGATAGTGGCAGATGTTATGGATTCAAATCCTATGCATGATGCAATTTTGGAGGGAGTGATTACTCATCCTCTTGGATGTGTGGTGAGCAGAGTAGCAGCATGTAAGGTCTCCAAGTACAAGGGTATGCAACAAGGTCACCGCTTTATTCCTCTAGCCTTGGAGTTATATGGAGCAATGGACATTGCATTTGACACATTTTTCAAGGAGTATGAGAGAGCTTATCATATTAGACATCAAGGGGTACCACTCTCACTCTCATACTTTGTAGCATACTTTAGACAATGTATGTCCATTGCTCTACAAAGAGCATTGGCCACTGCAATCCACAAGAGAGCAATGATACTTGGTGATGCTTCTTTCGATGCTCCAATAGTTTATAGACTTTATGACTTGCATAGCACAGATATCTTAGGTGCAGCAGGGCATATTTATCATATCGATACTATTGTGGATGGTAAAATGGGAGCAAATGGTGTAAACTTGGGGATGGTAAAAAAGGGATAGGCCCTATTTTACCTCTTTTGTCTCTCCTTTGTACAGCTTGATGGGGCCTTCCCATCCTTCTTGTGTTTTGTGTGGTCACCTTTCACCTTTTCTCAAAAGCTCACTTGCTGATAAGCTCATTGGATAGCTATGCCACATCATCTCAAAACTTCCAAGTTAAGAATTATCCACATAGATACTAACTGTCAAATAAATAAGTATGTTCTAGATCTCCCATTTGGTGAATAACTTCTGCTCCTATTTCTCATGTAATTGTTGGAGAGATACAAGGTCTCAAAAAAAGATACTTAACAATCACAAATTAGACTACAGTTTACAATTTGAACAAGAATCAGACTTATCACATTCCATTGGTCAAGTGTACTAAGAGTACATTCTCCTCTCCCAGCAAAAAAAATTCTATAGGACAAGCAGATTCATTAATTTTTTGATACTTGGAGACCTTTGTCTTGGAGTAGTGGATATCAATGAGCCCTTGTTTGTACCTTATGCATGCAAGAAAGTCTAATGCATAGTGTACACACAATTCCTAAGACAGGCCCCAAGATTCATGATGGCCAAGTATAGAGACTTTTTTGAAGTACCGGCATGTAAGTTCAATTCTTGTTCAAAATCTGATCAAAAGATAGGTCAAAATCTGAATTCTGATAATAGAAAACTTTCCTGCATTCCAATTTATGTAAGGATAAATACCTACTATTTGCATGAGGTTAGCCAGAAGCTTGGCCATTATGTTTGTAGTGGACTTCCGGAGCAAGCCTTGCACAATGAACTACATTTTGGGGTCATGGTGACAATGCTCTCATGATGTAGAATGTCATCAGAATGATTGCAGTAGATCTAAGAAAAGCTTCTAGATAATTTTTATGTCAAACATGTCCAATCTACTTTGCTCTCTTGGGTTCACTCTCCAACAAATGCTGGTATAAAAATTGCAATCTTAGTGTTGCTTCAGCCTATA
The DNA here is from genome assembly GCA_948567375.1 of Lunularia cruciata. Lineage (NCBI taxonomy): Eukaryota > Viridiplantae > Streptophyta > Marchantiopsida > Lunulariales > Lunulariaceae > Lunularia > Lunularia cruciata. The sequence goes on along the minus strand of OX419757.1, from coordinate 49,500,044 downwards.
GATCACAATGTTGTTCCTAGTTCATACTCATACATTTCAAAGGATAGGGGCAAGAGAGAGAGAAAGATATATATATATATATATATATATATATATATATATATATATATGAAAGAAAAGAGATTTAAGATTTTTTGAGTGTTCACCCATATATATCACATGAGTGAATAGTAGATTCTATTCATTTTTTAATTTTGGTTCCATCAGTATTTAGATTGAAGGCTATGGAGAATTGAGTAAAAATTTATAAGTAAATTTAGGTTTTTTAGGGTTTAGAGCGATTATTTCACATTGAGAGAGTGATGTGTTAGGAATTTTCAATTTTAATCTCTTGTTGTATTTTTTAAAATTTTAAAATTTTATTAATTTATTTATAATTCTATTTTTTTAATTCTAAATTCATGTTCTAGTTCTATAAGAACTTTGTTTGAAATTTTGTGAGATTAAAATTGAAAGTTACAAGAGTTTATAGTTTAAGGTTTTTAGGGTTTGAATGTTACGTATGTGGGGAGTTGGGATATAAGGGGTTGTGGGTTTGCAAGTATGGGAAGGTATGGAGAGGATCATCATGTGTTACTATTAATATTCTTGTGCTAGCCATGGTTATACATCCCCATGTGGGATTGCCCAAAGCCGTTTGGGATACATCGTGCATGGTGTATCACCAATGATTTACCTCGCAAGGAGTAAAGATCCATGTCAAAAACATGCACAAAGACTATGATTAGACAACTTGGGATGCTCATGTAAGGCAAGCAACCACATTGACAATAGTGACACTTGGGATTACGCATGCTTTCTCTATCCCTTTGTTGACCATTTCAAGGATATTGATCACGTTGTGTGAGTGGTTAGCATCTCAAGTTGGTTGTATATCTGAGACTAGTGTCCCATGTCCATGTTTATTGTATAGGCTACCATACATTCCATGTTGAGGCTAGATAGTCTTTTTGCCTTCTACTTGATTGTTTGGCACATGAACCCTTGGACAAGTTAGCATGGTTCTTGTTTCTCTTACCCCTTGATGATGTCTTTGTTATGCTCAAGCGGGATATGGGAGGCATAGAGAGTTGACTATTAGATTTCATCAATTCCAAGTGGGGGATTGGGCTGCACTACAAGAGGAGTCTAGTAGGCTGCAAGAGAAAAGTTTTGCCATAAGATATACCAAAGTCCATTCAATTATGTCAATAGTCCATTGGGTCAAGTGGGAGAGTTAGTAAAGCAAGACGGCACTACACTCTTTGTCTATGGCTAGCCCTATTGATGAGACTATCTCTTCCTTACGTTCACTTCATCCTATGGTAGGAAAGGGAGTACCAATGGAGGTTTTAGATTATCAGTCTGAGTAGCTTTTCTATCTTGATAGGTCACTTTTTGCACAAGCATTGTGCATTGCTCCTTACCTCTCTTTAGGAGGCTTGCCAAGAATGGTATATGAGCATTTTAGAGATTGATTTAAAGCAAATGAACCTTCAAGTGGATTTATCAAGCTAATTTAAGTGGTTACAACAATAGCAAAAGGAGATATTCTTATGTTAGTTAGTTAGGTGTTAGGTGCTAGTAGACTTATGATAATAGAGAAGGACGTAAGGAGCATTGGACTGATTGCTACTGGAAAGATCTTTTTGCGCTTGGTTAGCTTCACCATTGTCCTTCAACATTTTTTGCACTTCCAACAACACCTCAATCCACATCAATTTGGAGTAGCTACACCTAGAGGTTGTGAGGCTATATCTCTAGGTATCATGGCACTCTTAGGCTATATCTTATCATCCAAAGTCCTACAAGTGGATGTTGATAAATTTTTTAATATAATCTCTTGGGCATCAATCATTAGAGAGCTAAGGGAGGCTAGTGGATCCTTGGTGAGTCTTATTCCTTTTTTGGAGTCATTCTATGTGTAGCAATGTGGATTTTATCAACAAGTTCATTGAGACTAATGAAATAACAAATAGGACAAATTAGCCAAGAAGTATAAGAATATTCTAGAAGCATCTAGGAAGCTACTTTGTATCTTCCAAGTATTTGGTAATGTGCATGCCAAGTGGTGACTTCTAGGAGGAAGCTTCTTGGGAAGCTTCTTGGCTAGCTTAGCTTGCACACCAAGTAGATGGCTTCTAAAAGAAAACTTCTTGGGAAGCTTCCCAACTAGCTTAGCTTGCATGCCAAGTAGGTTGCTTCTAGAAGGAAGCTTCCTAGTTAGCTTGGCTTGCACTCTAAGAAAGTGGCTTTTAGGAAGCTTCTCAAGAACCTTGTATGCTTCCCTATAAATACCAAAGCCCAAGCTCATGCTAGGTATTCAAAGTTTCCCTCATTCAAGAGGGTCAATGTGATCTTTCACTCCATTATTCCATTCTCCTTGTCCTCGGTCTTTTACATTGGTATTAGAGCAAGAATGGGATGGATGGAATTTATGGACCACCAAATCCATTTATGCCAAACCAATGAGATTTTTGTATCCATGTACTACCCAAACATCATTTAATGTAGGTCAACATCTCACACTTTGAGTAGAATTTTTGAATGCAATCACTTTGTCCAATGAGCCCTTGGTACTTTTGATTGTAACTTATGGAGAACAATTGATGTGTTGCATCTACATATTAACTTAGATAAATAGAGAAAAGGGAAACCGCATAATAAACATGAAGGATTGGAAGACCCCATCAAGCTATACAAGGGTGAGGCAAAAATGGTAGAATAGGGCTAAGCCCCAATAGAGTCAATATGAGAAATCTGCCCTACTACACCTAAAATATCCAAGCTATGCAAGTTGTATGATCTACAAAAAATTGGAGCATCCAAAGAAGCATCATCTAGTGTGATTGCTCTCCTATGGATTGCACCAACCACTACACTTTGTAGAGAAATGACACTTGCTGTCTAAAATATGCTACAAAGTATGAGAGTGAGAGTGGTACCCCTTCGCACCTAACATGATAGACTCTTGTGCACTCCTTGACAAATGTGTCAAACGCCGTGCCCATTGCTCCATATAACTCCAAGGCTAGAGGAACAAAGAGGTGATCTTGCTGTATACCCCTATACTTGGAGACCTTGCAAGCTGCTCATGCACTTGTATCCCATCCAAGGGGATATGTTTTCACTGCATCCAAATTTTATCACACATAGGGTCCATAACCACAACATCCACTACTATCACCTGATTGTCTTGGACCAAGTATAAGTCTACCCTGACATGTGTCATTTGCAAGGCATAAAAGTGCTCCTGCCAAGCCAAGTATTCACTCTCTTGTGCCATAGCAAACACTATGCCTCTAATATCATCATGGGTAGCTATCCTCTATCCTCCAAAAGGACACCATGTCATATGAGCCATTGCTGCATCTAGTGTAGAACCACACTTACAAGTGAGTAATGAAGATGTATATGGGTGGACCAGACCTAGGCAAAACCTCATTGCTGTAGACAAGGTAGCTAGTCCAAGTTGGAATGCCCTAATGCACAATTGAGCTCAAATCCAAGAGCTTGCACTCTTGCCGGAGAAAGAGAAAAGATGTGCTCTAGTAGATTGAGGAATTGACAATTCAACTAAGAGAGAATGTAGCATATGCTAATAATGTTGCTCCATCAAGGAAGATTGTAAACCTCTAGTCCAAGCTAACGATAGTGAAGCAAATGATGGAAAGTCCTTGCATGCTTGTGGAGATAGACTATTTTTCATCTACTGCAATAATATCTGTAGAGAAAAGGATCCCTCCCTACCTTTGTCACATAAGTCTCTAAAATTGGCCAATCAACAACCAAAAAAGGGAAGAAAGTAGAGGTGTCGAGAAAGCCTACCTAGCTAAATTCCTTGTCACAGTCAAATATCTTTGGTCCAATAATATCACCAAGGACTCCCATAATCCTCCTATCAAAGGCTCTCAAATGTGATAGGAAGGTCAAGGAGGAAGGAATTATGCAAAGGAGGTAAGTCAGTTGACAAGCAATACTAGAGGAGAGTATACCAAATGCCACCTATGGATCTCCTAGTAATAAAAGGTCATCCACATGGAGAACATCCTCTGCAATGGCAATGTTTAAGAAGCATATGAAAAAATCCTTGAATCCTATTGTCATTCTAAGAACACATAGTCCATTTGTAGATGGTGATACAACTCCTTTAGAAGCTCAAGGTGAGGAGGGATACCTAAAAGGGATCATGCTCTACACTTTGACACCTTGACTCTCAAGCCTACTAGATGTAGCTTGGTAGTCAAGTGGTCAAAGGCCTGCCTAATCTGATCTACAAGGCTCACAATGTGTGTATCATCTACCAAGGAGGGAAATACACAACTTGGCATGGCCAAAGTAGCAGATAAGAGAGCTCTAAAGTAAGTCATGGCAAATAAGGGTTCCGCCAAAGGATCTTCCTAACATGTACCAATAGCTAATTCCAAGATGTGACTCCCTCCTATGAACTACCATGCTAGTAGTAAAGGGAAGCAAGCAAGCCATAAAATGACCACACAAAAGGAAAAAGCCTTGCCAAGGATCCACTAGCCTCCCTAAGTTCTCTAAAGATGGATGCTTGCGAGACATTATTTAAAGCATTCTCAACATCCACTTGTAGGACGACCCACTATGGAGGGATATCTAGGAGTGCCCTAATGCCTAAAGACATAGCCTTGCATCCTCCAGGTGTAGCTACTCCAGACTAATGTGAATTAAGGTGCTATTGGAAGTGAGAATGATGTTGATAGAATGATGTTGAACCATGCTAACTCGTCAAAGGGATCACATGCCAAATGATCAAGTGGTAGGCAAAAAGCCTATCTAGCTTCATCATGGAGTGAAAAAGATAGCCTATGAAATAGATGTAGATATAGAAAACTCGTCTCAAATAACCCCAAAATGCAACCCGCTTGAGAAGCTAACCACTCACACAACTTGATCGGTATCCTTGGAATGGTCAACAAAGGGATAGAGGAAGCATGCATAATCCCAATTGTCATTACTATTGATGTGGTCACTTGCCTCATGTGAGCATCCCAATTGATCGAATTATAGTCCTTGTGCATCCTTCTCACATGGGTCTTTACCCCTTGCGAGGTAAAGCGAATGGCACATCAAGCATGATGTATCTTGAGCCACTCTAGACGGCTCCACATGGGGAGGTGTAACCATGGCTAGCACAAGAATAAAAAATTATAACACATGATGGTCCTCTCTATATCTCCCCATACCTACAAAACCACAACCCCTTACATCCCAACTCACATGAGAAGATATAGTCTCTCCAAATTCTAAAAACTATAAACTCTCATAACTTTCAATTTCCACCTCAAAATTTTCAAATTAAATTCCCATGGAACTCAAACTTGAAAGCCAAGAGATAAGAAATGAAAATTTCTGATCCATCACTCTCAATGTGTAATGATCACTCTAAACCCTAAAAAACCTAAAAATCCCCTTAACTTTCTACTCAATTCTTCCATAGTCTTCAATATATGTACCAATGGAACCAAAATTGAAAAATGAATAAAATCTACTATTCAGTCAAGTGCTATATGCTAGAGAGCACTCAAAAAATGTATATCTTTTTCTCATATCTCTCACTATTCTCTCTCACGTCTCCACATTCTTCCAAACTCCTAAAGTCTTGAAGGTATATGGTGTTGAGAAATTGTAGATAATTTAATAAAGTAGTAGCCATGGCAGCAATACCCAAAGTTACATTGCTATGTAATAACAAATTAAACACCTTACTCAATTGTTGGAAAAACAAGATCATCAAAAACAAGTGTATATAGAGAGAGCACCATTTGGAGAAGGTGAAGAGTAAATCTAAATTTTGAAGCTCAAGGTATTTGAAGGCAAGAACCTCTTAGGTGAAATGGAGAACTTTGTGTTTGATTGTGAATATTAATTTGAAGCTAGAAATTCTCCAAATGAATGGAAATAGACTCCCTTGGCTTCAAGCTATTGGATGGAATGGCAAAACTATGGTTGTGAATTCATGTGAAGCAAGCTGAATGGCAATTTGTTGCGCCATTCTTGACGTAGAAAGAACTCAATAGCGCAATAATTGTGCAATTCTATGCAATAAATGTTACATGAGCAACATAAGATAGGTTGATAAAATTGAAGCAGATTGGTTATATAAAAAGCTACATCACTCAATTCTAGAACACCATAATGCAGATTCCAGATATATTAGAAGGTGAAGTGTTGGACCAATTTGTGAGAGCTTGAAGTCACACACCAAATTGAAAGTGACCATCATACACTTGGAGGAACACTTGGAGAAAGCCATGCAGTTGGTTGAACACTTTGATTCCTTGGTTGCGACAACATGATCTCTACCTTGACCTTCATAGAACCTATCCACACATTACACTCAAGTGGAAGAATCATCACCAATGAAGATTGATGCCATCCAACAAAAACCACTTGATCCTAAAAATAAGGAAAGATTATGAAAAAAATGGTAGTTGCTTTTATTGTTGCCAAAGTGGGCATCACATTGCTGAATGTCCACTCAAGAATGGACAACGTTAACAAATTGCCCAAATGGAGTATGATGATCAAGGAAACAAAGGATTCTAGTAGGAGAACTCGAGCCACCTACTAGAAACTTGATTAGTTCTTATAGGATTGAAGGTTTGATCTATGTATGTTTCCTTCACTTGCAAGGTATGATATTTGATTGTGGTTATAGGATTTTGGTTGATTTTAGAAGTTCAAAGAATTGCATGTCCATGTAATTAGCAAAGGAATTAAGTATTCCTATGAAGCCATTAATTGAAATAGTTTGATGATAGCGGATGGTAGAAAAGGTATTGCATTTTTTACCTCACATCTTGTTACATTCAAGATTGGAAACGGATATTTGGAGTGTATAAGGTTTGTAGTGATACCTCTATACTATGATGTCATTCTAGGTTTACATTGGCTTAAACATCATAAGGTTCAATTTGATTGGACCTAATAACAAATTCACATACAATGCCAAGGTAAGAATTTTGATTAGATTGTTTGGCACCTTTGAGTAAGACACCTAAGAATAGTCAATCCCAAGATGGGAAGTTTGTCAATAAAGTAGCCATAGAGCAAGCATTGGAGGAAGATAAGCCTAGTTTTGCAATGTGGGTCAAGCTAATTGCTCATGGAGAATATTATGAGGGCCAAAATCCTCATCAAGCAATGGTTTATCAAATAGATCAAGATTTTATAAGTGTGTGTCAAGCTGATTGCTCATAGAGAATTTGAGGATGGCAAGAAGCCTCATCAAGCAATGGTTGATAAAATAGTTTAAACATTTACAAATGTGTTTTTGGATGATCTGCCAAAGGGATTACCCTCCCATTGTGGTATACTTTTCAAGATTGAGTTATTGCCAAGAAGTATTCCAATGAGTAGACCAATCTATTGGCTCTCAATAGAGGAGTTTGACTATAAGACCATTTGTGCATGTGTGTGGTATTGTGATATTAAGCTTGGTATAACAAGTACTTGAGAGATATTATTTATATAGAGATAAAGGATGGTTCTGCATTAGTCATAATAAGCTAAAGTTAGTCATAGCTAAGATAGAAGGGACCTTATTTTAGAGGAAGTGAAAAAGATGAGCACCACTATTTTGGATTCTAGTGTGTTGACTTGGTATTATTCCTAGGTGTTTGGCTTTGAGGAAAGAATTGAGAACTCTTGGGCCCGCAAGTCTTCTTGTTTTGGATTCTTCTATAGTCCAAGGATAGCCTATGTGAAGGAATCCTTGACTTAGTGGTTGGGTCAAGATAAGATCACATGCTAGTGGAATATGCCCATGTGAATGGATATTCCTTTCTACTTTTTGACTTTACTTGACTTTTAGTCTAGCAACTTGAGTTACTATGGTAATTAGTAACTTTGGTACATAAATATTTCACAAGTATATAAACAAGGGGTGAAGAGGTACTCACCATCCTTTCATTTGCAATTATCTCTCTTTCATTGAGTTCTCTAGTGAGCAATGTCTTGAGTCTTGGAGTGGTAGCCTTGGAGGAGTATGATGGAGTTGGGGTTCCTTGCCTTCTTAGTCCATGGTGTGCTACCATAATAGCCATCAGAGGTTCATCCTTAGTGAGAGACAAGCCGGCTCACATTTTTCGTTTTGTTGCCGAGACCTCTCTAGAAGGCAAGATAATGTTCCGTGTTCAATTTTACATTAAGCAGAAGGAGGCTATGAGAGCTCACTTGGAGAGAACATTAGGAGAGAAGAGGGCTGAACTTATGTTAGAGAACCAAGATCTATTTGTATAACCTATAGTTCATTATGATATCTTTGAAGTGATTTTGTACATCTTGTACACATGAGAGAATTTGGAGAGATTGTGTGAGGTGGATTGCAGATTTTGGGCAAAATCTCAAGTTTGAGATTTGGACTTGAAATTTCTATACATGATAGCTTGGGTTATCTTTCCATTAGCACACTTGAAATTATTGTGAGAGCTACTATGCACACTAGGCTAGAAGTTTTGAAAGTTGATAGGGTAAACTGCTCCCGCAACTACATGCTCTTTGGAAAATTATACATAGTCTTCCATTTCTTCAATTTTCAATGAATTATCTTGAAAATTTCCAAGAAAACTAAGTGCATTATATCCTACTTTCTACCATAGAAATTAGAGAGAGATTATTCTTGCACAAGGAGTTATGAGTTTGTGAAGTGAAGGGGGTGGTTTTCAGACCAAATCTGAAATATGTGTGCTGAATAGAAAGGTGTGTAGGCCAAATGGCTAAATGAAAAGATCTGAAAGTTTGCAGGTGTGGACTCCCTAGAGTTTTGATCAAGTGTGCAAAATTTCAAAGGACCATAACATACATGTTGGGAGATTTGAGTGACATTGTGAGGAAAGGTCAATTCTATAGAGTGGAGATCTCATGCATGAGGAGCAACAAAAAGCATGTTTGAGTGTTTAGATTCATCTTGGGAACATGGAGGGTCATCAAGAGTGAAAATTGAGACTATGCAAGGTTTCCCAAAGGTTTGAGATGATTGTAGGGGTGGATTTGAGGAAAAGAGAGTTTACAATAGAATTTGAAGAGAGTGTTGAGAGGATCCAAAAACCTACACCACTTGGAGAAAAGAGTGAGTCTAAGTGCTTTCTATGTGGAGAGAAGGGACATAAGGCATGTTCATGTCCATTGACCTTTGAGAGCAAGAGATTGAGGGAAAAGAGAGGCTTACTTGACTTGGGTTTGCATGTTGGACCTTCTTCACCAAGATTGGGAATGAGAAGATCTAAGACTAAGGAGTTGTGTGAGGTTTGTGGAGTGGAAGGACTTCCAAAAGGACATTAGTGTAGTGGAGTAAAATCACTTTTGGAGACATTGGTGAAGGATCTTGGAGAGAGTCTTAGTACAGCTACAGAAATACTACCACCTTCATCAACTAGTTCTCAAGATTAGTGATAAATATAATCTTTCAATATATGGATAAACTATCCATGAAAGTTAGATTAATATGCACTCTAGGATTTGATGTTGCTATAGAAATCTTGGAGCAACCTGAACCTTTTGTGTTCCCTAGAGTGGATTGATCTCAAATGGTGCTAGTCATGTATATACTCTATTAGTTATAGAGTGAGAGAAAAGAAAAGAAGAAAAAACCAATTTGAGAGAAAAGAAAGATAGTGAGGAGTTAAGATAGAGAAACTTCCGGTTTTCTTTGGCAAGGATGGAGAAGATGTGGAGGCCTTTGTGAGAGACTTCAAGAGAGATTGCATAGGAAAAAATGAGAGGAGGAAAAATGAGTGGGCCTCATTATTACCAGATTTCTTTGAGGATGTAGCACTTACATGATATGAGTCAAAATACCAAAAGAGAGAGAGGAGAGATGAGGAAGAAGAGTCTTGGGAGAGTTTGACTTTAGCACTCATTGAAAACTTTCTCCCAAATGAGAGTTATGAGAGATTGATGAGTGAGGTTACCTTTCTCAAACAAGGAGATGGAGAGAAAGTGAGAGTCTTTGTGGAAAGAGTGGAAAAGTTAGAGTCCAGATTTTGCATAGTGTTGAGGAAAGGTGGGGATGATATGGAGATTGTTGAGGAAGGGTTGGGATGATGTGGAGACTACTATGATTGGCATAGGAACCATGCTCACCAAGAATTTTGTGGGAGGGTTGAGACCACAAATTAGAAGCAAGGTGAGATATGAGAAACCTTCTTCCAAGGTTGAAACTATCAAGATCACAATTCATATGAAGGAGAGTTTGGAAGGAGATGAGAGTGCTTTGGTGGTGAAGGAGGTTGTGCATCCTCCTCAAGACTACAAGTATGGTGGAACTTTTGATACTTTGGTGGCAAGGGTTGCACCACAAGTAGTAGTTGCTCCAGTTCTTGCACCTCTACCAAAGGATCCACCTCAAACCATCATAGAACAACTTGCAGATCTCAAAATCAATGTGGTGCAATTATGGGAGAAGAGAGAGGTGGATCTGAATGTAGGGAGAGGGCCTAGGAGTTATGGAAAATATAAATATAGAGGAGGCCAACCATCTAACAATTTCAATGATAGAAATTGTTTTGGTTGTGGAGGAAGATGCCATATCCAAAGGAATTGCCCAAATTCCACTTACCATGGAGGAAGGAGTTATGAGGGAGCCAATAGAGGGAAAGAGGGAGGAGTGAAACCCAAGTGGCTCCTAATCCAAACAAAGGTAAGAGGAAAGCATCCATAGATGTGGTGGAGAGCAAGTATGAGAAGGGAGAGTGCTCAAACTCCAAGGGTCTTAATTTGGAGCTTTTGGCACAAGAGAAGGAGAGAGCTCATTTTGCAGAGGATGTTCACTCTTCTCATGGATTTAGTCCAAGCAAGGATACTCCTATGTCTACTAGGAGCACTCGCACCTTAACATCATCAACAACAAAGACTCCAAGGAAGAAGTTGGGGATGGAAGATTTCTTGATTTCAAAGCAACAATGGAACTACAATGTGTTGGAGGATGTTGGTAGCCACAAGGCTAACAACACAGTGTGCCAATTGATTGCTTTGAACCCTACCTTGAGAAAAGAGCTTAGAGGTGGTTTGAGTTCTACAAGAAGCAAGAGGAAAAAGAAGGCAAAAGCTCTAGTATCAATGGGGGTGGTGGATGCCAAGCCAGCACCATGGGAGGCTTGTGAATATGCCTCCAAGATTGATGTGAGAGTGAATGGTCACAACATCAATGATGCATTAGTTGATGGAGGATTAGTAGTAAATGCTATGTCAGAAAGGTTGATGAAGATGTTGGGTATGATACCCTCAAGACCTTCAACATTTGTGGTGAGCATGGCAAATAAGCAACAAGTTTGACCAGAAGGGGTGATGGATAAGGTGGTAGTTTCAGTTATGGGAGTTCAAAATCTCATGACTTTCCAAGTCTTGAAGGATTCAAGCTGTGACTTACTACTTGGGAGGCCATGGTTGAGAGCAACACACACAACTGATCAAAAACACAAAGGGTACTTGAGGATTGGGCCATCAAACCATAGAGTCACAATTCCTATGACTAACACCACCAACACTTCACATTCAGATACACCATCTTCTGATTATTGAGAATCATATTATGAAGAAGGAGCTTCAGGTGTGGACACAAGCATGGAAGAGTAGACTTTCACGGAGGAGGATGAATCTGAATCTGATTCAAATGTGTATCCTTTGTGTGCTATGGATTTTGCACCTAAGCCAGAGGTTTTGAAGAACCCAGATAAATCACCATTGACACTTGAGGAGGTAGAGAGAAGATTATCTACCCTCCAGTATGGCCCAAATGTCACCAAGGAGGAGAAGGTGAGATTTGAGGAGATTTTCTGCAAGTTCATCCATGTGTTTGCTTTTAATTACAAGGATTTGAAGGAAGTCACCTTGGAGGAGCACAAGATAGAGGTAGAGTCACATGCAAGACCAATCCGCCAAAAGCAATATTGCATTAGCCCACCAATATCTTTGGTTGTGAAGGAGGAGATTGATAAGCTCAAGGAGGCCGGATTTATCTTTGAGGTAGAGAATTTAGAATGGGTGTCTCCATTTGTCATTTTGAAGAAAAAGAATGGTAAGCTTTGAGTATGTGTGGATTACACAAAGCTCAATGCTGTTACCAAGAAGGACTACTACCCATTGAAATTCATTGATGAGATCTTGGAGGAGGTTGCAGGTCATGGGAGGTACAGTTTTGGAGATGGTTATAGTGGATATAACCAAATCAAGATTGCACCAGAGCATCAAAAATTCACCACATTCACCACACCTTGGAGAACTTACACTTTCAAGGTCATGCCTTTTGGGCTTTGCAATGCTCCAGTCACATTGCAATGGTTTATGAACAAAGTATTTGAACCTTTCATTGGAAAATTTGTGAGAGACTTTATTGATGACTTTTGTGTCTATGGGAGCAAGGAGGAGCACTTTGAGCACCTAATCAAGGTCTTGCAACACTTGGATGAGGCAAATGCATCACTCAACCCAGAGAAGTGCATTTTTGGATGTGAAGAAGGTCTACTTTTGGGGCATATCATCTCCAAGGATGGAATAGTAGTTGAACCTAAGAAGGTGAGGAAAATCTCAGACCTTCCATTTCCTTTAAGCTTGACAAAGTTACACCAATTCTTGGGGATGGTTGGGTACTATAGGAGGTTCATCTTCTCATTTTCCAACAAGGCTTATGCATTGACCATCAACATGAAGAAGGATGTAGATTAGATGGTGATTTTGGAGGACAAGGAGGCTCTCAAAGCTTTTGAGGAGCTCAAGCAATCCCTTGTTGTAGCTCCAATTCTTGCTAAACTTGATTGGAGTAAACCTTTCATCCTCGACACTAATGCTTCTAATGTAGCTATAAGATGCACTCTTAGTCAATTAAACCAAGATGTGCATGATCATCCAATAGCTTATGCTAGTAGGAAAATGGTTTCAACAGAAAAGAACTATTTTGTCATGGAGAGAGAAGGGTTGGCAGTGATCTTTGGTCTCAAGAAGTTTAGACACTACTTGATTGGAGGGAAAGCCACCATTGTCACAGATCACAAGGCTTTGAAGTACATCTTCAACAAGCCTAGTGTTGAAGGGGGACTAGCAAGGTGGATGCTACTCTTGTCTGAGTATGACTACACCATTGAGGATAGGCCAGGAAAGAAACATGCAAATGCTGATTTGTTATCTAGGGCCTATGATCATGATGGAGATGAGCCAGTGGATGATTCCTTCTTGGATGAGGAGCTCATGACAATCTCAATCACTCAAGAGGTTCCAGTGGAGTACAAGGAGATTTTGGATTTTGTGACAAGAGGTAACTATCCAAAAGGGATGCATGTTAGGGAAAGGAAGGCCCTTGTAGCAAGATCTAGACCTTACTCAATGGTGGAGGATATTATTTTTCACCAAGGAGCAGATGGTCGACTTTGAGGAGCAGTGGGTAAGGAAGAGTCTATCCTACTCATAAAGGAGTTTCATAAAGGTTTAGTATGTGGAGGACACTTTGCAAGAAAGGTGACTGCTTTCAAGATTCTAGATGCAAGTTACCATTGGAGAGGGATTTTCAAGGATTGTCTTGATTATTGTAAAACTTCTCATGTTTGTCAAGCTTTTGCTAGAAAGTCTACATCCACTCCACCACTTAGATCAATTCCATTGCTAGGACCTTTTGAGAAGTGGGGAATTGATTTGTAGGTCCTCTCAATAGAACCCCGAGGAACAATCGGTACATTGTGGTATTTATTGATTACCTTACCAAGTGGGTTGAGGCTAGACCATTGAGGGACAAGAATAAAGATGAAGTTGGTAGATATGTTAATGAATGCATTATCACTAGATTTGGATGCCCTTTGGAGTTGGTTTTTGATAAAGGAGGAGAGTTTACAGGAAGCATTACTACAGCCATGATACAAAATTTCTCTATCACACATAGAGTAACTACATCCTATAAGCCAAATTCCCATGGCTTGGCAAAGAAACCAATCAGACCTTGTGCATGATGTTGGCCAAAGATGCAGAAATGGAGGGGGCTAAACATCATTGGGACAAGAGGATTCATGCAGTTTTGTGGGAGTATAGGACAACCATGAAGACTTCCACCGGATATTCTCCATTTCAGTTGGTATATGGTATTGAGTCTACCTTACCTATTCACTTTGATCTTCCTTTCTTTCAAAGCATTCATAGGAGATTGAAGAAAGCACAAGGAGATGATGCAGAGAACTCAAGGAAGGAACAACTCATGGAGTTGGAAGAGGCAAGAGCAGTTGCTATGGTTCGAGTGGAGCAAGCCCAAAGGAAACAAAAGGAGAGCTATGACAAGCTGCAAGGCAAGACGAAGGTGAAGCCTTTCAAAGAAGGTGATTGGGTAATGTTGTTTGATTCTATTTGATTCAAGAGAGTGAAAAAGAAGTTTTTGCCTAAATACTTTGGACCTTTCATAGTGGAAAAGGTGTGGGGCAATTACACCTGTGATCTCAAGGAGTTGGGAAGAAGACACTTTGATAGGATTAACCATGATAAGTTGAAGATGTATCATATTTTTTTTAAACACGGACTAAAGCCCCAACCGGGAAAGGAATCAGAAAAGTTATATCTAGAATTGGACCTTGTGTTTTGTGGGTGGATTGTTTATTTTTGGCATTTTTTTTCTTAGAATCACCTTTTTTGGCTGGAGTCGGATTCAAACCTACATTGACGGTAAAGAGACCTTCACTTTGAGGACAAAGTGAAAACTTAGTCCGGGAGTAAATGTAACACCCACTTGTGCATGTGTATGGTATTGTGATATTTAGCTTGGTATTACAAGTACTTGAGAGATATTATTTATATAGAGATAAAGGATGGTTCTACATTAGTCATGATTAGCTAAAGTTAGTCATAGCTAAGATAGAAAGGACTTTATTTTAGAGGAAGTGAAAAAAATGAGCACCACTATTTTGGATTCTAGTGTGTTGACTTGGTATTATTCCTAAGTGTTTGGCTTTGAGGAAAGAGTTGAGAACTCTTGGGCGCGCAAGTCTTTTTATTTTGGATTTTTCTATAGTCCAAGGATAGCACATGTGAAGGAATCCTTGACTTAGTGGTTGGGTCAAGATAAGATCACATGCTAGTGGAATATGCCCATGTGAATAGATATTCCTTTCTACTTTTTGACTTTACTTGACTTTAAGTCCAGTAACTTGAGTTCCTCTGGTAATTATTAACTCTGGTACGTAATTATTTCACAAGTATATAAACAAAAGGTGATGAGGTACTCACCATCCTTTCATTTGCAACTATCTCTCTTTCATTGAGTTCTCTAGTGAGCAATGTCTTGAGTCTTGGAGTGTTAACCTTGGAGGAGATTGATGGAGTTGGGGTTCCTTGCCTTCTTAGTCCATGGTGCGCTACCATCATAGCCATCAAAGGTTCATCTTGAGTGAGAGACAAGCCAGCTCACATGACGAGCTTTGAACAACATTGACGGAGTTGTAGGAGAAGGATTTCATATGGCATAGGACATCTCCTTGGAAGCACCAATACTACTATTTCCAAAGAAGGATGGAGGACTTTGCTTCTATATTGATTACCATGGCCTAAATAAACAAATAGTGAAGAATACATATCCCTTGTCTTGAATTGATGACTTGCTTAATCAATTGAGTGGAGCCTAGTACTTCTCCATGTTGGATCTCTAAAGTTGCTATTGGTAGATTCTCATTGATAGAGAGGATGCAAAAAAGAATATCTTTTGCACAAGGTATGGGAATTTTGAATAGAGAGTTCTACCTTTTGGGCTCATCAATTCTCAAGTAATCTTCATGGATAAGTTGCATTGGGTGTTGGATAGGCTAATGGATGGTACGTGGCGGTGTTCTTGGATGATATTTTAATCTATAGCAAGATGGAAGTAGAACATGAAAATCACATGCAAGAAGTCTTAGGACTACTATATTAATGGAAGTTTTACTGCAAGAAGTCAAAGTGTGCTTTTTGGCAAAAGAAAATTACCTTCTTGGGTCATAAGATCTCATTCAAGGGTATCAAGATAGAAGAGGAGAAAATCAAGGCTATTATTGATTGGCCTACTCCAAAGGATGCCTTAGAAATGTAAGCGTTTAATGGATTGGTAAGTTTTTAACAATGATTCATTGACTACTATACTCATATGGCCAAACCATTGACCAAACTCTTGGAGAAAACCTCATGCTTTCAATGGACCACCAAGCACAAAGAAGTATTCCAAAAGCAAAAACATATGGTGTTTTCAAGACCCATTCTTTATCCATATGATCCTCAACTACCTTGTGTGGTTGGTTTCTATGCTTCTAACTTTGCCATTGGAGTTGTGTTGCAACAAGAATTTCTAGATGGGTTACATCCCATTGCTTTGTATCTCACCAACTAAACACTATAGAAAGAAATTACTTTGCAAGATCAAGAATAACTAGCAATGGCTTATGCCACCAAGGTATGGAGACATTATCTCATGGAGAAACAATTGATCATGCAAACCAATCACAAACCCTTGTTGCAAACATTACATTTGGAGCACATCTATGGTCAACATCATCAATGTGAGAAATAACTATAGCTACTTGACCTCAAACTTAAGTACAAACCTAATAGGTTTTGTGTCATCCCCGATGCCCTATCATAACCTGATTTGAAGTCTCTCCTCTCATTGCAATGGAAATTACACAAATGTTAGTCAATTCAAAAGTCCAAATCAAGTTTAGGACATCTTTATGACAAGACGTCTTCTTTCAAATGGTACAAGGTCGTCTTGTAGTACACAATAAGGAATACAAAATTCTTTCTTTCAAGGATGGCCTTCTATTATATGAGAACCAAATCTATGTTCCAACCAAGGGAGATCTACAACTTGCATGCCTTCAAGAAGCCTCTGATTTACCAATTGATGGTCACATGGGTGTAGACGAGACCTTGGGAACCCTACAATGCCAATGGTGGTGGCCCAACATGACACAAGATGTTTAAGAGTTTGTTTGATATAGTGAGAGCTGCAAATCCAACAAGACTAGCAACCAAAAACCAAGTGGACCACTTCCCATCCCATTTGTTTGATGGTAAATATTGAGCTTAGATCTCATCACTTCCTTGCCCAAGACAAAACAAGGGTCACACAACAATTGTGGTGTTTGTGGATAAGCTAAGTAAGCAAATTCATTTGGCACAAACCTTTGATATAGTGGATGCTCCAACATTGGCCCAGATATACTTTGACAATGTCTTCAAGCATCATGGAATGCCTTTTGTACTCATCTTTGACTGTGATCCTCAATTCACCAAATTTTTTTGCAAAGCACTCTTTTAGATACTTGACACCAAGCTTGCTTGGTCCATAGCCAATCATCCTCAAATTGATGGACAAACCAAATATGCAAATTGCACATTGGAGGGTATACTTTGTGCTTTTGTTAACCTTCACCATACCAACTTGGATAAATGTTTTGCAACTGTTGAGTTTGCCCACAATAATTCTGAATAGGAAAGTACCAGATTCTCTCTTTTCTTCCTTTTTTGGCCAATACTCACTTGTTCCAGATTCCTTTCTTGCTCCTCCTCCATCTCATGCTCCCCATACTTCTACCTTCTTGACCACAATATCCAAAGCCCTACAACAAGCCAAACCTCATTTCCTTGTCGCTCAAAATCATCAAAAAGAATATGCAAACCAACATTTTTGTGATATCATCTTTCAACTTGGTAATAAAATCATGCTTTCTTCTAGTAACCTACCCCTCCCACTTGATACCCAAGTCAATAAACTTGCTCCTAATTGGATAGGTCTATTTGATGTCACCCAAGTCAATTTTGTAGTTGCTTATCAACTTGCCTTGCCTTGTCATATGCAAATCCACCCTATCTTTCATGTTTCCAAGTTGAAACCACTTGTTTCTAATGCATCTTCCTTTTCCTCTTGTGTCCAACCTCTTCTTCCTCCTCACATCCCTTTCAACAATCATGAGGAGTATGAAATTGATTGTATCCTTGCACTTTGCCACATTCAACATGGCCGGCAACAACATATGGAGTACAAAGTCCTTTGGAAAGGGTATCTCCTTCATGATTGCACTTGGGAACCTCTTTCTCATCTTCTAAATGCACAAATGGCCATCCGGGAGTTTGAAGCTTCCATGATGATATGGTCATCACCAATTAGTGGTGGGAGAATATGTAAAATATGAAATCTACTAACAAGTTAGTCAAGACCAACAAAGTAGTAAATAAGCCAGACTAGCCAAGAATTATAAAATAAAAATATGGAGTTTACCAATGAGTTAGTCAAGACTAACAAAGTAGTAAATAGGCCAAATTAACCAAGAATTCTAAAAATATTTTAGAAGCATCTAGGAAGTTACTTGGTATCTTCCAAGTATTGGGTAATGTGCATGTCAAGTGGTGGGTTCTAGGAGGAATCATCTTGGGAAGCTTCTTTGCTAGCTTAGCTTGCACACCAAGTAGGTGGCTTCTAGACAGAAGTCTCCCAACTAGCTTAGCTTGCACTCCAAGTAGACAACTTTTAGAATGAAGATGCTTTGGAGTCAATTGTCAGTACACAATAGGGAGATCCTTTAGGGGGATCTTTATTTGCAATGGCTCACTTCAAAGCTCTCTTATCTACTTCTTTGGCCATGCCAAGTTGTGTATGTCACTTCTTGGCATATCATATACATATTGTGGGCCCTATAGATCAGATCAGGCATGCCTTTGATCAATTGACTACCAAGCTACATCTTGTAGTCTTGGATTCAAGGTCTAAAAGTGTAGAGCATGGTCCCCTTTAGATATCCCTCTCTACCTTGAGCTTCGAGAGGGGTGTATCACATCTATAGATGTATTACATACATACATAGAGTGCTAATAGGATCTAGGGATTTTGTCACATGATTCTTAGACATCGTTCTTGTAGAGGATATTGTCTATGTGGATGACTTTCCTCTACTAGGAGATCCACATATGGCATTTGGTATACTCTCCTCTAGTAGTGTGTATCAACCAACTTACCTTCTCTCTATAGTCCACCCTTCCTTGACCTTCCTATCATGTTTGAGAGCTCTTGATAGGAGGATTATGGGAATAATTGGTGATATATTATTGGACCAGAGACATTTGAGTATATGGTAAGGGACTTGGCATGTAGGTAGAAATCTATACCAATCTCATGTAGAGGGGTAGGCATATTATCTATGGATGAGATTTCATTTACAACATTTTTGGGTAGTTGGGCTCTCTCAACATCCCTATTTTCCTCCCATTTTGTGGTTGGTGATAGGCTAATTTTGTGGACATATGGGACCAAGGTGGAGGAAGGATCCTTTTCTATCCATATGTTATTGTGAAAAATGGGGGAAGTCTATCTCCATGAGTACAAGAGGACCTTCTATCATTTGCTTCACTATCATCAAATTGGACTAGAGGTTTGAAATCTTCCTTGATGGAGCTACAGTGTGAGCATATGCTACATTGTCTCTTAGTTGACCGATACATTCCTCAAGCCACTAGAGCACATTTTTTCTCTTGATTTGACAAGGGTGCATGCTCTTGGATCCTAGATCTAATGTGCATTAGAACATTCTATCTTGTACCAATTACTTTCTCTACAACAATGAGGTTCTGCCTAGGTTTGGTCCACTTGTCTACATCTTCATTACTCACTTGTGAGTGTGGTTTTATACTAGATGAAACAATGGTCCATATGACACAATGTCCTTTTAGATGACAAAGTATAGCTACCCAAGATGCCATCATAGATATAGTGTTTTTTTTGGAACAAGAGAGTGAATACGTTACTTGAAATGAGTGTTTGTATGCTTTGTAGACACAAGTGTCAAAGCAAATTTCCACTTGGTCCAAGATGATCACGCGACAATGGCATATGTTGTGGTTACAGACCCTGCGTGTGATGGGAGGGAGTGATTCCTCATCCTCTTGGAGGAGCAGCAAGCATAGTAGTAGCATGTAAGGTCTCCAAGTATAGGGGTGTGCATTGAGATCACTTCTTTGTTCCTCTAGCCTTGGAGTTATATGGAGTGATGGACACAATGTTTGACACATTTTCAAATGCATAAGAGCTTATGAGAGGTATCAATTTCACTCATATTTTTAGCATACTTTAGATAGCATGTGTCCATTCTCTATAGGGAGCATTAGATGGTGCAATCACACTAGTTGATGCTTTTTTGGATGCTCTAGTAGTTATTAGACTTTACGACTTGCATAGCTTGGATACCTTAGGTGAGGTAGGGTAGATTTGTCATATCAATATTACTGGGGCCTACCTCCATTTTATGTCTTTTGTCTCTCCCTTGAAAGGCTTAATGGGGTCTTCCCATCCTTCATGTTTGCTACACGGTCACCTTTCCATTCATAGGTCATACTTATCGTGGCCAACTTGCACTAGCTGACATTTTGTATGTTTGGTGCAGAATAGATTGTCAAAGTCTGCAGAATGGGATTGGCACAAGGATTTTGAGAAAGTGATACAAGAGTGAGGTCATTATAGTAGAACCATAGTGAACAGAGATTTTTATTTGAATTCATTCTAATGAACATGTTGTTGATAAAAAAAAAACTCATTACATTACACTATATATTCTATCTTTATGTAAATCATTACCAAGTTAAATACTAAGACTCGGATGTTAACTTGACATATTCGACCAATGTGACTTGTCATGTGCAGTTTTCGTTGTTGAATGTTGGGTACTTGATTACACGAGATTAGGGTCTGACCATTTCATAGCTGTTATTCAATTCTTTAGAATTAAACGGTTTATGATGCTAGAGACAAGAAAATACTACTGACATATATTTTTCCGTCAAATTCAAATACTGTATATCAAATATTATAATATAGAATATGCATCATATGACAAAGAACAAAATTACTAATTTAAAGCAATTTCCTGCGGTTTGGAACTTAGGCGAGTTAAAACTTTGTCAAAGACACATTGTACCAAATAAAACCAGTCCAAGGGCTAGAAACTTTAGTGGTAAATATTGCCAGGTCATCATTAAGTTATTTTACACTTTAGTAAAATGGTTTAACGGGGGTTTGCTTTTAGAAAGAAGGTCTTCATTTCATTAAACCTAACTTGAGATAAAACTAACCAATAATTCAATAATTATCATAATAAACATCAATCACGTAACCGTGCAAATGACCCTGTATGGTTTGAATGTATTAAAATTGTAACAACTTAGAGAGATGCAATGTCGTCAATTACTTTGGCCTATTTTACATATCCTTTACACTTCTCAAGATTCAGAGAAACACTAAAATGCAAAACGACCACCACACACATACACATTTGGTAGTTATGCGATCTTGAAACAAGTCTTTTCTTGAACGACTTCAGAAACAAAATCAAGAGTATTCCACTTTTGGCACTTGAACACAATGGTCATAGAAACCCTAAATATAATCTAAAGCTTGACGTTGGTGTAGTCAGTCCGTGTTAGCACTGAAATCCACGGACAACAAAACTTTTTTCTCATAAAAATTCATTTCAATGTTGAAAAATATACTTAATGGAAAATATTAGAATTTAATTTAAAATAAAATAAAATTCTGAAACTTTATTTTTCAGAAGTGATTTACATATTACTCATCTTATTTATATGACATTGTATGTTAAACGAAATTCAAGTTCTAATTTAAACAAAGTGAATCTTATTACTCCCAACTTATTGCCTAATTTTTGGAGTATAAAGAAAATTGAGATTAATTCGTTTATTTGTAAGTAAGTAATTCTGATACCTATTGAACTTTGATGTTAATTAACATTTCTCTTGAATGGAGATAGAAGGAACTCTATATAAAGATTAATTAAATTACCATCTCAATTCTGTAAAAGATTACAAGTTACAAATTTGAAAGTTTAGATTTACCCGAATTGTGGATTGAAAGATTTACATGAAATACTCTATTGTTGGATGCAAAGTGGGCTGCTAAGAATTTGAAATTATTTCTTATAATTCTAAGAACTCGTGAAAGTGAAATGCAGGATGAAAAAGCAAGTATAGGATTCAAGGAAGAAAAAAGAAAGCAAAACCGCTAGGGAAAACTACCGCCCTACGCAAAGCAGGGAAAAGAATGAAAGTAATATTCCGAATTGTGTATGTGATAAAAGTGCTCTAATGATACTAATCTTCTATTTGAATTCCTTATCTTCAACAGATAATTACATAATTTTCTTAAAAATTTGGAATTAATATTTCAATATCCTCCTACAATTCAAACCAAACTTTAAAATATCATCACACAATAAAATAATAATATTTCAAGCAATATATTTGTCAATTCTCGTCCAATATTACAATACTTTTGTCAAGTACAGATTCTAGCGAGTAAATAAGTCGATTCACGCCCAAGGACATGACAAGTTGCAACTAACACATTGGTGGCCATCCTCCAAGACAATCATCCACGTTCAACCAAGCGATGAAATCTTTCTATCAACTTGGGATGTCTTGAGACTCAGTAACAAAGTTAAGGTACTGTTAAGTATATCTCTGTCAGCAATTTTGACTCGCTGTCTGAAGAAAACGAAGAAAGCGAAATCCAGTCTCAGAGTAAAGTAGACGAAATTTTGATCTCTCCGAAAGGAATAACGATGAGATATACGATCAAAACCGTGTTACGGCCCCATCAGCACTCGTGGCGTTAAGCAAGAGACTTGGTCGAAGCTGAAGGGCAAAAAGTTTAGACAACTGGTGCTTCCCATGATGTGAGTTTGACGAAGGGACTTGATACGACAGTAAGATAGGAAGTCGGATGCGAAAGACCACCACCACTTGTAATTGACTTACTTGCAAGTGGTAGGATTGACTCATGCGACTTGCGTGAGTGAATAAATTACTCACGGGCAAAGTAGACTGACTCATGCAGTTTGTCATGTACATTAGTCCGTCTTTGCTTCGCCCTGAGAAGATCGAGGTCGACGACTGCCTGAGAAGTACACTGTTGGACTCCCTGATAGGCGCAGCTGACGATTCGCTTCACGACGGTGCACTCATAGGTCCTACCACAGTGCACATTGGTCAAGCGACCGTAGTATAAGCCCGTGCAGGAGAATGCGAACCTGACTGTTCGTAGTCTGCCAGAAACGAATCCAGCACTGTTACGATGCTGGATTCGTTTATTTATCGTCTGGTTCACGTACAAGTTTCTAAGTACCTCGAGTGTTATCATATTGATCTGCGAAGTTTACTCCAAATTAGTGCCTTGATTCTTTGACATCCGGTATGTATCCTGTCGTGATACAGTTTTTGTTTAGTTTCTCCAACTGTGATATCTCTAATGTTACCACTGTCTGATGGCCACATTGAGATTCCGTTGATGATATTAGGCGACCAAACGAGGTTTTGGACTGCGAAATTGAGAGGGAAAGAAGCTATGTCATGGCGTCCTTGTTCGCACTGTGCAGGGACAACCTAAAAATGTCTTTGGACAACCTACTTTGGACGTGATAATGCGAATTTTGTCATTCAGATATCTATCGGAATGAGCTAATTCGCACTATTGCTCACAAGATTAAAGCAGGTAATATCAATACAATCAGATTTCAGAAAGTCCATAAAGCTGGAAAGGCAAGTAAGGGGTCTGCCTCGGATCTTGGCTCTAAAGCGATGGAAAAACCAATCGTTTCATTTGATTAAAGCAGGACCGAATTCTGATAGCATAGAACGAATCTTGAATGGGTAGTTACGGAAGCCGAATAATATAAACCCAATAAATTTGCTGGAAAATAAAAACATCACGTGAACTCCAGTTTGACTTCGCATGGAGGGATTTGATCATGTAGAAAGAGGAATACAATCAAGTGAATGGACACCGCGATTCCTCGCTTATCATTTTGATCGTCAGAGTGCCTCGGAAAGAACTAACGTCCTAAGCTTTTAAAGATGACGTCAGTTGTTGAGTGTAGCTTTCCTCAGAGCCTACTCTATACCGGCTCCCGTGCCCATTTAAGAATTTAAGCTGACAAGCGTGAGTTAGAAAACAGTTTGATGACAGCATGCTTTCACCCGTTTATGCACGCCTTGAATATAAAAACGAACGAACATATCAAGTCTTCAATCTGCTTACAACTATACATGTCGTCTGTCAGAATTTCTGCCACACAACTGGACCATTGGTATTGGATAGAATAATTTCCTCCCGAAGAACATAATAATCTCTGAGCAGGTGTGAGACAATATTCCTGTAGGCACATCAATGTAGAGGCACTCCATCAGCAAATTTCATCATGGTAAGTTTCTGTTCCATGCGCGGTACTTGTTTATTGACTAGATGAAATGATGACTGAATTGCAAAACGAGTTTACGACCATGCTAAAACTCCACAACCTGACAACCTAAGAGACAAACATGCGCCACAAGAAAATTTGAGCTGCTGGTCTGTTTATGACTCCAAACTCCACTTGCGGAGTAGTTACATTTTGTCAGAATTTCTGTAATTGCTGGTTTAAACTACTATGGCCTTGGTAATACTCGTAACAAGCTGAACGTGCTAAACAGAATCTCATCGAAGTGTCAATAGAAACGCAATTCTGGCCAGAATAACGCAAGGATCTTCTGGTTTCGATCAGACAATGCCCGAGGCGCAAGCCAGCCCATTATGGTGTGATCAATGCAAATATTATGTACCAGCGTTTTGCACACTAACTAGTCGTCTGCAGTTGTACCTGGAGGAAGAAAGTTGGGAAGTTGGTAATTTATTACCGCTCCAAATTAGGAGTATGTATGTTAGGTTCATGAATCAGCAGACAAAATCAGTGCGTTAATTAGACGATGTTTATTACCATCAAATAAGATGAGTAGATGAAATTACAAAATATTGGAGATTCGTTGTGAGAGAACCGTTGGTTGACCAGATTATTGATGTGAAATGCTAAGAATGATCAAGTAACTTAGGAGACAAGTTTGGTCTTTCACGTGACCCTCAAAGGGGACAGACTTTGGAAACTTGTACTGAAGTTACACACGTATCAGTGCTTTCAAAGATTCTGATAGATTTCCTGGTGCATTTCGTGCCGAATTTCTGAATTGTGATTAACCTTGTGCTAGGAACGTTGAATGCCAGCTTCATAGGTGACGTCAATCTGCTCTTTGTTAGGACAGCTTGTTCAAAATGCTTAAAGATCTAGAGAACATTGAATTTACTCATAGACAACCCCGCATATATTCTCTACGAAGATTTCGACAGTGCGCCAAACTACATGTATATTCCAAATCAGGGTAAGGCATTTGCGTGCAGATGCGAAATGGAAAGCTCAAATAATATTCAAAGCGAAAGCTTAAAGGTAGCGTCGAAGTCATCGTGGCTTAGGTAATTGTCACAGATAGATTGCGTAACCAAATCTGATGAACCTAGTATGCATGCTTCTTACATCTACGAGAACCGAGAGAAACAAAAGTTACTTCCATTCTCGTTGGTACTCCCACATCTAAATTCGATGGTAGGAAGTCAAAATGCAGTTTCGATAAGAAACAAAATGAGGTATACCGTGGGAACCACGTCGAGTGAAGAAACGGTGGTAGATTTGCTCAAATGTCGGCATGGAGCGTAATCACTAACGGGAAGAACCGGAAATCTAAACGCAGGAAGATTTTGCTTTTCCCAAGTAAACTTCAAAGCATTGGACCTATCGGTGGCGAAGGATAAGTCAAGATACGGACCAAAACAAACCTGGGCATTCTGCTGAACCACGTTGAGTGAAACGACAGTAATAGATTATACGATCGGCTGGATAAGACATTGCGGGTTTCAGAAATAAGAATGACGGGATACTTACGGTGGGATAGTGACATTTTAAGTGTAAATTGAAAAGTGTACACAAAATAATCTCCGGATAAATGATTCAGGGGTATTGGGTGCTTGAGGAGCATTCAGGTATAAATTATTCAGGCATTCAGGGTGTAAGTTATAGGTGTATTAGGCAACCAACACGTATTTAGTGAAGGGGGAACAGGGATGGAGAAAAGGAATATAATACAAGGATGGCCGGTTATAGAAATAAATTTTCACTCTATAAATGAATGCCTAGGACTACTTCAAATTTCATATAGTTTTAACAAAGAGTTCACAAACAGCAAAATGTACTATAGAAATCTATATGGCACTTGAAATTGGAAGTTCCAACTGGATCCAGATTTTGAATAATAATTTTACGAAGCGAGCATGCAAAATGGTGTGTTGAGAAGTTTGCACCCGAGGACAAATTGCAACACAAGGTCAGTGAAGTTATTGGAGATTTGAGCATAGCGCCGCCAGTCTGTAAAAAATTATGCGAACACTAGTTTATCGAATTGCAAGAGTTTAGAAACCATGGAATGCACTAGTTAAAAAAAATTCTCTCCTCATTCCCATGTTTGTCATTTCCATCTATATATTCCCAAGTGTGAAGTTGGTAGAACTTTTGGATATGGTATTATCAATTCCCTCTTCGTCATCGATGAACCAGGGAAAGCAAGGTGAAGATTGATTTAGAATGATAGTACACCATTATACATAGAATTTAGATTATTTAGATGATACTGAGCATTTTTCATAAATTCATGGTGGGACTTGTAGAAAGCACATGTAAAAGCACCGCCTTCATTACATGGATACCTATTTGGTATGACATGGTAGAAGGTTCCTTGCATCTATGATTGATTATAAATTGTACAAGAAATGGGCTTGGTATAAGAAATCTACAACATACTTGAGGATGGAAAGACAAGTGCACGGACCAAGGATTCACCAACAAGGAAATAAATGTGATTGGAGAATGGTCAATGCAAATTCAAATCATCTCTGTACTCATTTTGACTAGATGTATATGATGTTTGGAGATTGTTCTAATATTTCTCTGCCAGCACTCTCACGAGTACGGCACTCGTGAATGAAATGAATATACTAAAAGGTGTTGGGCATGGAGAGGAGATTCAAAGCAAAATTAATATTGAGGAAGACAATGAGTAAATTCCTCTTTATGCAACCACAGAATTATTTTCATTTCTTGGGATGATCAAGGAATTGACTCTAGTGAAATTGCAATTTTACTAGAGTCAATTCCATTGATTATCCAGAGCATACAAGGATTAGAGCTAGACAAAGAAGCAGGGGGTTTACATGGGGTAGAAGAATTTTCTGACTACGAATTGAATCAAGGTGCTGTCATACCATTGGAGGGGATTACTTGAGCAGATAGAAGCAAATCAAGAGATAAAGAGAAGGAGAGTTTCTCTCAAGGAGAGGGAATTTAAAGACACCAACCACTGTGTTTTTACAAGATTTAGCTAAGATGACCACCTTGAAGACAGTTAACCTCAAAGTATAGGAGAGATGAAAATTAGCAAAGATTGAGGCATTAAAACTTGCCGAAGTGCAATCTAAAATAGCTAAACTTGAAACATAGAAGTTGAAGTTTGAGGCAAAAAAGAGAAATTCCAACAAGAAACAAAGATCCACAGTTGGAGAAGCTTTCATTCAAAGAGAGGGAAGCAAAATCCAAGGGTGTCTACTCATTGACTCTAAAATTGACTAGAGCAAGAAAGTCTCCTTGGTCGATTAGAAAGGTTCTTTCAAGTGTACTCCCATCAAGTGTATTCCCATCCTTATGAGAGTTATAGCAGTGAACCTATACCAGATTATACACCTTGTGCTAGTGCTAATGACAGCAAATATAGCTAAGATACCTTCATGTAAGAATGCATTAGTACATTCCCTGATTATATTTCAATAAAGATCATGCTCCTCTTGCAAGTATGGTGCAAATACATAATAATATCCTCCAGAGTATTAAAAGTTTTTGTTTCTCCAATATGTTGCAAAAGATTGAGCCACAATCTTGAAATGTTTTGTCTGCAACAGCATGTGCTAGAGTACTTTGGAATGCATTGATGGGAATTCATTGTCGTCGGGCCAAAATGCGTTGGTATGCATTGGGTATGGGTTGGGATGCATTGAGGACAGTTTATTTACTGCACAACCATGTGCTGTGTTGCACTATGATGCATTGAGTACAATATACTATCTGCACCAGCATGTGCTAGGTTGCACTATATTTTGTTGATGGGAATTTTAGGGTTTGTGCTAACATGTGTTCTTTTATGCTCGGATTCTCTTGAGTGCATTGTGGGAAATTTTCTGTCTGCATTAGCATGCACTAGGATGCTCTGGTATGTGCTGTGATTTCTTGGTCACATCCAAATGTATTATTAGTGAGTGAGTCTATCTAGACACATTGTGAAAACAGAGTGGATAAAATGTGTCCTTATAAAAATTTATCCTACTTCTTCAAGGTTTGTACCAAGTGTTGTGACATGTACTTCATAGCAATTATGAAACTTGGAAGAAAGGAAAATCATAGAATTGAAATACCGCTCCTTAACTTGTAAAAAATATTTTATTTGTAATATTTGTAATGTAATAATTTTAATTTATTTGTAATGTAGGAAAACTTAGCTAGTCTAACAAGTCTAAATATGGAGAGTTTAACATACCATTTTGGCATACATTGTGGATAAACATCCACTTCAAATCACAAAGTTCATGCAACATGCAAATGTAAGTCTGACAATGCGCTCTCTAGCTTGAGACCCCCCACTGACCTTCCCACAAGTATCCATCCAAGCATCTAAGTCAGAGTGACCCTCCCTAAATCATACATCTGAGTCCAAGTGACCCTCTTTCAATCATCCATTTGAGTCGTTTGAATTTGAGTGACCCTCCCTAAATCATCAATCTGAGTTTGGGTTTGGGTTTGGGTTTGGGTTTGAGTCAGGCTAGTGACTATGTCTAAAGCTATCCTCACCTCATCAATAAGTCTCTCCTACTCAACCCTAGCCCTCTCCAACCTCTCTAGCTCAGGAGTAAACTGTTGCCGCTATAACTCCTCTTGATGACCATAAGCCTCAACCATCATCTCTTGGCAAGTCACGTCTATGTTTAACTGAACCAATCTCTCCATGCTTGTTCTCTCATCCCTAATAAAGGTCATATGTGAATCCTCTTTCTCTCCAAAAGCATGCTCTTTGGTAAGAAGAATGCTCTCTCTCTCTCTCTCTCTCTCTCTCTCTCTCTCTCTCTCTCTCTCTCTCTCTCTCTCTCTCTCTCTCTCTCTCTCTCTCTCTCTCTCTCTCTCTCTCTCTCTCTCTCTCTCTCTCTCTCTCTCTCTCTCTCTCTCTCTCTCTCTCTCTCTCTCTTATGTCCTGCTCTAGAGTATGCTCCCTCTGACTAAGTCCATGTGAAGTCAGCCTCTTATGCAAAATTCTCTAAGATCCTATACAACCTATCTAGAGACCTCTTTGGATAAGCTCTATAGTAGCATCTCTCTCTTTGTGTGAAGTCTCTAAATCTCTCTCAACACCCTGGCTCAATGATGCTCAATGCTAATCTGTCCCCAACACAATGGATAGTAAGACAAGGGGTAAGGGTACTGTCAGCTCAGGGCAAATAGGATTAACTTGCATGTAATCAACTCCCACTCCATCAGATACATGGCTCTATGATGCTGAACTCTCTCTGATATTATGGGTAGTATGACAATGGGTATGGTAGGCTTAGGGTGAATAGAATGAACATATATATAAAAAATATATGGTGACCTATGAAAAATTAATTTTCAATATCTAATCATTGTACATAAAGAAAACACCCTAAGAACAATCACAAAATGTGAAAAACTTCATTTATTAAATATCTGACACTGTCTAAATATCTATACCAAATAGAAAAAATAAATTTTCTAACATTTCACTCATCTATTTAACCCTCCTCTCAGTGATCCTCCTCATCTCTTGCATCCTCCTACACTTCCTTATTTGCATCATAGATGAAGATATCCTCATGTTCTCCACTACTCTTGTTAGATACCTCACTCTCACTAATATACCCTCTCTCTGCAAAGGGTGTAAATCTGCCCAAGGAAGGTGACCTTGTAACATCTCCCATCCAACTGCTAAAGCTATCATTGTACCACCACTAACACAACCTCATCACCAACTCCACCCAATCATAATCCTATTGGCTTGTTCTCCAAATCTTCATCTTTGTTGTCAAGATAGCATGCCCATGCACTGCCTTGGGCCTCCAATATGGGATGAAAAGCATACACATTCTCTAGAAAAGAGGCCAGAATGCATGATAATGCATCGTATGGCTAGATATCTCTTGGCCATCATGTCCTTAATAAGAAATCAATCTCGGACAGCCATGTAAGGAACAAACTTCTCTTGAATGCAAGCATCTTCATGACAACTACCAAAGTCAAAGTGAAAGCCTCCCATGCACTCTCCCAGTCTGAGTCTCCTTGTTCCAAGTTCTACAGAACTAAGTGCATATCAAAATTTGGAAAAGCAATAGAGAACTCATGTCAAAATCCATGGTCTGCACTGTAATGTGCTAGTTTGCACTCAAACTAAACTGACTAAAAGTAAACTATGTCTATCTATGTTGGCTTGTGCTTTGCTTGTATTAACACTAAAATCTCATATGTTCTAGGTTGTGCTTGTCCGTCCTGACTTAGCCTTGTTTGCATTGGTGTTCACTGGGATGTGCTAGCATGCATTGGGGATTTAGGGTTTGGGAGAGTGCTCAACAGGTTCAAAGGTTTTCAACTGAACTAGTACTAAATAGGAGCATTCCAGCTAAATTCTTGCAAGCAATTAAACTTAACTTTGAAATTAGCTTTCAATTTACATCAGGTGCGTGCTATGCAATCCCTATAGAAATCTTCAATTTCACCAAATCTAAGTCCACCTCTTTGATATTCTACAACAAATCTCTCACTTGTTCCTTGTCCAACCAACACCATTGTCTAACCAATATCCTAGGTTATGTTACCCAACATGGTATGAAAGCTGATAAGACAATCACCTTCATGGAAGGTCTTTATATTTTCATCATTGATCACTCATTTGTAATGTGGTATTTCTACCATATCTACTTACTGCACTTCTTCACTCATCTTTTTATCTTTCTTGTCTCCAAATCACCCCTCTCAAATTTTCCTTTGAATCCCCCTTTCAAATTTCCCAAATTTCTTTTTTTCACTCCTCTCTCCATATCTCTCTTGTCTCCAAATCACCCCTCCCAAATCATCTTCCCAAATTTCCCAATCTCACTCCACTTGATTCCTTCCTGATTTCTTCCTTGTGGAATTTGATTTTTTTTCATTTACTCCTCAATTTCTCCGCTCTTGAATTCTCACCAAGTTTGGAAATCTCTCTCCTGATCTCACTTATGATAATCTAGCACAAAAAATTGGATAGGTTCCAAAATCTATCTCCCTTTCTCTCCCACAAAATCCTCTCATAAAAACTTGGACTACAAAAAAAAAGAGTTCTCCTATACTAGCTTTATATTTTTTTGGAGAGTGCACCTTTTCACACTTGCACAAACATTGAAATTTGAATTTGATTGAATTGACAATGACATCCACTTGACACCCAATTTCCCTCTCACATGTTGTACCACCAAACAGCCACAAGTGGACCAGAAAACAGAAGCACATGCCAATGCATAAAAGTGGCCACTAGCAGATACCAGCAAGCATAGACTGCCAAAAGATACAAGGTCACATGAGCTCATACTAGGTGCATACAAGCAATCATTTTCAGAAAAAAATATGGATATATTTACAAAACATACCCAAACACACAAGGGCATAAAATGTAAAACCTCCATGTATATATTTAAGAGACATACAAAACACACACAAGTACAAAATATGCAAAACTCACATCATGGAATATTTTATTCTCTTTAAGGATTGAGCAGTCCATCGTGTTGTAAATTGTGAGCAAGAAAATTTTGCATGACCCTATTTCTAGTTAACTCTCTACCTAGCTCAAGTCCCACATGGACTATCCCTTTTATATCCATTTTGTCAAAAATGAAATCCACATCCTATTCTACCCATAGGTTAGATCAATGCAATGCTTGTTTAGTCCTTGGGTCCTAGCCACACATCGATTGAAAAGATATTTATCCTTTGTTCTTGCCTCCTTGAAAGAGTGTACAAGGTGACTCATAAGGACATATACTAAATATCCAAGGAGATATTCACTAGCCTCAAAGAAATGACTTCCTTCGCAATGATTCAAGTCACACCATATTGGGGATTTCTTCAAGCAGGTCATGTCATGACATGACACAGGCGTTACTACAATCAATCATAGGAATATCATACCATGATCACCAAAAAATACAATCAATCACCAAAACATCTATTTCCTTACCTCGAATGAAGTGTATAATCTGTCTTTTATTGTCTCATATAACTTGACTGTTAACTGACTAAGAACCCTTGCAATTCTATGTCTAATGTGGATCTTGCAGCTAAAGGAAACAAAGTACCATGCACCAACCCCACTCAACACAAAATCGTTTCTGTGGAAATACACCAGAAATTCTTCTCCTCTCATCAAGATCAGGTCATCTTACCTCCTCCCTAAGAACAGTTAATATTGCAATCATAACTCTATCGTCCAATTTGATTATGGACCCAGCACTCATACTCCATAAATTTAAACTTCACACCAAACATCTTCTGTTTTTATTGTGACAGAATCTGTTAAGAGCTAGGGCCAATTGGATTCACATTGGCATTTGCATTCACTTATGCTTCTTTCTAGAAACTGGATGATCTTTAATCAAATTAACCAAAGTGTAAAAGGAGATAACATCCATTTGAGCAAGTTGTCTAAAGGCTTTGGAATTTAAATCTCTAAAATATGTTGTGATAAAAT
Source organism: Lunularia cruciata (assembly GCA_948567375.1). Taxonomy (NCBI): domain Eukaryota; kingdom Viridiplantae; phylum Streptophyta; class Marchantiopsida; order Lunulariales; family Lunulariaceae; genus Lunularia; species Lunularia cruciata. The sequence continues at coordinate 49,467,350 of OX419757.1, read as the reverse complement.
CAGTACTTTATAGAGTGTAGACTCTTGATGCTAGATACCTTTGGATATGCACTAACTCCCGCCACCTCAGTAAGAGGTGCACCTTGTCCTCCTCCTCTTCCTCACCAAATTCATCTAAACTCAATTTGAGATCATCCGTCCAAGTCTAATTCAGCTCTAATATTCCATTTAAGAGATTTATCTATTCTTTTAGTGAGCTGACCATGGGTATTGATGCTTAGCATTTGGCTATACTAGGTGACTGGCATTCCTTGGGGCTCATCCTTGAATGGGATATTATTGTCTGCTTGGGCTTGGGAACTCCTATAGGGAGGGGGAGTGGCTAATTTTGTCTACCAAGCTCTCCCTCATTAACACCTCTGGACCTAACAAATGTCACATTTTAGACAGAATATCAAGTGTAACACATCATTAACAATCAGGAAGAAGGTGTCACAGAAAGAGAGATATCAAGTGCACTCTAACACTGAATTGTGTGCATGAAGGATTGTCCATATCCTCCATCTCGGCCTCACTTCAAGCTTCAAAACCTCCATATCTGCCCCGCAACAAGCTTCAAATTTAAAATGGTGAAAGCATTAATGCTTTAGTGAATATTTATTGGAAATTTAATTAATGATTACTAGAAATTTAAATTATTTTATTTTATTTTATGGAAGCTGTTCTGTACCTGGAAAACCGAATACCATCCCACAGTCCAGACTCCAATACACTTTAATATTTTATGGACTGCCCCAATCCAGACTGCAATACACATCGATATTTTCTGGACTACCCCAATCTAGACTGCAATACACATCGATATTTTCTGGACTACCCCAATCTAGACTGCAATACACATCGATATTTTCTGGACTACCCGTAAAGTTATTTCTTAAACCCCAATTGTCACTTGAAAGCAAAACCAGTTCGGGATGTCTCCGCAACAAGACCTGATTTAACCACGGTTAACCGGCCGTATTCCTCTATTCCCTTAAAACAATTTGGGCTTAAAGGGACTTGTGAGGAACATGAAGCTTCCCATGAATGACCAGCCAGGATCACCGCACCAGTTCATCTCACGAATTAAGCATGTAAGTACTCGTGGCTCAACCTTTGTCCCGTTTGTATAATTCTAGTTCTAAGATTCATCTTCTTTCTGGACTAGGAAGACAGGTCCATGTTCTGTATCCCGGATGAGGAAGTCAAAATTGTAAAATATCTCCTGAAACAACGTCGAGAGCTACGTTGTAACCAAGCACTCAATATTCTAAACCAGAAGCTTAAGATATAGAGATGAAGATTCAGAATGAGGCGGGCAGATGTCAATGCCAAGAATTATGTACATGAGACTTGAGTACATACTAAGACAGAACATGGACACATGTAGGAGGGATAGTAGTGTCTTAGACAATGCAACTAAGGAGACTCGTTAAAGAGTCGATTCGGTCCTGAGCAGAACTAGTACGCTTGAAAGAATACTTCGAAGACGAAGAGAATCAGCATACGCGTTGCAATCAAGAAAAACTTCAACAAGAAAAATCAAAGACACCTAGCAGACCGATCAGCATCGCCAATATGATGAACAGCAACCCCAATACTTTAGTTGAGGGTAGTTGTAGCCAACTTGCACCTGAATATAGATCCATCCGCATCAATTAACAGCACCTATGGAGCAGTTAGGCTGACGTCAAAGCCAATGCGCCAGGACACCTCACTCACGCGTTTTCACAATCATCTTCACAGGTCACGAAAGCGGGGCATACATATCCAAAACTTCAAACAGAGCAAAATGAAAAATATGCAATTATGCTTTACCGCTACAAGTATGTCAACTATTTAGGTATAAGCTGTGAGCCCGGGGAGATATTTATGGAAACCTTGTCAGTTTGCCCAAGTGGCCTTCAAAGCTCTCCTTGCCACACCTTTTATTCAAAGTTGGAAGATACTTTCTCGTAACTATATCTATAGTTGTCTTTTCCATATGGTCTTTATTTCTTGCTTAGTCAGTTGATACCAAAGACTAGACAAACCAATTAACCACGAGACTGTTGGTGGACTGTTTTTACCAGTAAGTATGTTAACTACTGCAGTGAACTCCAGGACAACTCACTGTGTTTGAAGGTCCTGGCAGGTTGACAAAGCCGGACGCAACAACAGTTACAACACGTCGCCAAACTTTCGAACTTTTTAAAAGATGTATTACCACTAGGGTGCTTTTCTGCCGATGACCTAGATTTCAAATGCAATACCTTTCTCTCTCACCTTCGACCTTCGCACCACTGAAAACAGGAAGAGCCGTTCTTTTCCAATGATACAGGATATTGCCCAATTCTGTTTCCTTCGTGATAAAATAATTTACAAGTTGCTCCTGTCCAGGTCAAGAGTAAAACTGCACAAGCTCATGGACCGGATGTAAAATATATATATATATGAAGCACACCTTCATGGACAAGACATAACATTTATATTATGAAATATCAAGGTAACAAGTAGATATATATCTCTAGTCTAATGAGTTGAAATCTACTTGTCACAAGTTATAGTTATGAATTTAAAAGAAAATTTATTATTATAAATTTTTTTTACAAATCCATATTAAAAATTATCTTGAATAAATAATAAATTATTCATTTAATGTATTTTCAATACCCAAAAATTCTTTGTAAAGCGACACCAATATGTGTGCTAAGAAAAAGGTGAAATTTGTAAATATTATTTATTAGAATATTAAAAGATATTAAATATTCTAAAACTATTTATAGATGTATTTATCATTTTATTTTTGTAAAATTTTATTGTAATTTTAATATTTCCATCATATTTAAAAAAAATTTATATCTATATTTATTCTCGAGTGAAAAGTTCAAACTACTAGAATCTAGAAATAATTGTTTAGGCCATCATTTTCTATATCAACAATGTGGACAAGAAATCAAAACAAAGTCAAGGATTGGTCAATACAAATCATCCATGATTGGAATGGTCTAAATCAAATCAAGATTGGTCAATACAAATCATCCATGATTGGACCGGTCTAAATCAAATCAGGATTGGTCAATACAAATCATATAATGATTGGAGCAGTCTAAATCAAAATCAGGATTGGTCAATACAAATCATATAATGATTGGAAGGGTCTAAATCAAAATCAGGATTAGTCAATACAAATCATATAATGATTGGAATGGGTCTGAATCAAAATCAACATTGGTCAATATGAATGATATAATGATTGGATCAGTTTAAATCGAAATCAAGATTGGTCTTTACTTATCACACAAGAAGTAAAATATTTAAAGCAGTCAAGTGTTCTTAAATTATCATATTCTATATTATATAATAAATTAGAAATTAAATTAAAATAAATTATTGATTAAAATAAATTATATAATGAATGAAAATATTTAAATTAAATTATAAATAATTTATATATATTAAATAAATTTATTTAATATAAAAATTAAATTTGATAATAAATTTTCATCTTTATTATATAATAATATTAATAATTAAAATTTAAAAAATATATATTTAAAATGTAAAAAATATTAATAATTAAATATAAATTAAATTTATCATATAAATTACATAAATTAATTATAAATATTAATTTTTATTAATTAATTTTTTTTAATAAAAAAAAAAATATTTCAAAAAAAATATTTAAAAAATATATCTATTTATTATATATAAAGATGAAAATTTATTACCAAATTAAAAATTAATAAAATTTAATGAACATGTGCATGCATGTAAAATACTTACGTACCCATCTAAAATACTTACGAAGGGGTTCGTGTGCCGAATGGATTATATGTCTGCGGAGTGATATGCAACGGATTGACATGTTGAGTGACAAACGATTTGAATCAGATCCGAGAATCTAGAAACCATACTGTTGAGAATAGCATTGGATCATTCTGAATCGCATTCTATTGATTCTAACGATGAATGAAAATAATCGTTTCCTTCCCGCTCGAATATGCAATTTAGACAAGTAATTGTTTTCGTATCACTGGCTCAAGATGCTTACGAAAGATCTTCTTCAATCGAGCTGGGTAGTAAGTGATGCAAACGCCAATCTCTTAGCAATTGGACGTAGCCTGCTATAGATGGGAAGCGGGACAGTTGTTTTAGAGCTCAAACGCTATAATAGATATGTGACGAGGAAGGAAACTCTTCGGAAAGCCATAATGATCTGTGTAACTGAATGTTTCAAGCACTATCCATCGGCAGTATTATTGAGAATCTACAAAATATTCTTGTACAAGTTCCAGTAAATAAATAGCAGTGGGTGGTGGTCAGTTAAGGAATGGCACAATACTAACGTTTTCCACTGTCTCACTCATCTTCCACCTGACTGTTTTTTGTTAACATTGATATTTCGTACAGATGTACCCTCACAGAACGTTATAGTCCACAGTAGGGACAGATAAACCACGTACGAGGCCGTGGCCACGGAGCTCTCATGGGCCTTTGGCAGCCACTTGAAAATTCCTACGCTTGAGCAGCAAAGCGTCGTGGTAAAGGAAGAAACGTACCATAGTCATGTTCTGGACACAGGTCTGCAGCTGCCGGCCAGACACACCACCCCAAGAGTCCGCATTGTCAAAGAGAAATTGAACAACTGTAGACTGAGCACCTGCAAGTGAGCGAGTAGTGAGAGACGACCAACGCGTGCAGAGATAGAAAGAGCGAGGGGGAAAAAGACCGAAGCCCAGAGAAGTGTTGCAGCTTGAGCGAATATGAAACGTGCCCAGGCCATATATCTTCTAACAAGGTCTAAGCCACGCTCGGCTACTTCAAAGGAAAAAGAGAACTGGAGAAGAGAAGTTGATTCGACGGGGCAGTGGGATCCACCCATCCAAGATAGGAATAAATCAGAGGATAGACCAGAGTGCTCAGATAGCTGAAGGAGAGAAAGCAGCTGGCCGAAGATTGTATGGTCCGCCGGAGTCCTACCTTTGGAGGGAAGATAACGAGAGGCATTGGTCCAGAATAAACGTGAAGTATACTCCTTGCGAAGGACAATGCATGGGCTGGCAGGATCGGAGTAAGCTGTAGAAATAACTAGTTACTAGTACACTGTTCTGAGTTGACCCGGCTCTTTGGATGGACACTGAGGTGGAGACTTGCGGTTGCTGGTTCCCGCAGAGTACCAAATGAATAAAGGAGAGGATGGCCTTTTTGGACAGGCAGAAAACTACAATCAAACGTTGACTCCTTTCAGCGTGTCTCTCTAGAATATACACGTTGACCTATACGGATCTACTGCAGCTGGGAGGAAGATGTTCAGCGTACATGTGACAGATCCGTCCATGGACGAACCAGCTGCTAATTGACCAAACTAAGGACAACAGATCCATCCTTGTTGCCGGTCCGCACGACGGATGTCAAGAATCCACGTGTGAGTTCCATGCGGTCCATGCATTCACGTTAATGGAACACTACAGTGCAATTTCCCACTGCACCTTATCACGGACATCCAGATCGATCGATCAACCAATTTGTATATATAAGTTTAGACACACTCAGAGCAATATTCAAACTACGCTAAGTTCATCAGCTTGTCATTCATGTTCATTATTGTTGACCATGAATGAGATTTAAGATCCTCAGCGTGCTGTGTCAGGCTGGATGCTGCTGTGGAGGAGTTAACCATGCCTCCCTGCCTGCCTGCCTGTCTGCTACCCGTCGCTGATCCTAAGCGGGGAACAAATTTTGCTTGAAGTTCGCATACGGTCACAGTTTGCTTTTCTCCGCTCCACTTTTTGTACTCGTGTCCCTGTACATATTGCTTCTAAGTTTCTGATGACGGTTGTTCACGTCAGGTTTGCTCTACACTTGGATTCTGTCGGAAATATTGTGAATTTACCGGTTCACTACTAGGCATCACACAAGTGTACATCGATTTTGCTTGCGCATGCGCCCGTGCAATATCTTCAGCAGTGTCGTTGTCCATATACCAATCAATCGAGTTGATTTTGGGCGCATTCAGATACTTTCAACTAGTTCCTTGTTTATATCAACGTTTCCTCCTTTTGGTGCCAAGACATGAAAGTTCTGCTACCAGTCATTGGGTGATATCCGCTCCAATCGACTGGTAGATATCTGTGATACTTGCGGACATTGAGACCTTGCAATTGAGCATCAGGAATTCTCAAATGTTGAGTTTGATAGCTGTGGCTTTCTGCTTTGGCAGCCAAAAGGAGGACGTGTTGTAATAATCAGAGACCAAGTTGATAGTGTCTACTTTCAAGATGGCCAGGTCTCAGTTTCCTACAAACGGCCACGTCAAACGTTAATGACCCACGGTCTGCCATGCAAGACACGCTTTGTTTCCAATTTTCAAATTATTATTCTGAAGAATTGCAGACGGACTCAGCAGCAGTCCCCTGATTTGGTAGGGATGCTAGAGGTTTATGCACTGATGTTCTTTCTTACGTGGAGGTATGCGCACATGTACCATCAGCAATCTATCTAATGCGAGTGAGTTGGGAAGTCAGAGCAGCGTCCGTGTGAAGTCCTAGAATTTCGACAGATTGCATGCGCAGGAATGAACAAGTCCGAATCTGGGCTCATGTTTAGTGCTCATGGTTTTGAGCTAGTCTTGACACGTACAACAACCAAGCTAATTCATTCATGAACAAATGGAAGAGACAAATCAGGCATCTGACGTTTGCAGCATGTGTTGAAGGCCCGGAACTCACCCCAATCTGGATGACCTTGGGTATATGAAGAATGCCATGGAGTTATTTGCAGAGTCAAGAAGTCATTGCTAACTAGTGTTTACAGGATTTCATAATACTTGTGATCAGCTATTCTTCGTCTTCCAGTTGCAAGGTCTCATTAATTTGAACAAATCTAGAGACTCATTAGATATTACATCTCAGCATTTTGATTTGTAAAATCTGATTTTTTTATGCTGGATGAGGGGATTGTGATCAGAGATGAGAGTTTGGCGTCGGGCTTCACTTGAGAGTACGACACCATGTTTGACATCTCGGCATTGCTCACTCCACAGCTTAGAATTCACGATTCACGATTTCTCCGACTTATGCGATTGAGAAATGTACAAACTTATTGACAATTTTGATCTTAACGGCGCTGTTACAGGCCTTGGCTATCAATGTTCTTTGGTGATTCTTACGTCCATCACATGTAAACGTCGAAATTCAGCTATTTTTCTTTGAACAGGATAGTAGGTGTCATAATAGGCATATGCATGTATAGGAGGATCATTTGCAGGAGGGTGATGCCCTGTGCATGTTCAGCTAATTTCTCAGATTCCTTAGCGCACACTGCGCTTGTGTTTAACATATTATAATTAAAAATGCGAGGGCTTACACTTTCAGAAATCTGTTCGATTCAAACAAGTGCCTGCTTGTTTGTGCTAATAGGTTTCGAAAGCTGTCCAAGTTGCCACAATATTCCAACCTGTTTGGGAGCGGCCATCGATACATTTTAAGCTTCCTCTTCCCGTCCGTGAAGCTTTCGCACTGCGTGTAGTGTCACGAGGATTTCTGTTCGATTCAAACAAGTGCCTGCTTGTTTGTGCTGATAGGTTTCGAACGCTATCCAAGTTGCTACAATATTCGAACCTGTTTGGGAGCGGCCATCGATACATTTTAAGCTTCCTCTTCCCGTCCGTGAAGCTTTCGCACTGCGTGTACTGTCACGAGAATATTATATTATGCATAAACACCTGTATTGAACATGTAAGGTGAACAGTTCCTGGCGATATCAGGGAGATCTTTCTCTAATCATTCATGAGTACGAGCCAAACTCTACTCCATGATATCTTTCCACATCCATGGTTTTCTGAAGCGTGCATCACTGTTAAACCCTACACGCCATCAGTGATCAAAACGAAAACCTCATTCTTACTGTCATTAGATTGATGAGGATGAAACTGTCACCAACTGAAGGAAACTGGCCGTAATTCATACATTATGGAGTCCGTTACCCTTGGACACTGATATGATGAAGTCTTGGAGTATGGGTTTACGATTGTGAACTAACAGGAATCTCCAAGTAACGGTAACAAATTTGAGACGGACAATAAGCAAACAAAAGAGCAGCTTAGACGTGGCTGGTCAATGGTTCCACCCAGTTTTACTTGAGGATACTACGATACTGAATTGGTTGGCATCTTAAGTTACTTCACCAGTTTTATACAGTACATAGTCCAGGTGCAGCTGCATCGGCAGAGGGTGTTGGCAATAAAAAGTGCAGGGCTACCTTACAGTAAGATAGAAATTCATAAGTTACATGCCCTTTATAAGTGTGATTTACACAATCCTGTCATCCGTACTGATGTCGACACCTGGGTCCATGACAAATGACAAGTGGTTCGTGAGTGTGAATGTAGAGAGCACAGTGTTCTCTGAACAATTTTTCCTCCGGAAGCAACAAAGTTTTTACTTCCATAGTATCCCGAAATCCCAGTTTGGAAGTAAAAGGTTTCTTTCAGCTCCGAAAGCTCCAGTCAGATTTCAACAAATGGCTTTGCTACAGCGAGTTTCTGATGTTTCTCATTCGACACCATTGATAGCGCAGATGTGCTTTCTATGGTAAATGTGGAATTATCTGCGGGTAAGGGTGAACAAAGAAGACTCATTATCGATAAGACACTTGGGAAGTGAATCTGTGCCAAAAAACTGAAGGAAGTTGACGATATGGAGGAGCTTTTCGATCATGAACTTGTCAGTATTCTAGGTTTCAGGATGCTGAGTTGAGCGGAAATGTCAAACTCAAGTGAAACTCCAGTGCATATGCTTTAAACAGTTCCAGTTCAAGAATAAGCTATCAAATTTCTCAATCATTGAAGTGCTGACTGTAGCTCATGCCACTAAGACCGATCAACAATCTTTCCTCAGAAAGCGACGTGCAAGCCGGAGAAGTATGGAGAGACTGCATCGTATTCGTCAAAACTTTGTCCTTTTAATAGCCGAGTGCACCTTTGCGTCTTCCTGAAGCCAGAGAATCACAAAGAATGTATATCAAAGTAGTGCAGGATCATGGTTCGAAGCGGACACAGTTACAAGTAATAACAGTCTAGGCATTGATCAGACGTTATTGTTCAATCCTAAAAGGTAAATGATCAACCCAACCGTGTGCAGGACTGAAAGATGACGGTTACCGTCCGCCGACTCATTTGGAGCCACGTAGCATCCAGTCTTCCATCCTCTCACCTACAATGCAGCATCTTCATCTTTCTAGCTTCCGCCGACCTCATGATCAAGGACCTGCGCTTCTACCGGCTTTGTTGGCAATTCTTGGCAACAGCAGAAGGTGCGGATATCGATAAACTCTTTGACGGTGCTAAAAGGCAGAATATATGGGTCGCGCTCTGACCCACGAGAATACCTATCTAGATGGCTATTGCAATAAAGAGAAGAAGTTCCTCGATAAGTAATTAAAGCCAGTGCGTGCTTTAGCGAACTTTGGGAACCAGTACTTTCCACTGAGCAGTTCCATAAGATGACATTGTGAGCAGTAAAAATCTTGTAAGATCATGAACTTCCATCAAACATTTTTAATTAGCCAATGAACACTGGAGAAATCTGGCAGCTGAAGCAACTTCCAGGAATTGATTTCCACTAAAGAGAAATCCATATTGCGCCTTTAATTATAGTATGCATTTTTTCTGGCAGATCTCTATGACATCATTATCAAAGTGAGATGTTGGCCTTTCCCCTGACCCTATGTACAGGTCTTTATCGATCACCTTTCGTCCGTGGGGTAATTCTATTCAGACGCGGCATTTACAATGCGTTGTGATCCTTGTCGAGGCACGAATTGACGTTTTTGACATGGTCTTAGTATAGTGTTGCCCCAAGTTGACGAATCTGCTCAGCTAATGAAATTTCTTCGAGTTTGGCTGCCGGACTTGTATCGAGCGGGAGGAATCAAACAAACTATTTCTTTTGTATTTCTTGGCTGGTAAGAAAAGGCTAGAGAGTTTGTCACCCCGATGTTCTGACAGGCCAAATGTGAGTGCTCTATGAACAGTTCGAGCGCGTCATTCTCTATTTTTACGTATGCGCAGGACAATTGTGAATACCTCCATTGGATCTTTTACACATCATCAAAGTCGCATCCGCCTACCATTTTAATATGGACCCGAGCCACGAGATATGCCATACTTCATCTGGTAGGTCTATCTGCAGGGTTGACAATCGTGATCATAGTCAAAGCTTGGGATATGTTTGTACACATTTAGATTCTCGACTGATAATCGGTTCGGATCGATCACCGCAAAGTTTCTCTTTCTGACTGTTAAGACGGATATAAATTTGTAATTTGAGTTTTAGAATTACAATTTGCATCACATCCTCCCCATATTCAAATAATAAGATCATAGAAATCACTGTATTAAAAAGTTAGAAGACGGCATGATATTGAGCACCCCAATGCAGTCCCTAAGAGAAGACTTTTAGCTAGATATTTGGAACGTTAATATGAGTACTTTATATGAAATTCCATAAAAGTATAGATAGTAACGCTCCAAAAACCTAGTTTACTGCACTTAAGTTCAGTTCCACGGACCTTCATCTTTAGCCAAATCGACCTGACCACTCTCTCATCGTTTCATAAGAAGCGAAGTCAATGCCAGCTTGAGGAACCATCCCTAAGGGGAACGGCACAAGGCCTCGATAGAATGCACGCGGACCCTCATGGGCCCATATGTCTCTGGACAAGCCGGCCAACCCCGCAGGTTTACTTGCTTCACAAACGAAAGTTTGAAACCAGATCGCATAAATTTCAATTTGAGCTACATCTCCCGCAGAACCACGCGCAATGAGACCTTCGACGGCTCCGATTCCGTTTCTATCTCCATTTGTGTCGATTTGACTACAAGATTCATCAACATCTCGTAGGCATTAAACTTGAGAGCAGAGTCCGGTGCAACTTTCATAGCATTGGTATCGTTTTCAAGGAAGGAGAAGCTATAAGTAGTTAAACCGAGTAAACCATATATTTTATCATATTTTAGACAGTGTGTTGATAAAGAGCGTGGTTGTTGCGTACGATGAGAGAACCATAACACTAAGTGATGCTTTTTTGAGTGCTCCCGTTGATGAGAGAACCATAACACTAAGTGATGCTTTTTTGAGTGCTCCCGTTGTTTGTCGACCATATTATTTGCATATTATTTGCATTCGGATATCTTAGATGCGTAAATTTCTCATATAGACTCTATGGGGGTTAGCTCCATTTTACCTATGTTGTCTCGCCCTTGTATGGATTGATGGGGTTAGCTCCATTTTACCTATGTTGTCTCACCTTTGTATGGATTGATGTGCTCTTCCTATCTTTAGTATTTTCTATGCGGGTCGCCCTCTCTCTATTCAATCTCTTCATTAGCTTAACAGAATAATCTTTTAGTAGTTTATTAAAAAAAATTATTCACTTTAATGAATTATGGTACTTAAAACTTAATACTAATGCTTAATCGTGTATTTAGACTTTTAATGTCATTAGGATTATCATTTTTATTATGATTACATAAATATTACTAAGTAATAAGAACTTCAATAAAATTTCTGAATTAATAAAATATTTAAATATTGTATTTTTAGTATTAATTATATGAAAATTAAAAAAATTGGTCTAAATACAACCGCAAAATTTGAAACCTACTTTTCTGTCAGGATCTATGTCTAAAATCAAATCTTTCTTTTCAATGAAATTCAAACTTCAGTAATTCATTTTAAAAGGATTTCCATTTAGTAAGGTAAATAAAATATAATTTAATAATAGATATTATTGTATAAAAGAAATCTAGTATAAGCCAGATTCTATTTCCCGTAATATTTAGTTGAAAAAATATTTGAAGTTGCTTATATTATTATTTAAAGCAATTTTGCGTACCTCTGGACTCATTTTCCCTCCTAGTTTCTAGCAAAAACACAAGAAGATACATTGACTCATTCAAGCAAAAACTCCTCCATTTATACAGGTCCCTCTCTCATGTTTCTCATCTTTTTATCTTTGAACTTCATAAATATTCAGACTGTTATCTCTTGGATGTTCACATTGTACCTAGAAGTTATTGTAATTCTTGTTACCAACCCCACTATTTACTTTATAAGGGTTCTTGCAACCCAAATACAATCTTGAATTGAGGAGTCTTAACTTGGGTTAATGAGAACCATCGTATTTTCATCCCTAGAATTTATTGTCATTCTTAGAACCAGTCTCACTATTTGCTTTATCAAGTGCTCTTCGAACCCAGCTACAATCTGGTATTGAGAATCCTTTACTTGGGTTAATGAGAACCTCTTATACGTACATCAATGACACAAACTGTAGAGGCAATTGCTCGTTGATTGGTCCAACGCAAATCTGGTCTCCTAATTTTTTTGCAAGCTCTTGAGCCAATGTATAGTATGACTCCTATATTGATAAGTGGGACGTGTATATTTCGGTATATATTCCCTCCGGTTGTTCTACTTCTGTTCCATGATTTATTTTGATATTCTTTTTTGGACAACCTCCACCCAGCTACAAAAATAAAAATTATTTTATTTTTCCTATATTTAATAGCATATTCTAGATCTTGAAAATTAATTTTTCCAATATTGGGGTCCCTATCACTATTAGGAGTCACTTATTGCAAATGAGCTATGTACTATTGAGAAAAAAAGTCATATCTCTTAGTGTATATTGGATGAACATCAACCATAGCCTTTTATATAGGTTAATTCATTTGCATCTCTGTAGAAATATTAGTCTTTTAGTTAGGATTTTCCGTTCTCTAAATCAGCCAATACTTATTTGAATTCTTTCTTCAGGAATACTTGGAAAGCGATTTATCATGTAAATTAAACTGAAAAAGGTTATGATTGACTTGAGACTACAGAATCAAGTAGGTATGCTTACTAGTTATGATTGACTTGAGACTACAGAATCAACTAGATATGCTTACTAATTTGCAACTTCTTGCATAAAGAAAGTATACACTTCATCTTCTCTACACTGATAAACTATCTTTTCAAGATACTAATTAATGTACAGTTGTCCTAGCCTCTTCCTTGCAAGCTTCAAATCCAGTTAGCTATGTGTAGACAACTAATAAATTTGAGATTCCTCCGCACCTGCAGCTAGAGACGTCATATCACTCGTACAAGCAAATGGAAAGGTTGCACCAAATGAGTGTCCTCCATTGTGATTTGGACTCCCATATAGCTTATGGTATTACTAATAAATACCAATTTAGACCTGAAGTCATTGGATCCCTCAAAACCAATTATAAAGGAGGTTAAAATAATGATGGACCTCACCTTTAACTATTAGGAAGCCAATAGTACTGGAAGATAAGAGTCACTAAGTATGTGAAGGTATTGTTAAAAATCTCTAGCAAAAGTTTCTCTTTCTATGTCAATACTCTTATCTTCCAACTGTGTTCCTTTCAATCAAGCCAGTCGTTTTGCTAAGCCTTCCTTGGTCTCACAGTTCCACAATTAAATCTTAAGGTATCCAAGGTTAATCCAACTTTACCTAGTTATTTTTCTACTCCACATCAAGCATTAGATATTGCCCTTTTTGGCTTTTCTACGACGATCTCAAATGATAGGTCAAATGGTACTCTTTGAAAGTCAACAATGACAAGTTGCTAGCAAAGAAGAAGGAACAATGAAAGATCTTACTCTTGTAAGAGAAGATTTAACTATAGCAAATCAATATGTTCCACTTGAATTTATATTAAAGATAGAACTTAAGGATTTACACAAATTATTCGCCTATTTCTCAGGAGACCACACCATTTTCTTTGCTCTTTGGAAGTTTACCTTTAAGGTATTAATACCACATGCTTTAATTATATTTACTGTTTGTACTCCTTTGAACAAAACCTCGCATTCTTCTACAGATGGAGATTCTATTGTTGCAATTGACAGTGAACAACAAACCTTGGACAGTGATGGTGGTCTACACACTTGAGATAGTAGACGTCTTTGCGTAAAAGTTCTATTTCTTGCGGAAGAAAATATAGAGCCTGATAGCATGGAAATGATGATTTAAATATGCGATAATAAGTGTTCCACGGACGATTTTCTAGTACATTAGGTTCTTAATTGAAAATTTATCTTCAATGCATTCAAGTGAAGTTTAAGATGTTTATCCTTCCTTGCTACATAAAACAAAGGAAGAATAAATGATTTTTAAAAGGAGGACACCAGAACAAGTTCCAGTAGATTTTAATATAAAAGTGAGATTCAATATTATTAATTTTTGTTTTATTAGATGATTTATAGAAATTTTGGATAAACTCTATTTAAAATTAAGATTAAATATCTTAATTTTAGACCATTTTAGATTCATGATGGATCTTTAGTCTAAATAGGATTGTATTCTTAAGAGACTGTTGATTGTTAATATTCAAATATTTTACTTCTCACCTATAAAAAGTGCACTATAGTTGTTGAAAATAACTATTCCAACAATTGTTATACTACATGTGAGTTTCTTATATTACTTTTGATATACTCCATATTTTAGACCATGTTTTATTTTATGAAAATTCTTTTGAAACTTCATTAAATTTCTTAAACTTTCTTTATTTCTTGTAATATTTTAATATTTATGTCTTAGATTTTACCAATGAGAGATAACTTTGAAAAATCTAAAATCTTCTTTTACAAGAAGGAGGAAATGGGGCAAATGAACAGTGTATTGAGATCTTGAGGTGAAAGAGAAATTATGTATTTTGTCCTGAGACTTGTCATTCATGTGTTGCCGAGAAAAATAATTGTTATTTCATGTAAATGTGTTTTGTTCTTAACCAAAAGCAAAATAATAATGGCCCACAGAACTTGCAAAGGGAATTTTTATAAAGAACTACATGTATGCAAAGAGATATTCTTTCAAAAAATTCATTATTTTTTGTTTATTTTATTTTGATAAGAGAGTTTGCTCTCAAGATCTCCTCAAAATAATAAAGATTCAGTTAAGTTTTTCATTTCCAATTTATAAGTTCATGAAATCTCTTTGGGATGAGAAAAGATGTAACACACTTGTGTTTTGTTATATGTGATTAGGCAAACAAGCTAGATCAAGACCGTTTATGAAAGAAATTCACAGATTGTGGGATCAGTTTCCTTCCCATGATCGCTTGTGTATTAATAGAGATAAACCATAAATGTTTGTTTGTAATACATAAATTTAGTTCCGTCCACCCTATAATTTTGGCAAAAGAGAAGAAGAGTTCAGTTCATGATTGTGGGCATATTTTTCTAAGATCTTGATAGATAATATAACGTATTTTTGGATTGATAAAAAAAATCTATAACTTTGTACCTATCTTTGAGTTAACAAAGCACAAGGACTCTAAAATATATTTAATATGCCTCCTTAAGAGTGACTTTTATTATCCATTGGGATTAGAGAATGAATTATATTATTAAATAATTAAATCCATGAATTATTCATGAGTTCTTTTGTCCAAAGTCTTTGTTTTGGAATTTATATAACAATTTCAATGAGCTCCAAACCTTACGATTGCAAAGAAATTATAAATTTATAAATGAACTTGGTATTTATAAATCATTAACTAATTTAAAAATGTAATATTCTCCATAAGTTCAAAATATCAATAAAAAATATTATTATTTTACTTCAGAAAATATTGATATTTTATACTCATCTAGCTGAAATTATTTTCATCTGAATACTTATATGCTATTATATTCTTACTTATGTGATTTCTTTGATAAAGTTACTCTTCTATAATTAAATATTTATTTTATTTTGTATCTCAGTTTGGATACATATATAAGTCAAATTTTTTCATCATAACAAATAAATAGCTTTAACTTGTTAGAATTTGATATAAAATTTATTCACTTTCCCATTGTATCTTTGTTTAAAACACTACCAAATAGTTTTGACTTAGTTTTTATCAAGAAGAACAACCAAGACATTTTGGATTCTTAGTTCTATTTTACCATTACTTAGACATGAAAACTAAAGTTAGAATGCCTATAACAAGAGAATGCAATGTAGTTATGCATGTTTAGAGATTAAAATATCTATAACATGAAAGTGTGACTTGAGGATCATAGTTTTGTAGATTTGATAAACCACACATCATGGTCATATATAGAAGAACCCAATCACAACCCAATTTTTCTTTCTGTCTCAATTTTTTTAGTTATTTATTAGTGACTTAGACAATAGGTTAAGTCTTAGGATAGTAGGGTAAACAAATAGTCCATGCACTGCCCTTAACAAAGTCCAAGCCTGACTTGGAAATTTGTTTAGAAGAACAAGCAACAAGGGCTACAATCTGAAATGGATTAAGAGAATGTCATGGATGAGCTAGCTCGAGGAAATTCATGGATGAGCTGAGAGGAGTTGGATTTTGGAAAAATAATGTTCGATATGATTCCGCCACCAATTCAAAATCCATGATAGTAACTTGTGGTACATAGCCAAAGAACCATTGACAACCATTTTGCAAAAGGTTTGGGCATGCACCATTGGACCATGAACTTTCTCCAATCATCACTATAGGTGAGAAGTGACCAGATATAGAGAGCTAAAAAATGCCAGCCCCACCCCACAAGAAGTTAATTGTGTTCACTTGTGTCACTTTTCACTTTCTATTGCAGGAATTTCTTGATCTGCTATCCAAGATCTACAGCAAAGTGTCAAATGCAAACTTGAGCGTGTAACACAAGAGTGTAAGAGTGATAAGGGAGGAAGGAGGGGTCAATACAAGCACAAGCAGATTTGAATAGTCACAAGATGGCAGAATGAGTGATCGTAGCCAGAAACAAATCCAAATCATGAAAGGGAAACAAAATTGTGTGCAAGTCTCTTAAATTATCAAAATAGGGATTTCACTATAGAGCAAACTACTTGAAGAGCAGAAATATAGAATTCTTGTTGTGGGATTGCACTTAAATGGACCTGCTAATGTTAGAAGAAATATGAAAGAACACACATACTAAATTGGTACAGGCCCTATAACATGGACAAAAAGACCATTGGCAGCGAGTCTTACAAGAAAAGTGCACTCCATTTGGGTATATTTATATCTATACTCCTCATGGTAGGCCAAGGAAGAGTATGAAAGAAAAGACAATGAATTCTATCCATTAATGAGTATAAAATAGAGTGTCTTAAAAGATGCCATTAGGCAAGTTGTTGTAGAAACAATCATGAAGCTATTTTGATCAAAACAAACTTTGTCTGTAAACCTTAATCAAACAATTTTATTCCAATTTCTACACAAAGGAAGGCTTGTGAGTTGGGGGCAAATGCTCCTGAATGAGTAAACAAAGTGCTAAAAGACATGGAGAAGGGAGTGGCCAAGATTGTAGCTCATCATGCACTTCTATTTGGGATTGGAGTTTCTAACAAAAGAGGAGAAGGGAAGATTTTTAAGTCACTTCTATCATCCGGCTTACTTCAATAGACACCCAAATTTGGCCAAGGAAATAATGAAGTATCATAGTGTGGACAAGGAATATGTAACAATTTGGAATTTAGTGATGAAGTTAGTTAGGACTAGCAAAGTCGCAAATAGGCCAAATTAGCCTAGAATATTTTGGAAGTATCTAAAAAGCTTCTTAGGAAGCTTCCCGCCTGGCTTGCACCCCAAGTATGTAGCTTCTAGAAGCTTCCAACTAGCTTAGCTTGCATGCCACATAGACAACTTCTAGAAGGAAGCTTCTTGAGAAGCTTTTTGGTTAACTTGGCTTGCACTCCAAGAAAGTGGCTCAGAGAAGCTTCTTGAGAAGCTTATTAAGAGCCTTGTATGCTCCCTATAAATACCAAAGCCAAAGCTCATGCTAGGCATTTGGAGTTTCCCACAATCAAGTGTCCCAATGTGATCTTACATTCTCCTATTTCTCTCCTTGGTCTTGATCTTTTACATTGGTATTAGAGCAAGAATGGGATGGATGGAATTTATAGACCACCAAATCCATTTTCATAAAAGACCAAGACCAAGGAGAGAAATAAGAATGGAAGATCACATTGGTACAATTGAATGTGGGAAAAATTTGAATATTAGCATGAGCTTTGGCTCTGGTATTTATAAGGAACATACAAGGCTCTTGAGAAGCTTCTCAAGAAGCTTCTTTGAGCCACTTTCTTAGAGTGCAAGCCAAGTTAACCAAGAAGCTTCTCAGGAAGCTTCATTTTAGAAGCCATCTACTTGGCTTGCAAGCTAAGCTAGTTGGAAGCTTCTAGAAACTTCCTCCTAGAAGCTACTTACTTGGGGTGCAAGCTAAGCTAGCCGTGAAGCTTCCCAAGAAGCTTCCTAAATACTTAAAGAATATTCTAAGTTAATTTGTCTTATTTGCTACTTCATTACCCATAACTGACTTTGTTATTAAACTCCCTATTAATACAATTTTTACCAAATCATTGAGATTTTCACATTTGAGTACTACCCAAGCATCATTTTACATAATTCATCACCTTACGCTTTGGGTAGGATTTTCTAAATACAATCACTTTATCCAAGGAACCCTTGGTGCTTCCAATTGTAGCTTATGGATAATGATGAATGTGTTGCATCTATATGCTAATAAATTAGATAGATTGTGGGTGGTATGATAGAGTAGTAACCATAACGACAATGCACGAGGTTATCATTGCTCTGTAGTAACAAATCAAACACATTACTTGATTGTTGGATGAACTAGATCATTGATGACAAGAGCACATAGAAAGAGTACCAATTCAAGAAGGAGAAGACCAAATCCAATTTCCAAAACCTAAGGTTTTTGAAGGCAAGAATCTCTTGAGTGCAATGGAGAATTTTGTGTTTGATTGTAAATGTTATTTTCAATCTTCAAAATTAAAAAAAAAGATTCTCTTGGCTTCCAACCAATTGGATGGAGTAGCAAAGCTATGGTGACAATTTCAAGTGGAGCGAGCTAAACAAAAAATTGTTGCATCAATCTTGACATGGGCAGATTTTAAGAGTGCAATAATTTGTTGATTCCAAGCTATAAATGGCAGACAATCTACAAGAGATAGGTTGGTAGAGTTGAAGCATATTGGCTCTATAAGAAGTTACATTATGCAATTCCAGAACACCATCATGCAAATTCTAGATATACTAGAAGGTGAAGTTTTGGATCAATTTGTGAAGTGCTTGAAGTCACAAACTAAATTAGAGGTAACTATGCAAGAGCTAACACTTGGAGGAAACCATATGATTGGCAAAACACTTTGATTCCTTGGTCTTGACCTTGACCTCTATAGAACCTACTAATACACTACATACGTGTGGAAGAGACGACACCAATGGAGATTGATGCCATTCAATGGAGACCACTTGGCACTACATATAGAGGAAAACAACAACAAAATGGTGGTTTTATTATTGTTGCCAAATGAGACATCACATCGTTGAATGTTTGCTCAAGAATGAATGACTTGATAAGTTGCCCATATGGAGTTTGGGGAGTAGAATGATCAAGGAAATGAGGAATCCTAATAGGAGATTTTGAGCCACCTACTAGAAACTTGATTAGTTCTAATGGGATTGAAGGCTTAACCTATGCAAGTTTGCTTCAACTATAAGGTATGATATCTGATTATGGTTGTAGAATTTTGGTTGATTTTGGAAGTTCAGAAAATTTCTTGTCGATGAAATTAACAAAAGAATGATATATTCCTATCAAGCCAATAATTGGAAGTAGATTGATGATGGCGGATGGTAGAAAGGGTTTTGCATTCTGTACCTTACATCCTATTACCTTCAAGATTAGGAAAGATTATTTGGAGTGTATGAGGTTTGTAGTGGCACCTCTACATTATGATGTCATTCTAAGCCTACCTTGACTTGAATGTCATAAGGTTCAATTTAATTGGAATTGATAATAAATTCAAGTATAACACCAAGGTAGAAAATTTTGATTAGGTTGTCTGGCAATTTTGAGTAAGACATCTAAAAATAGTCAGTCCCAAGATGGGAAGTTTGTTGGGAAGGCAACCAGAGAGCAAGCTTTGGAGGAAGACAATTTCTAATATGGGAAATTTGTCAATGAAGCAGCCATAGAGTAAGCTTTGGAGGAAGATGAGTCCTAAGATTAGAAATTTGTCAATGAAGCAACCATAGAGCAAGCCTTGGAGGAAGATAATTCTATTTTACCATGTGGATCAAGCCAATTGTGCATGAAATATTTAAAGAGGATCAAAAACCTCATCAAGTAATGGTTGATCAAATAGTCCAAGAGTTTTAAGATGTGTTTCAGGATGATTTGCCAAAAGGATTATCCTCCAATTGTGGTATGCTCTTCAAGATTGAGTTATTGCTAGTGAGTACTCCATTGAGTAGACCAATCTATCAACTCTCACTAAAGGAGTTGGAGGAGTTGCAAACAACCCTTATGGAGTTGTTGGAGAAATATTTCATAAGACATAGTACATCTCCTTTGGGATCACCAATACTAGTCATTCCAAAGAAGTATGAAGGAATTGTTTTTGTATTGATTATTGTGTGCACAATAAAAAAAATAGTGAAGAATGCATATCCCTTACCTCAAATTCATGACTTGTTTGATCAATTGATTGAAGTATGATATTCCTCCAAGTTGGATCTTCATAGCAGCAATTGGCAAATCCCCATTGATAGGGAGGACGTGCAAAAGACTACCTTTTGCACAAGATATGTGCATTTTGAATGAAGAGTTCTACTTTTTGAGCTCACTAATGTTCCAATATTCTTCATGGATCAGATGCATAGGGTGTTGGATGGACTATTGGATTGGTAAGTGATGGTGTTCTTGGATGAAATTTTAACCTATAACAAGACAAAGGTAAAACACACAAATCATATATGAGAAGTCCTAAGATGACTACAACAGTGGAAGTTTTATTTCAAGAAGTCAAATTATGTCTTTTGGCAAAAAGAAGTTACCTTCTTGGGTCAAAAGATCTCATCAAAGGGGATCAAGATGGAAGAGGAGATATCAAAGCTATCATTGATTGGCCTGCTCCAAAGGACGCTATAAAAGTATGGGCATTTAATGAATTAGCCAGGTTTTACCGATGGTTTATCCACTACTATGCTCATGTAGCCACACCATTGACTGATCTCTTGGGGAAGAACTTGAACTGTTAGTGGACCAACAAGCACAAAGAAGCATTCCAAAAGCCAAAACATGTGGTGTCTTCAAGACCTATTCTTCAAACCATATGATCCTCATCTACCTTATGTGGTTGATTTTGATGCTTCTAACTTTGCAATCGAAACCGTATTGCAACAAAAATTCTCAAATAGGTTACATCCCATTGTCTTTGTGTCTTGTAGACTTAATATAGCAAAAATGAATTACTTTGCTTGAGATCAAGAACAACTAGCAATGGTATATATGACCAAGGTATGGAGACATTATCTCTTGGGCAAAAAAGTGATCATGCAAACTAATCACAAACCTTTGTTGCACACCTTACACTTGGAACACATGAAGAGTCAACATCATTGATGGGAGGAACAATTATAGTTGTTTGACATCAAACTTGGGTACAAACCCAATCAGTTCCATATCATTCTTGATGCCCTATCATGACGACTTGATTTGAAGACTCTTCCTCTCATCATGGTGGCAATTACAATGGTATCATTTGACTCCAAAGTCCAACTCAAGTTTAAGTCTACTTTACAACAAGATCCTTTCTTTAAGATGGTACAAGGTTATCTTGCAACATCCAAAAAGGAGTACAATACCTTCTCCTTCAAGGAAGACCTTTTATTTTGTGAGACCTAGATTTATCTTCTAGCCAAGGGTGACCTCTAACTTGTGCACCTCCAAGAAGCCCATGACTTACCAATTGCTGGTCACATGGATATGGGTCAGTCCTTGGGTACTCTCCAACACCAATGGTGGTGGCCCAATGTGACTTAAGATGTTGAAGAGGTTTTCTTATTGTATGAGAGTTTGCAATGCAACAAGGCCAACAACCAAAAACTGAGTGGACTCCTTCAACCACTCCCCATTCCATCTGCTCAATGGGAATAGGTGAGCTTGGATCTCATCATGTCCTTGCCCAAGACAAAGCAAGGTCACACAATGAATATGGTGTTTGTAGATAAACTTAGTAAGAAAATCCATTAGGCACCAACCTTTGATATTGTTAATGCTCAAACATTGACACATATCTACTTTGACATTGTCTTCAAGCATCATGGGATGCATTTTGTATTTGTCTTTGATTATGATCCTTGATTCATTGGGAAATTTTGGCAAGCACTCTTCCAGATACTTGACACCAAGCTTGTTTTGTCCACGGCCTATCATCCTAAAATTGATGGACAAACTGAATGTACAAATTGCACCTTGGAGGATATGCTTTGTGCCTTCATCAACATCCACCATACCAATTGTGATGGATATCTTACAACTACAAAGTTTGCATACAATAGTTCCAAATAGACAAGCACCGGATTCCCTCCTTTCATCCTCAATTTTGGCCAAGATCCACTTGTTCTTGATACCCTTCTTGTTCCTCCTCCATCTCATGTCTCTCATACTTCTACCTTATTGACTACCATAACTCAATCTCTCCAACAAGCCAAATCTCATCTCCTTGTTGCTCATAATTGGCAGAAATAATATGCAGAACACCATCATTATGATCTCACCTTTCAAGTTGGTGATAAGGTCATGCTCTCCTATAATAAACTCCCCCTCCCACTTGATACCTAAGTTTTTAAACTTGCCTCTAATTGGATAGGACCCTTTGATGTCACCCAAATCATCTCTCTTGTTGCTTATTGACTTGCTTGCCTTGCCTTGTCATATGCACATCCACCCTCTCTTCCACATTTCCAAGTTGAAACCCTTTGTTCCTAATCCATCTTCTTTTTCCTCTTGTGTCTAACCTCCTCTCCTTCATGTCCCTATCAATGATCATGAGGAGTACAAAGTTGATTGTATCCTTGCGCATTGCCACATTCAACAAGACTGCTAACACCATATGGAGTACAAGGTCCTTTGGAAAGGGTATCTCCTTCATGATGCCACATGGCATCATGAACCTTTTTCTCATCTCCAGGATGCACAAATGGCCATCCAAGAGTTTGAAGCTATAATGGTGATAATAATATCACCAACTAGAGGTGGGAGAATATGTAATAATATGGAATTTAGTAATGAAGTTAGTTAGGACTAATGAAGTAACAAATAGGCCAAATCAGCTTAGAATATTTTGGAAGTATCTAGGAAGCTTTTTGGGAAGCTTCTTAGCTAGCTTAGCTTGCACTACAAGTAGGTACCTTCTAGAAGGAATCTTTTAAAAGCTCCCAACTAGTTTAGCTTGCAAACCAAGTAGGCGACTTCTAAAAGGAATCTTCTTGAGAAACCTCTTGGTTAACTTGGCTTGTACTCCAAGAAAGTGGCTCAAAGAAGCTTCTTGAGAAGATTCTTAAGAGCCTTGTATGCTCCCTATAAATACCCAAGCGAAAGATCATGCTAGACATTTGGAGTTTCCCACACTTAAGTGTCCCAATGTGATCTTCCATTCTCCTATTTCTCTCCTCAATCTTGATCTTTTATAGAATATGCTTGTACCAAGAAGTTTGTGCCCATTAAGGAGTCACACAACACCATTTTGATCACCAAAAAGGAACATATGATGAAGGGAAAATGTTGGTCTCAAAGAAATGAAAGAGAAATCAAGTCATTGAAGTGACTTCAAAAGAAAATGGAAGTGGTGGAGCTAGGAGATAGGGTTGAAATAAGTGCTTCTATGACCAATGAAGGTCATTCTGGCTCCAAGAATGTGACCTCCCAAAATGAGAGCAAGTCAAGCAACGTGTACTCATTTACATGCATCTTGTTGTTGGATATCAACAACAAAGTACCAAAAGAGGCAATGAACAAACAAAAATGTGCAATTGTCACAAACTTCTAAGGAAATTGCAAAGGCCAAGAGTAAAGCACCAATGGAGGACAAAAATTGTGTTCCCATTGTGGTTCTGAAGATGGCATCCCCACCAGTAGTGTTTTCTTCTCCAAACCCTGTGCTCCAACAAATGCTACGGTAAACTTGATCAATGTAATCTTAGGAGCACAATCTAAGCAAGGTCCCAAAATAGTTAACAAAGTGAAAAGACAAAAAATGGAAGCTAGGAAACTAAAGCAGAAGATTCCACTATAGCTTGTCTACAAGGACAAGGATCACACTAGCATAGCCAACAAGACAATGTTAGAATGTATCAATATGGAGAGTGCACCTTACAAAGCACCACCAGCCCAATCTTTGACACAAGAAGACAAGCCAAAAACAATGAATGATATTTGCCATTATCTCCAATATGATGATAACTCAATGGCATGGTTAATGTCAATTTACTTTGTACACACAATAACACTAATGATGGAAATACTAGAGGAGATTGCACCCTTCTACAAAAGAGTTGGACTCTACCATTGACAAGCCAATTAAGCCCATAAGGTACCTTCACAACAAGAAGAGTACAATAGCCAAAGACAAGGCCATGCTTTGTACAAACCTAAGCAATGTGAACAAACAGCTCACTAAGGAGTTGCATTGTCAATGGAGAAAGACCAACTACTAGAGAAGTTTAAGGAGGAATAATTGGAGTTACAAGGCTAACAAAGGTCATCCTCTGATGCTTACAATTGGAGGTGGATGTGGCAAAGAAGAAGGTAGCTGAGCAATGAACACGTCATGAAGAGCAGATGAAGGTATGACATGAAGAGCTAAAGATTGTCCAAAATGAATTGGATGCTGCCGTTGCAAAGACAGATACAGCAGAGGGACAATCCAAAAACTTGAAGGAGCTCATAGATCTTCATATCCAAGAACTCACTACAAGTCTGAAATGAGCATGAGGGATGGAGTAAGAGATTACAATAAATGTACAAGCGGAACTGAAATCAAAACTTGAACAATACCAAGAAAACCTGGCAAATAAACACATTGGTCTAGTCATGACCATAAAGCACACAACAACTCACATCCTGAACCAATTGGAATGAATGATCCAAACTATTATGAACCAAAACAAAGATTAAGGACTTTAGAATTGAAATCAAGGCTCTTGAGAGAAAGGTCTATACAAGTGATCACCTAAAAACCATGTCACTCAAAATAAAATGCCACATGATTTCCAAAGAAGCACATACAAGCATCACAAATGAGGTTGGAGAGTACAGAAGGGTAGGCCTAAATTTGCAAAGGCATAGGTAGTTTGTCATAAGCGCTGCTAGATCATATTGCAGACAAGCAATGACCCCAAAAACATCACACAAGCAAGCCTTGGCAACCCTCATAATAAGCAATACATATCATAGTCATTTTTATCTCACGGATCCTCATCATGTTTACATCTTGTACTTGTAGTCATGACATTTTGTACTTGTAAATTATTTGTAGACCTTAATGTACATATGAAACCCAAGTAAGCAAAGATGTACAACACATGGTGATACAACACATAAGACATGTATTGTACATTCTATTCTCTTATAAATTAGTGCCTTTTGGGAGAGATAATGCACTATGTTATAATCATAAATGATAGAGAAATAGAAACCTTGAGAGATTCAACTCCAATTTAGTTTATACATGCCAGTCTACTATTTGTGAGAATGTCTGCTTATCTTGTGTGACTTGATGTTCATAATAGTGGTGTAGAGTGTAGACCGTAGACCGTAGAAGAGTTTGTATGATAGTAAGCAAGAATTTTGTTGGGCTAATTGGAGAGAAAAGAAATTCTAGGGCAAATTTTACCTTTGTTGTGTGTGTGATACATCATCTTCAAGAGTCCTCTAGACTACAATTACTATGGAAGTGATTAGTAATCCTCTATATTTTTGTAGTACACCAATAAGTGTGAGACTACACTCTTATGGGAATGACTTTGTGCAAGAGGTTAAATAAAAATATTAGATTGTAAGCATTGTGACTCTCTTTCCTTATTTCAATCATATCCAACTTGTAT
This sequence comes from Lunularia cruciata, assembly GCA_948567375.1. Taxonomy (NCBI): domain Eukaryota; kingdom Viridiplantae; phylum Streptophyta; class Marchantiopsida; order Lunulariales; family Lunulariaceae; genus Lunularia; species Lunularia cruciata. The sequence goes on along the minus strand of OX419757.1, from coordinate 49,441,429 downwards.
CCTTGTAGGTTCAACTAGTTCTTACCAAAATATTACAAATTTGAATTACATCATATCACTACCAATGTCACCCCTATAAAATAATATTCTTGGGACTTTGCACACAATATTATTTTAGAGGGTTTATTATCATACAAAGTTTTGCTCTATTATGAAACAGCAAAGCATCAAAGCATCAAAGCAATGGAATTAGCTTAGAGGGGGCTTCAAGAGGTTGAAACATCAAAGTAGTGCACGTGCTTCACCCCTTGAAATCCAATTTTATTTACCAACAAGCCAATCACCAAGGTACATTATCTACCATCTACTACCACATCAAAATCCAACATTGCAACATTGGGATTATAAAAAATTAAAAGCTATTTTATTGCAAATGCTTCAATCAAAAGCTTCTTGCTACTTTGAAAAAATGGGATGCTAGGAAAATATTGGAGATGTTGAAGTGCTCAAAAAGGTGGATCTACTCCAAGCAATGCTTATGTCCATTGCAACATGGAATGAAGTGAGAGAGGAAACTATTTCAGATTGTTTTGACTATTGCTAAATACAAACATCAAGCTTGGGTATTGTACTTCTTGACTCAACTATTGAACCTCCTATTGAGCTGATGCAAGAGATTTAATATCAAATCTAGAGGTTCAATTTTGAGAACTAATGAACATCAAGTCCTTGCTCAAATCCCCTTGGAAAGTGAAGGTGGAGCAAGGCAACATTGAGGGGAGATGGATCTAAAGATGACAACAAAGATCTAGATGATAGGAAAGAATGGTTGCAATCAAACCACAAGAACCCTTGGGTTCATTAAATAGATGTTAGTTGTTTTCTTGTGGAAAAGAGGAGATCAAACAAGCCAAAGTGGAATTTTTTTTTTAGTTTGGCTTCAATTGCTTCAGAAATGCAAACCAATCAAATGATATAGACCACTCTAGATATGTTGTTATCTTGGATTCCTTTTCTTGAATCATGTTGTATTATATTATGTGTACAACTAATACATAATGGGGATTGAGAAATTAAAAAATAATATAAAATTGAGCAATTTCACATATATGACCCTATTTCAAGTGGTATTTCATAGTGGTGTATTTTATGCATATTTCACAATCTGACCCTATTTAATAAAATTCTGCCTGTGAGAGTCTGCACACAAGAGTAACCTATGAACAAGAGAGTTCCTTGTGAAATTGCACATTTGGAAAGATCTTTGTACCTAAAGTGACACACCAATCCCATTTTGACATATTTCCCTTGCAGATGTAGACCTCTGCACCACCAAACTTTAGAGCTGCATCAACACAAATAGAAAATCACACAGAACATGGTTGTAAGTTCTATCTAAGTAAACAAGAACATATAGACCAAAGAAACACATTAGCTTGCAAAGGTATAGATTTGTTGGAAACTGCTCCAAAATCATCTATATTAAAGGTTTGCTCTATTTTAATCAAGTACATCTTACACCAAAAAATTCCTTCAACCTTACCTTTACAAATTTTTCTCACATGCTATATCCTTAATAGACATGAAAATATGGGATTAGGACATATGATCAATATGCAAGCAAATGGTAAACATGTCATTCATATACTTGAAATCTTATGAAAAAAGTACTTGGTGGAGATTGAGTGTTAGACTTTAAGCTATTGTGATTGAGCATGACAATTAATTCTTAATCCATCTTCTAGTTTAAGGCTTTGTCTAGTGCCTCCTTGATTGCTCGTAAGATTTGATTCCTTGAGTGAGTCATCTATACTAGAAAATGAGCCCTAAAGACAAAAGAGCATGTGCTCCCTAGAAATTGAAGTTTCAATGTATTTAGTTAACTTGGTGGATTAGCAAAATCACTTAAAACAACTATGAAGGAACCTATAAGGTGGCCAACACAAACTATTGTCTAGTCTACTTGAACAAAAACAAATATATAGGTAAGGGAGAATCTCCAAAAATAATGGACATTGTAGAACATGATGACATGGAAATGAGATGGCGAAGCACTCTTCCTTGTTGATCCAGAGGACTAAGATTCTAATTGCATAATTGCAGATATATGTGTCTTATCATATGATTATCATGAGATAGATGTGTTTCTCTATGTTTCAACATCCACTTTTCACAACCCTATTTTGCTCAGCATGGCACCAATTCAAGGATCAAAAAATTGAAAAATCTTCTAATCTGAAACACATTCAGCTCACTCATGAAAGCAAAAGGGTCATTGTCCATATTGTCCAAAGTCCTCAATCCTTCAAAATTTAGCATGGACCAAACTAAGTCTGATTATGACCAAGTTACTTAAAAGAGTAGAAATAGAGCCTTCAAAAAGATCTATCTATACAAGTAGAACACACAAGCTTCAATTCACCCCATCCTTTTTAAATTGACAAAGAAAAAGTCCTACCTATGTTAGTCAAAGCAACAACAAGTGAAACAAGAGTAATTTCTGCTCCACCTTTTGACAAGTAATGAGGTCAAACAATGGCAACCAAAGGGGTAAATAATACACCACAACTTGAAAATAATCTCCATGAAAGGAATAAAGTGCATCAAGAGAAACTTGACCTGATCAGCAACAACTCATAAAAAAAACATGAGGACTCTAGTTACTTAACCTAAATAATAAGCAACAAAGCACATTATTTAATTGTCCACTAGATTAATGAAGAAGCAAGAGAAAGCCACCCATTATTTTTCCAACTCAATATACATGTGCCTCACTATAGGTACTTCAATTATGCACTTTGTTCCCACACATCTATGCACTTTTTTACCACACATTGTACATTTAAGAGCTCCTACCATACTTGTTTTCCATTTTCATGTTTCTTCTTCTTGGGTCTACCATGCGGTCATTTGATTATAGGTAGTGCAATTTTGTCCTCTCAAAATTTTTGGAAGGTGAGTGGATTATAGGAGTGAGCATAGAGCGCACAAGAAAATGGTGTACAAGGGAAAGACAAGTGAAATTGGTGAAATTTTCATTTTGAAGGCAAAAGAAATGGCATGGTTGCAAGGCGATAGCAAATGCTAGTAGACTTACAATCATAATGGCCATTCTCATCATTACTTGATGATAGTGTCAAAATATATCTCTTGCCGGATGATGTTGATAACACAATTCCAACAAAGGCAGTCATAGAAATCACTCAATAAATTCAAGACTATTCAAACTCTTTATTGAAATGTTTCAAAGGTAATGGTATCAATGGAGTGGACCACTCTGTAGCAACAACCCCACAATTGTAAAATTTTCCATCTATGATCTTTTCCATACGATGATCATAGATTGTGCTAATAATCTCAATTTTAAGCTTCTCACTAATCTCTCTCATGATTGATTTTGCAATTTCCACAAGATTAGAGTTGACATGGTCCAATTGGAGACCAACACTAGTGTTGGTTGCATAATGATCATGAGGAATATTTTCAATGTATCTTGTTGCCACAAAATTTTTCTCCTCCATCTTCTTCAATGCTTCTTGGAACGAGCTAGCGAGCCCAAAAGTACTCTTGCAATCAATCCTGAATTTGCTGCTAATATTCTCTACAATATGAAAGCAACACTAACATTTCTATGCAAGTAGAAGAACTTTGGCACACACTTCAAGTAAGCCCTTTGCTATATCTTTAATGATTGTCATTTCTTGAGAATTGATGTTTGTAATTGCTTTCTTCAATTTTGCAAGAAACAAACTTTAGTTCTCCTTGCATTCATTTGGTGCCAATCCCCAGGCTAAGATTACCAATTTATTTTAGGAATCCATCCCTATTGTTAAAAAAAATTCTTGGATGAAATAGTTCTTTGTGAAAGTTGCATCAACTACTATAAACTTTTGCAAATGTATGAAAGCATGCCATGGAGCTCCAAGGTACACAAAAATCCTCTCAAAGCATTGAATTGTGCTACCATTGTTCACAATTTCTACACATTTTAGAAGGCAACTGTCTTGGAATCCACCTCAATCAACCTCTCCACATAGCTTTGTGCAATCCAAAATAAATCACTTTGTGCTTTTATATACTCTTATAACAATACTTCTTTTGCTTTTGCACTAGTGCTATAATTAAGTTCAATGTTATAAATTCTTTTGAAGTAATCTTGATATGGTCTTTGTTTTCATAGTTGAATTTATCACCAACGGTCCTTTTCAAAGTTTCTTGATTGTTCATTTGTAATTGGATGAAGGACCTCTCTATCATGCAAAAGTTCCTCCGCAAGAATGATCTATGTTCAGATGCTTCACTTTTATGTCTTGTGTTTGTTTGCTCAAGATAGCAAGAAGATTGTAAAGGCAAACTGAATCTCTTTGGGTCCCATGACACTATAGAACCATTATTTTGTTGTTGTGCGACTTCCCATCAAGCTATAATTGATCTTGGTGGCATGGTCTTCGTTAGCAAGTTTGGGATAGCCAAAAGAGTCATACACAATGCCTATAAAAAGGTTTGGACATTGACTAGCTTCAGGCTGAGACCGGGCAAGGAGCATGATTGTGTATTGTTTCATTAGAAGAGCTTGGTCTGTCTTTGTAAATACAAAATGCAATCAATGAAACTCTAAGGTCAGGTTGTCTAGAGGTATGCATAAGAAAGGGAAATATGTCAGAATTGGACTTGAAGAGGGTTTTACATAGGTGCAATTGAATGGGCAACTCTCTTGTCATAGGAGTGACTGAGGATTGCAAATGTTGGTTAAAATAGGGTCATACTCTGAAATAGGCATAAACATGGTCATATAATGAAACACATCTCCAAATAGTATTCTTTTGTGAAATTGCTCTATAAAATTAGGAGTCTATTAATTTAGCTTTAAGTCTCAAGTTTGGGATTTAAAAAGATATTATTACCAAAGATTATTATTTTGAAGGAGTTTATTTTACAAGGCTCTAGTGTACGTAGTCTTGCATATGGAAGAATTTAGTGGAGTTGATTGGTTTTTGGTTTTGTCTACTTTGAATCTGTTTTCATTTTGGATTATTGTAAATAAAAATATCACAGATTTCTTACTAAAATTATATACACATTAATTTTATAAATATTATCTCTTTAATAATTTTCAAATATAATAATTATTTATCATATGTTGGTTAAAATAGGGTCATACTTTGAAATAGGCATAAACATGGTCATATAATGAAATGCATCTCCAAATAGGATTATTTTGTGAAATTGCTCTATAACATTAGGAGTTTATTAATTTAGCATTAAGTCTCAAGTTTGGGATTTAAAAAGATATTATTACCGAAGATTATTATTTTGGAGGAGTTTATTTTACAAGGCTCTAGTTAACGTAGTCTTGCATATGGAAGAATTTAGTGGAGTTGGATTGGTTTTTGGTTTTGTAGACTTTGAATCTGTTTTGATTTTGAATTATTGTAAATAAAAATATCATAGATTCCTTACTAAAATTATATACCCATTAATTTTATAAATATGATCTCTTTAATATGTTTCAAATATAATAATTATTTATTATATTTCACTAATATATAGTTGTACATACTATATTATGATTTATGTTTAGTGCTTAATAACAGTTTATTTAATCGTTAGATACAACAAGTATTATACAACATGGTATATCGTGTAACGAATCGTAGGGATTGTCTCCTAAAGGTGATCGCACGCGTTCAGTGGTGATGGCGCCAGCGAAGCTACCCGGTCCCGTGAGCGGCGCATCTTTGTCTTTCCATTTGCCGATGTTACATTTCCCGGGGCAACAGGGTTGGTCTCATTCTAGCCAGAGCACGATTGGATCTTGTCTTTTTTTCTAACTAGTAAAATAAAGTGAAATTAGAACCGCGATGAGACTAACCAAACAAGAGGAGACTTTAAGAAAATCATATAGCGTTTGGATAGCTTTAGAAATAGTTCATTCGCATGCTTTCAAGTATTCTGACGGCATGCAGTATAAGAAGGGTAAGCGACAAAAAGCTGCTATGCACAACTGTCTTAAGTGAGTTATGTTCAGTATTTTCTAGATTGATAAATATATATCACCAAATCTATTGTGGTCCGATCTAGATCTGCTGATTCAGAAGCAAGATGTTGATTCCACATATGTGGACATCTTGAGCTCAAGCTGTGGCTGTCCTACACTGTTCAATGAGCGTATATCGTGGCTTTTTGTTTAGGCTTCACCAATCAGTGCGAATCAACTAATGTTGATCTGGCGTATGTGCTGTTACATTCGGATTGTTTAGCTGCTCACTTGGACATTGCGAAGAAAACAGTGGGCATCAATTTATCTTGAGTTGGGTGCTGGGTTCCCGATGATGGCTATTACCTGACCGGATTGTGAAGGCAGATTGCTTAACAATTGCAAGGCCATCAAACAAGTATTGTCACGATTCTCCAAAATAACCCCCTGAGATTATTCATATTCTCTGCGCACTTCAAGACGTCAAAATAAGTCATTCAAAACCGAATGAGCAACGCGACAAGTAGTTGACAAGTTACAGACGAACATCTTTTGTGTCAGAGTATCTGCGTATTTCTTACTGTAATTAGGTAGATAAACGTTTTCCGCGGAGTCCTATCTATAACTAGATCTGTCGTAGGGCGGATAGATTCAAAGAAAAATTTGAAACTAAGGCACCCAAGCTTATGGAGAATCTGATACCTGTTGATATTGTAGCTTTCGTTGAGTAAGAGCTGTCCAAGACATTTTGTCTTATTCAATGAGGATCTTTTTCTGGATATATGAAATTTTTACAACCAGAGCCGGAGACTATGATAGAATCCTGTCAGAGCACTCGAAATTGGGAAGTTGCAGATTGGTTGAGCTTCCAACAAAGTGGATTGTTCAGTAAAGCATCGACTTCAGACAAGTCTAATTATCGACATCAGTATGGGATACCTCCATTATGTGTTTCGCGGGCTTCCGGAGCAGATTTCGTGTGTCTACTACATGCAGTCTAAACACAGTTTGCACCGACCACTTTACGTTGACCATCTATTAGCTGCTTAACCTCTATTTTCTCTTTTTACGTGAACTGTTGTATGTCCGTGCCGGCGCCCATAGTGCTTGGCATGTCGCTGTAGCCTGCCCTATCAGCTTGATATGGGTGCGCATAAGATCACTATACATATTTATCACAAAATTAGCCGTAGAATGTAATGTGGCGAATCAAAACTTTCGCTGTATTGGTTGCTATAGCTATACAGCTGTAATAATAAATTGGCGTTCATACGCTCTAAATGTATGCACAGCCCCGGACATATTATGACTGAATCACATCAAGGTAGTGCGAAATTAATCCAATTGAAGTGAGCGCTGGTTGTATGGCGCTATAAGTAATATCTGAATTCAGGAGACCTTAAGCTTAGCCAACGCAACATGCGCTTCGAGCATTGGTTCACTTTAGGTTACACACAGTATGCAGTTGCCCAGGGTATGCTCGATAATTATCGACCGGTACCCTGGGCTACTGCATACTTTCTATTTGTATAAGTATACTACCCTGGGCTACTGTAATCTGACTCGCGCTCTAATTGTGTGCTCCTCTTCTCTCTGCTCCGAACTGTATGACTAGGGCACAATTGCATATTGAGATAGATCGCTTGTTCTGATAATGCATGTATTTGAAATCCACGAAAGCAATGACAACGTCATATATAGACTTCGCGCTCTCTCCAGTATGCATTTGGTTTTCAATCATTTTCGTAATATTTCTTACACTTTCAGTTCTTGTTATGACCTGATGTCCTGGATACTAAAAGGAATCAACATTACATATTCAACGCACAAGTCTCATGCACATCAAACACGGTAAATCTGACTGTTTTACAGTTGAAGTCCTTGATTTTTCCCTCGTAGATTCAATAATTAAAGTTAAATTGAGTTCTGGAGGTTGGTCATCACAATGAAAAACGTAATGTCTAATTTAAAAAGTTATAGTTAGATTTTCGTATCACCAACTTTAATCCTGTAAGAAACCACCGTGATTTGTAATCAACTAGACGGGAAGTTCGGTGCATGCATAGAAACAGAGAAAGAAGATTTAGATCTGCTCACCTTGATGATGTTGTATGCTGTACAAAATCGATTCACTAAATCCATGTAGCGATATCACTGTAGAATGTACACATTGTAGCTAATAATGAGTTAGAACTTCCAAATCCCACATTAGATAAAACGGCATCCAGATGGTGAAGAGCCGATCAGTACTTCCTCCTTTCTGGTTTTGTACTCCCAGTCCGCTCTGGCAACACGATCACTCTAAAGTCTCTGGTTCCAAGATGTCCTATAAAATTTGTTTGACGTAAATTTCTGACTAATGACATTGATATGTACCTCACTGGACGAGAAACAGCGAACCATCAAGAAGAGCAAAGCAAGAGATTGAACATCAGCACAACCCTGCACACTTGTAAACCAAGCGGAGTCAAAAGATCGTTCATCTATTAAGCTAAAGAGACATTCAGGCTGGTGATCGTCACTGAAATGTTATAACTGAGGATCGCGTCTGAAGAAGTTTCATGTATTTCATGATCATCACTTCAGCAGTGACATCTTGAAGCGCTCCATCTACATACAGATATGAAATGTTAGAATGAGTTGGTCAAATATGTATGATAGTACTCTAAACACTCGGTGATCTAACATTGGAGTAGTTTTATTCCTTAACCACCAAAGCTCGTAGGGCCAAGATCTTGTGGATTTCAAGACGGCCAGCAATTGGTACATGAGAGGCAAGACACGAGAGTAGAGAGCATATAGAGCAAAACAGCACCGACCTGAAGATTACCGTTGATACATATATGGCAGTAGGGTGTTTAGGCTTGGCTTCACCCAGGAACCTAAATCAGCATTGTACGTATACATCGTTGAATTTGCCAGCAAAAGATCAGTCGGATGCTGATCTTCTTTACAACTGATCCTATTGAATTTGATCATTCCAGCACCAATATGGACCAAAAGGGGAAGGACTCTGTGGCTGAGTGACATCCAAACTCTGTAGACACTGCGTTCAACCTCGCGCTGAAGGCAAAAGGAACGACTTAAGTCTGACTCTGTGTGATATCTGAGGAGAATAAACTGATGTCTAGAACTAGTTAACCTATCGATACCAATTGTGGAATCACGTCTCTATTGTCCTCCTTCATAACATCACTGTTGAGCACAATCACCACCAGGAGACCAATATCCGCATGTTTTCCTCGACTAGAGCAGTCACTGAAGAAAGTGCAATTCAACCTGAAACGACTGAAGAGATATTTCAGAGCACAGCCAATGAGTTGGACCGAACCTACGGGAATCGGTTATTGATCGATATGTTGACAGATTATAAAGCATAGGTCATGCATCGAGCTCAAATCCTTAAGCTTAAGCTTAACACATTTTTGGCTCAGACTGACAATCTATGCTTACTATGTAGTGGCTGTGAAACTTTGACTTGCACGAACGATATTTCCTGCCCTAACGACCGCTGGAATATATCTGGAATGCATTCTAATGTAAATCGCTCTGAATGCAGACATCCGTCATCTGTCTCCAACGTCCGTCTTACTATACAGTATCTGTGTGTGGTAAAGAGGACGTGGCTTAGAATAGTTTGCTACGTAATAAGTTCCCCGACGAGACATCAGTAATAGCTCAAGACGACTTTGTGACTGGAAACAATTAAGATGAATGAAAGTTTAGACGATGATGGGTTAGAAAGGCTACAATATAATAAGGAGTTGAAAGCGGTAATGCATGTGCTGTTCACAGTTGCAAGTTTCAGTGCTACGGTCATCATGTTCTTCGAAGTAAATTGCAGTGGTGATTTATACTTGGGATTTTCACGTGTCCTGGAAACATGGAGATGCGGTGCTAATTTCAGCACGATTTCCGATCGTGGAACAGGGCACGGACTTACTACTGTACATTCGCACATCCTCCACAAAGGTCCACATTGTTAGGTGAAGCTGTACAGTACTTGATGATAAGCTCCCGGCACTTTTTCGGTTTTTCTCATCACTTTATATAACGCTTCACATCAATTTGTCGACCGCTACACTAACCGAAAGCCCTGAATAGGAAATGGCATTAACTAGGAGACCGCATGTCTGTAAAGCAACCGGTTGACATTTTATTCGTGCAGTAAAAAGCAGAAGTGTGTAGAGCAATTGTGCGTGTTTCACGAGCTTACCGATCAGAGGACATGATCAAACGATTCGGATAGCAATAGAGTGGCTTTGCAGCCCTAGATTCCTGAGGAGAACAAAGAAAGAGGAGTCAACTGTCGTGCGACTGGTCCAGCACAGAATATCGTTGCTATGCTAAGAATTTATACATCAATTAGGGACAATGTTATTATGAGTTACCAAAATCGTTTTCCATGTTTTTGGATCCTGTGGTAAAGAGCGAATGCAAAAACCATCCTTCTGTAACTAGTTGTATACAGGTACTGCTATAAACCGAAAAGCATTCGATCATGTGTTCCTCACCGCTGTACTTGTCATGCTTATAGCAGGGCCGTGGATTCGTGCACGAGAACTGAGAATATCGGATAGAAAAAATTCAAATGTCATTGACAGCTACTTATGATCAAAGTATTTACAATTTTCACTCCCGATGAAGATAAATTGATTACATAAATGTGTCCACTAATTTAGTGTGTAAAATCAAATATAATCTTCATGAATGAATCGGAGCTCGAGGTTGCAGACCAAGTTCAGGACATACATGCCTAGTATGATCTATTGTGACAGCCACGTAATGTTGAAGGATGTAAACAATTATTATCAATGGAAGTTCTGAGGACCAATCCTATTTCCATCTGATACAGATTCCAGCACATTATCATACAATTGTAGTTCAGGACATACTTAACTTAGTCTTGTAATAAGTCTATTGATTCCCTAAGCATATAATATACACTGAATCATGAACGATTTATGAAACCAAGTGGTGATTATCCCGTGTCGATAGCTAGCTATCACTAATAGACACATTCAAAATATGAAGTGATTCCACGAATAGTCTAGTTCCGGCTAGGTTACCCATGATTTCTGAAGACCCCACTGATAAACCAGATCTCACCAGAACGAACACCAATATCGATCAAGATCCTGTTCGGTTGTGTACATGTAGAACCAAAACGAGGAACGATGTAACTTTCGCATCCGTATCCCCGCGTCTCTTGCAGCACTATACAGCCCTCATCATCATCTTCGCGCATGAAGGTTCAGATTTATCATTCATCCAGCACCATGGAATCGAATTATCTGGCTCCTACCTAGCTTTGGAAACCTCGTCGTCTTTCTCCATAGATGTATTGATGTCCACTGGTTTAGGGGTTACCAGTACGTTCTCCGCCAGCGATTTCATCCACTCTTTGCAGAGAACAATAAGCTGTTCGAAAAGGATAAACTGTTCCGATTCGGTAGCCAAATCCAACGCACACATCAATTTTGTGTATCTGTTACAGAAATTTACGCTAGTGCTTGTTGGCTCTACAGCTTTAAAACCCTCATAATCCATGGTTTAGTGGAGAGCGAAATCACAAGTTTCACAACTTTAAAGATCTTGTGTATAAACTACAGACGTCGCTTTGGAGCGGAACCTCCGCTTGCGACTCGTCAAGAAGCTACAAACAGGAAATTAAATGCAAAACCTTGAGTTGCTCCTGTCCAGGTCCAAGAATCTCAGCAAGTTCAATTCAGAATACTGTTTTGATGATTACCCTGAATTTCCTAGATGTCCTTGGATATCTGTACCTTCCGGATAAGATTGTTTTTCGAACTGAAAATTGTTGGAACACTCTACATATGCTATCGTCCAACTCTCCTTGTTTATCTCGTTGAAACACTGTTGTGCCCTCACTCGAACGTCTTATCTGCTTCTATAATATCCGCAGGGCTGCGTTTCCTGGTTTAGAAAACAAATGTTCCATCAGAATTGAACACCTGAATCAGGGAATTACTCAACTGACTTGCTCCGGAGTCCGGATTTGCGCATTTTCGTAAGATTACTTCAAATGAATACTTTGTGCATCGGACAAAGTATCTCTCCGATTGAAAAGGTTTCAGGTGAAATGAACTAAAATCTTGCTACATGTCGCTACTACCTTGGCTCGAGATTCTTTCCGCATTTGCAATTTAAGGAGAGAACCAAGAAACGCAAATGGGCTGTATATTCCCAGCAGGGCAGGACATGTGCAAGAGGAACTTCAGAGGAAGCTGGACGTCGCTGGAAATTGAATCTACTTACGAATGGGCGACCTTTCAACCGTCACTGATCTACCAAGAAGGTCATGGGACTGTTTATGTACCAGTAAAGCATGGAAGAAAGAACTAGGACCTCGTCATTAATGTCAAATTGATTGGGAATGTCCGCTGATCTCTTACAACTCGTGTCTGAGAGCTATATACTTGACAGTAGATCTAGACTGCACCGTAGAGAGTGTACATCGTGGAGAATACAGATTGATCTTGTCAGTTTTGTTCATCGCCTTCTCTACAAGAAACGCGCAGAATCTCTCGTCTTGGCAGTTTCAATTGGAAACAAATTGAGTCAAGTAGATACCGTACCTTACATCTTATAGAAGTCACCCCATTGATAGAAAAATCGGCATCAGCTCCTGCAAGTTCATCGGCATCATTCTACAACATGAACTAGATTTCAGCCTGCAGAACCTGAAATTTTGAAAGAATAGCTAAATTTGGCTAGCAGTGCCCACGTATATAAAATGCTATGCCGAAATCTCCATACATAACTGTCCAAGGAATCCAAACTGCTCCCACTCTTGCTCACCACTTGGAAGCATCCTGCAGCTGAGATGACTATATATTGGGTGCCGCAATGCCGTTCTATGTGTTGCAACACAGCTTCATCATCCATGCTGGTTTTGGATGTTTTAAAAAAATAAAATATGCTCAAGCATGCTACACGTATGGAACAAGGACTGTCAAGATCATTCTAAAATCTTTTGGGATCGCGATGTATGTTAAAGAAGATATTAAAGAACGGTCCCGCCCGACAAGCAACAGTGCACGTGGGGACCTTTAGTTGTTTCTTACTGGTGTTCTTTCCGTGACTGCTCAGGTGGAACGCCTGGGACGCTGCTCTGATAATTCATATCATCATTGACGTCTGGGTGTAAAGAATGCAGAACATTTGATGCTGTTTACAGACTCTGAAGAAGGAAAAGATGACTTAGTCTGCAGACTCGTAACTTAAAATCGCTTCCAGTTGAGAAATATAGATCCTCAATTTCAAGTAGACGTATTCTGACGTATTTAGAATCCGAGATCCTACACTAAAAGCTAGACTGAATCAAATTGACTTTGATTTTGCTATCCAGTCAGTAAGTTGCATCTAATGCTAACGACTCTGAACAACAGGCTGAACAATCTTCTTTGACGCTGCATGAGATAGGGGCATCTGGCCTTCTTGACATGCAGTATAACCAAGATATATATCTATTCTTTGTGGTTCAAAAATGATGCATCAACTCACGAGCTACACCAACTAATGATAATGATGCGTTGACTGACTGTCTACAGTATAATCAACTTCTCCTCGTTAGGACATGCGACGCATATGTATACTCACGACTTTTATTAGAACATGAGTTATTACTGATCTTCTGATGCGAATTAAATTTTGGTATCTCTTTCAAGCTGAAGGAGCACCAGGTCCTACTTTTCATTTGATGCTCACGGTGACAGAAATTTCAAGTCTCTGGTCTCCGGCTGAAAGCGCTTAATACTGTGGTTGCCTGATCAGTCAACGCTTTATCTCATCTCATGTTTATGTTCTGTAGCATGTCCTATGACCTAGAACTTACTCTTAATCCTACAGGCTTAGTATGTAGGGGCCATGCGTGTAGGGAAGCAGCTGCAGGTCATATTTCAATCGAACAGAATTAGAAGGGATTTCCAATGTGATTAGGATGTTGCTTGGGATTTGGGAGAGGAAAGATTTAAACGTCAAGAGAAGGGGACACCTTTGTTCAACACAGCTGCACGCCGAGACATTGAAGTAGCACTGATCGAGTTTTCGTTTCGTTTGGAATTCAGAAGAATGAAAAACTTAAATGTCAGCAAAGGAGATACCTCTGTTCAATTCAACCACACGCCTATACTTTGGAGTAACAGTAGTAGAGTCGAATTCTGAGAGTCAATAGAAAGTTCGTGCACAGCAGCAGCTGGTAGTCCCAAATTCGATCTATTCTATCTGAAGTGAGGGTATCGAGAGAGTGAGAATTGAGAGCTATGTAGTTTATGGCGTTGATTGTTTTGGGTTTTATACAACTCTGTTGTTAGAGACAGGGGTACGATTCGTGAACAAAAAGTGAATAAAACCTTGGTTCCAGAACCGCAGCTAAGTTAGATGGTAACGGGCATGGACAGAAGCAGGACAGTCGGAATCAGAACTAGGCGAACAGGATGTGATTCCAATAACTCCGAGACTTTACCAAAATTACAATTGGGCGTTATTATACAAGGTAAACTCGCTTCCTAAAGTCATAAGGGTGTTCACCATGCAACAACGTGCTTTGAGAACTAGTGCTATGTGGGATGGCCTCGGGCCAGGAGAAGTGATCGTTGGAGCCGACGAGGGAGGAAACAAACTCCAGCGAGACTTGGTGTGCTGGAAGAGGGCAGCAGCAGCCTGATTATCCCCCGGTCTGTGGATTATTATCCTCTTCCAGAGTAGTAACACTGCAGTAGCTATCTAGCACCATGTCCTTTAGTGTAGAAGAATTCTCTAGAGAAAAACACTGCATTAGCTATCTAGCACCACGATCTTAAGTACAGAAGAATTCTCTAAAGGAAAACAGATTCTGCTGGAGTGCTAGTAGTAGAGCTCTTTTGGAGTTGCATCTGCTCGTGTCTGACTCTGCTATGTGATTTAGACAGGCACTCCTGTGAATATCATCGACGAGGATGTCCCAAGGTTTCTATCTTACATTCTCCTTATCTGGATTTTTCTTTCTTTCTGTCAATTACTCTAGTGTTTGCAAGTCATGCTTCCTATTAGTTGTGCTTGATGTTCCATGTTTTAGTTATGTTTTATTTTGTCTTCTCACTTTTGTGTGTCCCCTCAGTAGATCACTTTCCGATACTTTCACTATGCTCCTCCATGTTTTAGTTATGTGTTATTTTGTCTCCTTACTTTTGTGTGTCCCCTCAATAGACCTGTTTCCAACACTTTCACTCTGCTCCTCAGCACAAATAGCTAGAGGAACTACCATAGGCAAAGTTCTTCATCTGAACAGTCCATATCCTTGATGTGAGATTGGGAGTATACCTTTACATCAACTCTTTCAACACACTCCTACTAAAAGTTTAGTTTGATGGTTTCACTTCCATCCCCTTGCCACATCCCCCACCCTCCTTGGAATAAGAACCTACCTTGGTTGAATCTATTATGGATTATCTTACACTAAAGCCTCTTCTCTCTACCACAATCACTCTTCCCAACTCTACAAACCCACAATCATTATAGGATCAACCCTTCCCCTTAGATCTATAGATCTTTCACCAAAATAGAGTTAACTTTTTCCCTCCATTTCCTCAAACCCCTCCTCCACTAGAGCCAAATCCCTCTCCCAGTCCACTTAGCATACCTTTACATACCACTCCACCAACAACCTACACAATCTTACCTAGATTGCACATGGGTGTACATTGGTTTAGCACAGCACTGCGTGCAAGTTGGATGCTTATGGACAAGGGCAGAGTTTGACATTCTGCCTTGTCCATCAGACTCTTCATACACATGACTTCTCTCTTCAAGATCCACTAGACTCTTGCTTCTAGTTACACTCTCGATCCTATCTCAACATTAGTACTTGGTTTATCTAGACCTTGTATGTAGACTATGATCTCTAAGCCACTATGACAGCTTGGGAGCTCTACACTCTCCACCTTATTGCAAGCCATTTAGCTTATGACCAAGGATGAGATATATCTACATGGACCTTATTACCCCACTTCCCACATTTTGGACTCTGCTCCTACTAGTCCATGGAAGGGCATCAAGATACCATGAAACCACCTCTAGGAATCATATGTTCTTGAGATTGAATTGGTCGGCACTTCAAAGTAAATGTACCATATATGCCCAAGTATTAGCTAGGAGGATTGTAGAGTCCTCTAGGAATCATAGGTTCTTGAGAGCAAATTGGTTGGCTCCTCAAAATAAGTGTACCATATATGCCCAAGTAGTAGCTAGGAGGATTGTAGTGTCCCTATAGTCCCATGCACCTCCTCCAAAGCATCATTGCCTTTGTTGCTCCTTGATGTTAGGCTAGGCAAGGAATAATAAATGTGTGGCCCAAGCACTAATGCCCTCCCCTCCAACTCCCTTCTCCTATGGAGAATATTTAATGCAAATAAAGTATCAACTCTTCTTGCATTAAAGATGCTCCATCCATCAGCCAAAGAGTAGCTCTCCTCTTTCCTCCATGACTATCAGCTAGATGAGGAGTTCTAGTTCATGGAAACCATCTTTTCTCATGCTTTACTTCATTCTACACATTTCTCAATGTGTGTGCCATCAAGGCTAGTCTTTAAGCACCTATGTGAATGTCTTTAACCAAACACTCCCAATTTTTGTTTTCCTCTTTTTTTTGCTTTCTATAAACATATTACTTTGGTATATTGCACTTTGGAGTAGCTGGTTTTTTTGGTGCATATTGCTTTGTCAAAGAAGACATCTGATATTTGTTCCATACCTATGAGTGATTTATTTCTCTATTTAATCTCTTCTTCCATTTGCCTTCAATTATGATGTTCTTTCCTTTTCTCTCTCCACATCAATTTGTTGTGACCACTCTAGGTGGTTGCAAAATGGTTACTATTTGCATCAAGGCATCCTTGGATCTCCATTACAAGTAAGTGATTGTCCAAGTGGATATCTCTAATGCCTTCAATACCATTTCTTGTCTAGCTTTGTTTTGTACACTTTGTTTGGCAAGGGATTAGATACCTTCCTTAATTCATATGTCTGCACATTCTATGGGATAAGGATCCCTTTGTTTTATAGTCACCATACTATGACAAGAGATTGCACATAGTTTGCATCTACCAATAGTACATGCCAAGGAATCCTCTTGGGTTATCTCCTTTGCCATAGCTCACTACACAGCCTAATGGGACGTTGCAACTGCTTTTTCATCATGTCTCTTTCCATCCTTGTCTAATAATACCCACATCTTAGGTCCTTTGGAGGACATAGTCCATACCATAATGCCTTTTAAATGCAACTTAGAGATCTTGGTTTTACAAGTCTAGACATGTTAATGCATGGTATTGAGCTCATGTGCAATTCTCACTACCTCAGATTTTCCACCAAGGTTCTAGTTCCCAATAGCAAATGTGATAGTGTTGGGATCTCCATTAAGAGTGGGAGATTATTACAACATATTCATCTCTAATATATTGGTGTAGGCCACCACCTTCATGCACTTACTCCCTAAGTTGTGGAATACATAGGTAGCTTACTCCATCCTAGCACAAAACTATCTCCTCCAAGCCTTCTATCTAGCTTTCATATACCCTTGTATAGAGGTACTTTTGCCACATTTGATAGCACTATATGCCATGTCTTCTCCACTTTTTTAGGGCCATTTATGCTCCCACAACTATTAAATGAGGGATGTAGACTATAAATAGACCTACCAATAGCCATAGGTAGGTCTGATCTCATACTATGAGAGGTCATTACACCAATAGCCTTTATAGATGCATGGGTGCTAGTGACTCCCCGTCTAGTCAACAAGTTCTTACACTATGCTCATCCCTTTTGATTGGCACCTATCAAGATAGTGGATTCAAGTACCCATGACTTTCAAATACATCTTTGGCTGGATTGTGACCTTCTACCTTGCCCTAAGCCCTAAACACATAGCACTCCCAATGTTTATCAACTTTGTTGCACTAGATTCCAAGAAGATTCAAATAGACATTAGTGAGCATATGCACACCCACACCCTTACCAACATATTCACTAATGTGCCATTATTTAACATAGCTAAGATTCCTTCCTGTGGAAGGAAAAGCTTTATAGCTTGGCTCCATGCCTCCCCTTTGACAGAGCATTTATGTTTCATATTTGGGGAGTTTTCCACTTTACTCTACAGACATTTGGGTATCCTTATATTTCCTACTAGAGCTTCCATATCAGTGCATATGTAGTTCACATACAACACACAAGGCATACATATTTTACATTGTGTTGTAGGAGGAGAGCCCTATGACAACCCAATGTTTACATACTAATAGTATAATTGGTAAGGATAGGTGATTCCCATGAGGATACAATTCAAAAATGGTTAATATTGAAGGAAAAGTGTCACTTTATCAAGAGTCGTCTATAGTTACATCTTATCTCTTTGGCAAGATAATTCCAAGAAGAGTGCAATGCATCTCACAATGTCACAATACAGAAAAATCAAAAAATCAAACACTCAAATCACTTTCATGAAATATTTTTTGTCAACTTGGCTCCTGAAGGTGATGGTCCAATTTGTCTTGAAGGTCATTGATTCCAAAGGTCTTTTCCCTTGAAAGTACCTATATCATGTATATCATAGTGCCAATGAGAACATTTGACCCCTCCCTAAAGACATTCCTCACTACTATATTGTTCGTGACATGTTGGGTATTTTGTTATACGTGATACTTCATAATGCTCATAGCCCTTGTGGCCGATAGATGCATCATCTTGATTATTAAGAACACCTGGGTATAATACTCCAAGGACATGAAAACCCTCCCAAGGAAATAAAAGAGAGAAAACACAAGCTTGACACTCCATACTTTGATGCCCCAAAGGAGCACCTTGTCTAAATTATATAGCAAAGAGTATCCCCTCAAATGAAGCTACACCCTTGGATCCGATACATGGATTGGTGACATGTTTGCAATCTCTACCCTTACATTAGTTTCCTGCATAGGTGACATGTCATTCCTTGTCCTATATGGTTGGTCAAATAGGTTTGACCAAAGGGAATCTTTAAGGAATCTTCCAATAGGAAGCTCAAATTGCATGGGTGAGGTATCATTAAAAAGCTCTTGATGAGACAAACATTGAGGGAGTGAGGGGAGAAGGAATGATTTTACTCTTGGGGGGGGAATTATATCTCTATTTTTGCAGCCTAATTCAACCGTATAAGCCTCTAAAGTTTTCTAAACTCTAAATTTTTCAAGGTGTTTTTGGCTCTTGCCTTCTTAATAGAAGTACTCTTTTGGTGACACCTCTGTCTGATCTACTTAGTCCATCATATATAACATCTTTCTAGATGTTACCAAGCCAATGTCTAGCTATTGGTATTACAAACTCCACCCCTTCCCTTGTTTAAGATGCAACGTCCTCGTTGTGAAGCTTTTGCTCAAAAAATTGCACTTACACTAGTGCATGGATCAAGTTGGTTGTTGGATCCCATGTTGCTTCATATAATGAGTGCCATTTCCAATGTATAAGATATTCCACATGCAGATGGGGGATACCACAAATGCGCTTATGGAGAATGCTTTTGACTTCATATTCTTAATCATCAATGAATGTTGGACAAGGTCTAACTTCTTGTATGGAAGGAGAGTGTGGTGGTTGGAGTGCATATTTGTGTAGTAAGGAAACATAGAACATTGGATGAATCTTCATGTGTGGCAATAGCTCAAGGTGGTAGGCCATTGTGCCAATTTGATGAAGAATAGGAAAAGACTCAATAAAATGAGGTTTGAGCTTACAAGTGCCAACTAACGTGAGGTTGGTTATAGACAACTAGACTTGATCCCTAACATTGAACTCCATGTGCTAGCAATGTGCATTTTCATATTATTATTGTTGATTTTGGGCAATTTGCAACCTGTGCTTGGTGTTCGCCACACCTTGTTGGATTTTTAGAAGCAAAAGTGTTGACAATGTCAACCTTGGTAGCCGCCAGACGGTTCTTCATCAAGCTCAAAGGTGTGAAACGATACTCTCTATACATGAGGAAGAATGGTGTGACCTATATGGATGCATTCTCTGAATTGTTGTAGGTGAATTATACCAATGGAAGTAAGGTGCCCTACCTATCTTGCTCATCTAAGGTGAAGCCCGAAGCATCTTCTCAATAGTGCAATTATCCCGTTTTTTTTGTCTATCTATTTGTGGATGGTAAGTTGTGGATATGGCCAATTTGGTTTGAGGATGCCAAAGAGTGTTCTCCAAAACAAACAAAAGAATTGAGTGCCTTTATTAGTGATGAGCACTCAAGACAAGCCATGGTGAGAAAAGATTGCATCTAAATACAACTGAACTAAGTGTGGAGTAGTCATGTCCTTGGTGGTAAGATTTACATGAAATCATTTTGTTGAGTCTGTCAAAAAAGACTACATTGGAGTCAAACCTTGAGGTGGTCTTTGGCAATTCTCAAACCAAATCCATGCTTACTTGTTACCAACGTTATGTAAGAGTAGGGAGGGTTGAAGGAGTCTAACAAGAGCTTGATTAGAAGTTTTATTTTGTTGATAGAATAGATAACTTCAAACATACTCTATCATATTTTTGCTCATCTTGGGCCAATAGTCATGCCTTTTGGTTGTATCTAAGGTCTTGGCCACTCCAACATGACCTGCAATGATGAAATCATGACATTGTGCTAGGATTGTGTTCTTATGTTTATGGCACCCAAGATCCATAACTTGCCATCATAAAAGGTGAGTCCTTGGGTATTGGTTAAGCCATTGGATGATTGAGTTCCTACAAACATTGACTTGTAGTAGCAGTGTTTGTAGCAACAAGAATCCTTGGCTAGATTTTAGGGTTCATCTTGACTTCTACCACCAGATTGTTTGCCATAGGCATTTGGATGAATGCATCTGCAAGTTACTTCTTGTGTTCCATGGAGTGATCATCATGTTGAACCATTTTTCTACTTTGCCCTCCAAATCTATCGATGAGATAGATCTTTTTAGATCTCAAGGTAGACTAGAGGTTTGTGATCTATCTCCACTACAAATGCTTTCTCACCAAGATAGCACTTCCAATGCTTGGTTGCAAGGATGATAGCCAACTCTACTTATTTGGTGGTGTGATAGTTATGTTCTACTAGTAACAGCTTTTGAGAGAAATATGCAATTGGGTGCAATCCGTCATTCCATTCTTGTTGTAGGATTGTTCCTATTGCAATGCTTGATGCATCTATAGCCAACTTGATTGGATGTTTTGGGTCATACCATTTCAAGATTGGTACATCTAGTAATGCATCTTTCAATTCATGAAAGGTCAATCCTTGTGTAGGTCCACACATCCACTTCTTCTTCTTGCTAAGTAGTGCAGTTAGAGGTTGTGCAACCTTGGAAAAGTCATTGACAAATCAATGATAGAACCCCATCAATCCCAAGAAACTCTTGAGTTGAGTCTTATCTTTTAGAACATCTCATTTCTAAATGACCTCTATTTTATCTATTAACACTTGGATACCTTATGTATTTACTCTATGCCCCAAGTAGTCTACTTTAGATTTACCAAACTCTCACTTTGAGATTTTGGTGTACAATTGATTTTGTTGCAAAATTTGGAGGTCTTCTTGTAGATGTTGCTTGTGGTAGTCTTGTCATAGATGATGGTGTCATTGAGGAAAATGATAACAAATTTATCCAAGTATGGATAAAAGATATATTCATCAAACTCATGAAAGTGGTTAGAGTGCTAGTGAGACCCAATGGCATCACCACGTACTCAAAGGAGCCATACCTTGTTTGAAAGGCTATTTTGTGTACATCTTTCTCCACAATCTTGATTTGGTTGTAATTGCTCTATAGATCAAGTTTAGTGAAAAGCTTTGCCTTGTTGAGTTGATCAAATAGGTCATCCATGCAAGGTAATGGGTATTTTTTCTTCACTATTTTTTGATTTAGTCCCCGATAGCCAATACACGTGCATTGTCTCATCCTTCTTGTTCACAAACAAGACAAGAGCCCCATATGGTGATACGCTAGGTTTGATAAGCTCTTTTTGCAACATATCCTTGATTTGAACCTTACACTCCTCTAACTCATGAGGTGATAGTCAATATGGGGCCTTACAAGGAGGTGTCTTCCCAAGAAGCATCTTGATTTTATGATTTACTCTTTTTTTTTGTGGTAATTCTAAGGGTAAATCATATGGAAAGGCATTTGAAACTTATTGACCACATCTTTCAATTTTTTAATGAATTTTCCATTTTGTTTTGCATTCTATACTTCTCTTATTAGACCCATGAAACATCTATCTATCTTACCAATAGATGTGGTCTCTATGACCTAGAGAGGTTGTTATTGCCTTTGTGATCTTTCTTTAAACCTCAAAGATCTTCCATGGCCTAGTTTTGACTACTTTCTTTCTCCAATTGATCATGGGGTAGTAGTGCTCTATCCACAATATGCCTAAGATCACATCATAATGAGCTAACTATATCACTTGCCACTCAATTGCTTCCTAATAATCTACTATAAAGAGTGCTACCTTTTTAGGTAATGACTCAATCCTCTCTATTTGACCATTAGATAACTCTGCTTTGCTATTCTCATCCTTCTCTTGTTCCATCTCCAACCTTATTGTAATAGAGTGAGATAAGAAATTCTTTGTTTCTCTAGGGTCTATGAATACTCTCACTGGATTGCCTTCTAGTACTCCATTTAAAATAATAAGTTGTGCATTTGTCTTCTTCCACCTTTGCACACTTGTCCTCTTCCTCCATTTGCTTTTACTCTTCTTTATTGAGCAAGTAAAGCCACGAGGTACATTTATTAGCTATCTTCATTTTCCAAAATGATTTCAACATTCTCTTCTTCAACTCATCTCTCTATGTGATTCAAAGGTTGCTTGTATAGAGGCCAAGGGCCTTTAAGATGACAAGTGTGACATTTGATGGTTATGTGCCCAAGTTGGCCACAATTGTAACTATATCATTAATCTACTCAAGCCTCTTCTCCTTGCGGGACTCTATCTCTCCTTTCTTTAACCCATTCTTGTACTCCTTGGAGTGCTTATGCTCCTTGATATTGAAACTAAATGTTGCACAATTCCATAGGAACTGGTCAACCAAAATAGTTTGTCTCAACCTGATAATTTAGGATTGGGACTACCTCTTCACCTCCTCCAAGTACCACTGCTATTCAGTGAGTGCAAGTAATGGCTTCAAAAACAATGCAAGGATTTTGTATCATTATTTTTTGGCAAATTTGCTCTTTTAATCCCCTTTTGAAATTATCAAAAGCTTCTATTGGACCCATATCAATTATCACAACTTGCAAATCAAGAAATACATCCACATGCTCTTGTATGTTATTCTTCTACTTCAACTCCTATAGTTGAGTTTGGACTGTGAGCCGGTCTGTCTCTCACTCAGGATGAACCTCTGATGGCTATTATGGTAGCGCACCATGGACTAAGAAGGCAAGGAACCCCAACTCCATCATACTCCTCCAAGGCTAACACTCCAAGACTCAAGACATTGCTCACTAGAGAACTCAATGAGAGAGAGATAGTTGCAAATGAAAGGATGATGAGTACCTCCTCACCCCTTGTTTATATACTTGTGAAATAGTTACGTACCAAAGTTACTAATTACTATAGTAACTCAAGTTACTAGACTAAAAGTCAAGTAAAGTCAAAAAGTAGAAAGAAATATCCATTCACATGGGCATATTCCCCTAAGCATGTGGTCTTATCTTGACCTGACCACTAAGTCAAGGATTACTTCACATGGGCTATCCTTGGACTAAAGAAGAATCCAAAACAAAAAGGCTTGCGGGCCCAAGAGTTCTCAACTCTTTTCTCAAAGCCAAACACCTAGGAATAATACCAAGTCAACACACTAAAATCCAAAATAGTGGTGCTCATTTTTTCTACTTCCTCTAAAGGAAAGTCTCCTCTGTCTTAGCTATGACTAACTTTAGCTAACCATGACTAATATAGAACCATCCTTTATCTCTATATAAATAATATCTCTTAAGTACTTGTAATACCAAGCTAAATATCACAATACCACACACATGCACAAATGGGTGTTACATTTACCCCCGGACTAAGTTTTCACTTTGTCCTCAAAGTGAAGGCCTCTCTACCTTCTATGGAACATCTTCAACTTATCATGGTTAATCCTATCAAAGTGTCTTCCTCCCAACTCCTTGAGATCATAGGTGTAATTTCCCCACACCTTCTCCACTATGAAAGGTCCAAAGTACTTAGGCAAAAACTTTTTTTGCACTCTCTTGAATCAAATGGAATCAAACAGCATTACCCAATCACCTTCTTTGAAAGTCTCCACCTTCTTCTTGCCTTGCCTCTTGTCATAGCTGTCCTTTTGTTTCCTTTGAGCTTGCTCTACTCGAACCATAGCAACTGATTTTGCCTCTTCCAACTCCATGAGTTGATCCTTCCTTGACTTCTCTACATCACCTCCTTGTGCTTTCTTCAATCTCCTATGAATGCTTTGGAAGGTAGGAAGATCAAAGTGAATACGTAAGGTAGACTCAATACCATACACCAATTCAAATGGAGAATATCCGGTGGAAGTCTTCATGGTTGTCCTATACTCCCACAAAACTACATGAATCCTCTTGTCCCAATGATGTTTAGCCCCCTCCATTTCTGCATCTTTGGCCAACATCATGCACAAGGTCTGATTGGTTCTCTCTACCAAGCCATTGGAATTTGGCTTATAGGATGTAGTTACTCTATGTGTGATAGAGAAATGTTGTAGCATGGCTGTAGTAATGCTTCTTGTAAACTCTCCTCCTCTATCAGAAACCAACTCCAAAGGGCATCCAAACCTAGTGATAATGCGTTCATAAAGAAATCTACCCACTTCATCTTCATTCATGTCTCTCAATGGTCTAGCATCAACTTACTTGGTAAGGTAATCAGTAACTACCACAATGTACCGATTCTTCCTTGGGGTTCTATTGAGAGGACCTACAAAATCAATTCCCCACTTCTCAAAAGGTCCTAGCAATAGAATTGATCTAAGTGGTGGAGTGGATGTAGACTTTCTAACAAAAGCTTGACAAACATGACAAGTTTTGCAATAATCAAGACAATCCTTGAAAATCCCTCTCCAATGGTAACCTACATCTAGAATCTTGAAAGCAGTCACCTTTCATGCAAAGTGTCTTCCACATACTAAACCTTCATGAAACTCCTTTATGAGTAGAATAGACTCTTCCTTACCCACTGCTCTTTGAAATAGACTATATGCTCCTTGGTGAAAAAGAATATCCTCCACCATTGTGTAAGGTCTAGATCTTGCTGCAAGGGCCTTCTTCTCCCTAGCATGCATCCCTTCTGGATAGTTACCTCTTGTCACAAAATCCACAATCTCCTTGTACTCCATTAGAACCTCTTGAGTGACTAAGATTGTCATGAGCTCCTCATTTGGGAAGGAATCATCCACTGGCTCATCTCCATCATGATCATAGGCTCTAGATAACAAATCGGCATTTGCATGTTTCTTTCCTGGCCTATCCTCAATGGTGTAGTCATACTCAAACAAGAGTATCATCCACCTTGCTAGTCTCCCTTCAACATTAGGCTTGTTGAAGATGTACTTCAAAGCCTTGTGATCCATGACAATGGTGGATTTCCCTCCAATCAAGTAGTGTCTAAACTTCTTGAGACCAAAGATCACTGCCAACCCTTCTCTCTCCGTGACAGAGTAGTTCTTATCTGCTGAAACCATCTGCCTACTAGCATAAGCTATTGGATGATCATGCCCATCTTGGTCTAATTGACTAAGAGTGCATCCTATAGCTACATTAGAAGCATCAGTGTAGAGGATGAAAGGCTTACTCCAATCAGGTTTAGCAAGAATTGGAGCTACAACAAGGGATTGCTTGAGCTCCTCAAAAGCTTTGAGAGCCTCCTTGTCTTCCAAAATCACCATGTAATCTACACCCTTCTTCATGTAGATGGTCAATGCTTATATAAGCCTTGTTGGAAAATGAGAAGATGAACCTCCTATAGTACCCAACCATCCCCAAGAATTGGCGTAACTTTGTCAAGCTTAAAGGGAATGGAAGGTCTGAGATTTTCCTCACCTTCTTAGGATCAACTGCTATTCCATCCTTGGAGATGATGTGCCCTAAAATTAGACCTTCTTCATATCCAAAAATGCACTTCTCTGGGTTGAGTGATGCATTTGCCTCATCCAAGCATTGCAAGACTTTGATTAGATGCTCAAAGTGCTCCTCCTTGCTCCCATAGACACAAAAGTCATCAATGAAGTCTCTCACAAATTTCCCAATGAAAGGTTCAAATACCTTGTTCATGAACCATTGGAATGTGGCTGGAGCATTGCAAAGCCCAAAAGGCATGACCTTGAAAGCGTAAGTTCCCCAAGGTGTGGTGAACGTGGTGAGTTGTTGATGCTCTGGTGCAATCTTGATTTGGTTGTATCCACTATAACCATCTCCAAAACTGTACCTCTCATGACCTGCAACCTCCTCCAAGATCTCATCAATGAATGGCAATGGGTAGTAGTCCTTCTTGGTAACAACATTAAGCTTCTTGTAATCCACACATACCCGAAGCTTGCCATTCCTTTTCTTCACAATGCCAATTGGAGACACCCATTCTGAATTCTCCACCTCAAAGATAAATCCAACCTCCTTGAGCTTATCAATCTCCTCCTTCACAACCAAAGATATTGGTGGACTAATGCGACGTTGCTTTTGGTGGATTGGTCTTGCATGTGACTCCACCTCTATCTTGTGCTCCTCCAAGGTGACTTCCTTCAAATCCTTGTAACTAAAAGCAAACACATGGATGAACTTGCGGAAAATCTCCTCAAATCTCACCTTCTCCTCCTTGGTAACATTTGGGCCATACTTGAGGGTAGATAACCTTCTCTCTACCTCCTCAAGTGTCAATGGTGATTTGTCTGGTCCTTCAAAACCTCTGGCTTAGGAGCAAAATCCATAGCACACAAAGGATACACATCTGAATCAGATTCAGATTCATCCTCCTCCGTGGAAGTCTCCTCTTCCATGCTTGTGTCCACACCTGAAGCTCCTTCTTCAGAATCTGATTCCCAATAATCAGAAGATGGTGTATTTGAATGTGAAGTGTTGGTGGTGTTAGTCACATGAACTGTGACTCTATGGTTTGATGGCCTAATCCTCAAGTACCCTTTGTGCCATCGATCAGTTGTGCGTGCTGCCCTCAACCATGGCCTCCCAAGAAGTAAGTCATAGCTTGAATCCTTCAAGACTTGGAAAGTCATGAGATTTTGAACTCCCATAACTGAAACTACTACCTTATCCATCACCCCTACTGTTCGAACTTGTTGCTTGTTTGCCATGCTCACCACAAATGTTGAAGATCTTGAGGGTATCATACCCAACTTCTTCATCAACCTTTCTGACATGGCATTCACTGTTGATCCTCCATCAACCAATGCATCCTTGATGTTGTGACCATTCACTCTCACATCAATCTTGGAGGCATATTCACAAGCCTCCCATGGTGCTGGCTTGGCATCCACCACCCCCATTGATACTGGAACTTTTGTGTGCTTCTTCTTCTTGCTTCTTGTAGAACTCAAACCACCTCTAAGCTCCTTTCTCAAGGTAGGGTTCAAAGCAATTAATTGGCCCACTGTGATGTTAGCCTTGTGACTACCAACATCCTCCAACACATTGTAGTTCCATTGTTGCTTTGAGATCAAGAAGTCCTCCATCCCCAACTTCTTCCTTGGAGTCTTTGTTGTTGATGGTGTTGAGGTGCGAGTGCTCCTAGTAGACATAAGAGTATCCTTGCTTGAAGTAAATCCTTGAGAAGAGTGAACATCCTCTGCAAAATGAGCTCTCTTCTTCTCTTGTGCCAAAAGCTCCAAATTAAAACCCTTAGAGTTTGACCACTCTCCCTTCTCATACTTACTCTCCACCACATCTATGGATATATCCCCGTACCTTTGTTTGGATTAGGAGCCACTTGGGTTTCACTACCACCCTCTTTCCTTCTATTGGCTCCTTCATAACCCCTTCCTCCATGGTAAGTGGAATTTGGGCAATTCCTTTGGATATGGCCTCTTCCTTCACAACCAAAACAATTTCTATCATTGAAATTGTTAGCTGGTTGAACTCCTCTATATGGATAGTTTCCATAACTCCTAGGCCCTCTCCCTACATTCTGATCCACCTCTCTCTTCTCCCATAGTTGCACTACATTGATCTTGAGATCCGCAAGTTGTTCTGTGATGGTTTGAAGTGGATCTTTTGGTGGAGGTGCAAGAACTGGAGCAACCACTACTTGTGGTGCAATCCTTGCCACCAAAGTATCAGAAGTTCCACCATACTTGTAGCATTGAGGAGGATGCACAACCTCCTTCACCACCAAATCACTCTCATCTCCTTCCAAACTCTCCTCCATATGAATTGCGATCTTGATAGCTTCAACCTTGGAAGAAGGTTTCTCATATCTCACCTTGCTTCTAATTTGTGGTCTCAACCCTCCCACAAAATTCTTGGTGAGCATGGCCCCTATGCCAATCATTGTAGTCTCCACATCTCCCCACCCTTCCTCAACACTATGCAAAATCTGGACTCTAACTTTTCCACTCTTTCCACACAGACTCTCACTTTCTCTCCTTCTCCTTGCTTGAGAAATGTAACCTCACTCATCAATCTCTCATAACTCTCATCAGGAAGAAAGTTCTCAATGAGTGCTGAAGTCAAAGTCTCCCAAGACTCCTCTTCCCCATCTCTCCTCACACAATCTCTCCAATTCCTCTCATGTGTACAAGATGTACAAAATCACCTCAAAGACATCATAATGAACTACAAGGTATACAAATGGATCTTGGTTCTCTAACATAAGTTCAGCCCTCTCCTCTCCTAATGTTCTCTCCAAGTGAGCTCTCATAGCCTCCTTTTGCCTAATGTAGAATTGGACGCGGAACATTATCTTGCCTTCTAGAGAGGTCCCGACAACGGAACCAAAAATGTGAGCCGGCCTGTCTCTCACTCAGGATGAACCTCTGATGGCTATTATGGTAGCGCACCATGGACTAAGAAGGCAAGGAACCCCAACTCCATCATACTCCTCCAAGGCTAACACTCCAAGACTCAAGACATTGCTCACTAGAGAACTCAATGAGAGAGAGATAGTTGCAAATGAAAGGATGATAAGTACATCCTCACCCCTTGTTTATATACTTCTGAAATATTTACGTACCAAACTTACTAATTACCATAGTAACTCAAGTTACTATACTAAAATTCAAGTAAAGTCAAAAAGTAGAAAGGAATATCCATTCACATGGGCATATTCCCCTAAGCATGTGGTCTTATCTTGACCCAACCACTAAGTCAAGGATTCCTTCACATGGGCTATCCTTGGACTAAAGAAGAATCCAAAACAAAAAGGCTTGCGGGCCCAAGAGTTCTCAACTCTTTTCTCAAAGCCAAACACCTAGGAATAATACCAAGTCAACACACTAAAATCCAAAATAGTGGTGCTCATTTTTTCTACTTCCTCTAAAGTAAAGTCCACTCTATCTTAGCTATGACTA
Organism: Lunularia cruciata; assembly: GCA_948567375.1. NCBI lineage: Eukaryota > Viridiplantae > Streptophyta > Marchantiopsida > Lunulariales > Lunulariaceae > Lunularia > Lunularia cruciata. The sequence continues at coordinate 49,411,952 of OX419757.1, read as the reverse complement.
ACTTTAGCTAACCATGACTAATATAGAACCATCCTTTATCTCTATATAAATAATATCTCTTAAGTACTTGTAATACGAAGCTTAATATCACAATACCACACACATGCACAAATGGGTGTTACAAGACCATCTGCATGGAATCCATATATTGGGAATTCTTGAGCAACTCTTCTTGCATGGCCATCCAAGTGACCTCCATTTCTTCTACTAACAATGATTGTTCCTATGCATCATACCATATGAGGACTCTATTGATCAAGTACCCATATGCAAAAATGCTTGTAGAATGATCAATGATCTCAATTGTGAATTATCAAAGATATTGATTCATTCTAGAAATCAAGTTTTCCAATACTTCCATGGAATATTATCCCTTATAAGGCTCAAGGTTTCACATCTTCTTCATTTGTAGTAACAATGTGGCTTTGTAGTTGACCGAGTTAGGTGTCATTTGCATGAGTGGCTCTTCAGGTACTTTGATTGCTGGTGTTAGGTGTTGTGATGCTTCCCCTTCTTGCATTACTTGATTGTTCTTGAAGGTATGTACCTGAGTTTGCAATGTCTCCATTTTCAACTTGATCTCCCTAAACTCATTCATCACCCCTTTCATTCCTTGCATCAGACCATACAATTGCAAATCCATGATTTGTACACCTTGCAAACACTCAATTGCTACTTTCTTCTTCAATAGAAGGTTAATATGATCACTTGAGAGGGAACAATGACTATTAGGACTACCATTGGGACCTCAAAGACTATCACTTGTTGATAATATTACACCAAATTGCAAACTACAAAATGTCTAAACATCACTTTTGATCTAACCACATAACGGATTTCTACTTGTGTATTAAAAGGGAACGTATTTGGTATATTTAGATTCATTGCACCATAATAGAATGTAGATTTACAAATCCCAATCTCTATGGTATACCACCACAGGTAGAATCACCAAGTTTGGTGAATTCATCATTATGTCCATGAACTCTACTCCAAAATGATAAACGAGATATACTCTCACTTGCTCATGCTGGATATATATAATCTTGATGTGGAATTGATTCAAGAATAGAAAGTAGGGTGTAAGAAATTGTCCTCCAAGCGCTTCCATCCCATCTTTTCTTTAAAACACTCCTTGTCTAACAATTGCACTATGTTTTCTCCCCTCAAAATTACTCAATTTTAGTAGCCCATATTCTTCAAAGAGTGATGATCCACTCTCTTGGATTAAAACACCTACTTTGATACCATTGTAATATTTTTAGGATAGGAGAACCTCCCAAGAGAAACACAAGCGTCGTACTCAATACTCCGATGTCCCGAAGGAGCACCTTGTCTTTATTATATAACAAAGAGGATCCACTCAAATGAAGCTCCATCCTTGGATCAAATACATGGATTGATGACATGTCCACAAGCTCCACCCTTAGATTAGTTGCCTAGATGGGTGGCATGTTGGTCCTTGTCCTATCTAGTTGGTCAAACAGGTTTGACTAGAAGGAATCTTTAGAGAATCTTCTTATAGAAAGCTCAAAATTCCATGGCTAAAGTACCATTGGAAAGCTCTTGATGAGATAAACTATTGGGAAGGAGGAGAGAAGGAAAGAATTTTCTCTCAAAGGGATGGGATACTTCTATTTTCAAGAGCTAATACATTGTATAGGCCTCCAAAATTAGCTCCACTACTCCACCCAACAATCACAACACATACACTATACTAACATTGATGCGCTAAGGATCATGGAATAACTCATTGCATCATCCTCAATATAGAATCCAACTCATTGATACAAAGGCAATTGGAGACTAAGCATAAACAAATGTGGAGAACCAAATTATGAAACTAGAATTTTTCATGTGCCTAAACTCATACTATGTTGGGGTGATTCATCTTATACCTTTTATTACAAAAAAAATGGGGTGTATCTATGGTTGTGTAATGTCACAATCCTTGAGTTAACTCTCATTAAGACAAAACCTAATGTACTAACTTTATCATACTAATTAATGTCATGATACCACCTACAAAGGATGCCTATTGTACACTACCTATCAAAAGACTCCAACTAGACATCAAGAGAATGGTCTCAATGATATGGCATTGGCAATGTTGTCCTATTGTACATGATTATTGTCATCCCTTAGATTATACACACATTGTAGCACCAGAGTGGTTACCCCTGCAAACATCTTGTCCTTGATGACATGCCATCATGGTGATGCTTGACTCTAATTGTCTCCCATGACGATGAGACTTGACTCCAATGATATGACAACTCAAATGGTCTTGATATGACAATCAGATCTTGAGTGTGACCTACTATACATCTGTACTCCTATAATTACATGGCAAAACTACTTCCTTGACCCACTTGGCCTTCTTGATTCATCTTCTCCCTTGCATCTTCAGATTAGTTCATCAATATGCTCGTTGTAATCCTCCAATTTGTGGCTGATCTTGGTCAAGATGCTCACAAATTTTTTGTCAACATCCGCATCTTCCGCATCTTCTCATCAAATTCAGCCAATTGCTTGGTTGAATACTTCTTTGCTTCCAAAGCATGTACCTTTGAATTTAGTTCTCTTAATTTTGTGTGATGAGACTAAGTCAAAGCCACTACTTCTCCTTGATTTTTCAACTAATTCACAATATCCTCCACTTTATGATTACCTACATTTGCTTTGCATTCAATGTATCCCAAATGGACTGTAGCTCCAAATGCACATGGAGGATCTGCTCATATTCCTTGTGGTTATTGACAATCATGATCAGTTCCTCAACATGCATTCAAGATTTTTCAACATCCATGTTGAGGGCTTACTTTTTCTTGGTGCTCTGGAGATAGAAAACCTTTATTTCTTGCTTGAGAGATGCAAACTCTTCATTCTTAGCACTCAATTTCTCCTTGTGCTTCTTCTTCATCTCCTCCATACAACACTGAGACTTCTCCTTAATGGATAGTAAGTTGGAGTACAATTGGGAGGCCAATTGTTGTGATCTTGATATCTCCTTATTTATCAAGACCATTTTGTCATCCTTCTCACATAGCTTCTCTTCTTGGGCTGACTTTTCCCTCTAGGAAATAACCAACTCAATCACTACAAGCTCAGCCTTGACTTGGCATAGCTCCACTCGGTATTATTCCAACACAATGTTGTTATCTTTCTTCCAAACTTTGTAATTCATGGATAGAGCATTAAGCTCTCCTTTGTTTTTTGCAACTCCACATCCTTGTCTGCAAGAGTAGCCTCCAATTCTTAAATGTGTGATAGTTTGGTACTTTGGACCATCTCCCTTCCTTTGGTCCTGCTTGGTGGAGTTTCATAGTGGGGTAACTTCTCCCTTCCAAAACCCTAGGCCCTCCTTCCAATGGTGCAAGTTCTCAAGCTCCCACTTGGTTCAGCTGCTGCTCTTGGTATTGGCAATGCCCTTGAATTGCAATGAGTGGAGCTCCCAAACATTTAATGTTTGCATGAGCCTTAGTTAACTCCTTTGCTCTTAGCTTCTCCCAAATATGAACTTTATCAAGAATTTGCAGTCTGTCACCACTACGTTGATCTCATAGTAAGCAAGCAATAGGTCCTCCATGTCCCTTAGCAGTGGCCCTGACATGTAAATAATCCAGATCAGCAAGGGTGGATAATTCACAAGGTAATTTAACGTTGGATCCTTGTAGGCCAATGGGAATGGATTGGATTGGATCTAGACTCATATTGTTGCAGTGTTAGGGACGCTTCCCCTTCTTGTGGGTGATCACAAATAGGTGTAGAGATCACCAATATCAAAGGAGAGGTCTTCTTTACTTGCAATTAGGATATTTGGATATTCTCTTCCTTGTCTACCATGGCTTTCTCCTCTTATTTGGTAGTGGTCTAGTACTCCCAACTCCACTTTGGTCATGGGAGCAGACTTTACCTCCATGCCTTGCTCCATATTGCGTCCTTTAGTTTTGGAGGACACTTCTATTTGGGAGAAAGAAGTCTCCCATTCTAGAGTCACTACCTTGTAATGTTCCAAGGACATGAAAAAATCCAAGAGAAACACAAGGTCTCATTCCTCAATACTCCAATGCTCTAAAGAAGCACCTTTTGTTTATTATATAGCAAAGAGCATCCTCACAAAGGAAGCTACACCCTTGGATTAAATACATAGATTTGTGACATATCGACAAGCCACCCTTAGATTAGTTGTATGAATTAGTGACATGTTGATCTTGTTCTATTTGGTTGGTCAAACAAGTTTGATCTAAAGGAACATTTGGGGAATCTTCTTATAGGAAGCTCAAAACAACATGGGTGAGGTAAAATTGGAAAGACCTTGACAAGACAAATAGGGGAGAGAAGGCAACACTTTTTCTCCCAAAAGGAATGGAAGATTCAAATTTTTGAGGCTTAAGTTTTTGTTAGGCCTTTGAAATTGGCTTTGAAGTTTTTATGGTCTTTTTGGTCTCTATTCTATTAATGGAAGTACTCATTTAATGACACCTCTATCTAATCTACTTAGACCATTGTATATCATTTCCTTAAAGAAATTACCTAGATAATTCCACATCTAGATAATCTATCTAGCTAATGATATTACATACACCCACAATTGGTGACAATTACTTCTCCATATTGACTTGGTATTCTTATGTATGGGGAGTTTCTTGTGATTATGGTCACTCCCACCTTTGCTTCCCAATCTTGATCCATCCTCAAATTGGGAATTCTTGTCATTCAAAGAGTCCACAACTTGGGGATTAAGCCGGTGTCTATTCATGGTCTAGACCAACATCACGGCTGCCATTTCTTTGCTTGTGCTTGCTCCCATAGCCTTGTTGATTTGCACCTATTTCCTAGTCTTCTAATACTTGAGAAATGCATCTTTGTACTTCTTGGTCTCTTCTACATGCTTGGGCTAGGCTTGATGATATTCAATACGGTAATGTGTTGGGAAGAGCAATTTTTCTTCCCTCTTCAACAACCTCATCCTAATATAAAAGTGCGAGATGAATGGAGAGAGACAAATGTTTCCTTGTGGGTCTACAATTGCTCTATCAACTCTTAAGTGCAATGATAAAACATCTTTGCCCAGTCCACAAGTCTTCCTCCATGTAACAATTGAAAGAAGATGGCTTGCCCATTGTTGATGTGAGTTGTCTTATTGATTTGAAGAGCTTCATGAGCAAGGTCACCATGGGATACGCTGTTTTGTTGTGGTTTACATGGCCCATAAAAAGATATTTTATCATGGTTATCTCTACATTAGTGAAGTAGGTTGTCTGATAGATCCCACAAATGAGACATTGCCATGTGAGCAATCTATGTACATCTATAAAATTGGCACATGGGTTATGATCTTATATTGTCCAAGTGTTTTGATGTATATGGGTGAGGGAGAGTGGAAAGGGAGGAGGGCGTTAGGAGCAAGAGTTGTAGCAGAGCGCAAGTAGTAGAGCATCAAAGGCCGCATTTGAGCATGGGATGTCCCATGCTCCCAATCTGTCACTCCAAAATCATTTTCTCATTAGGCTTCAGATTTTACATTGTGACTACTTACAAGATTGGATGGTGACACACTTTGGGGTGGTATTCATGGAGTCGGTGATAGGAAACCCGGATCATATTGTCCTTCCAGTGCTTACTTATGACCATGTTTGGGAATTGATAATTTATGTACTTATATAGTTGGGAATGCCTGAATTTTTGCTCATAAGCTTCAAGGTGGAGTTGTGAGGTCCATTTGTCAAAAAGTGAAGAAACTAAAGGACAAATTTCCAAGAGATTGGGTCCCAAGAGAAGGAGTCCAGAGCTTTTGACCATTGAGGAAGTTCCAGGAGGGCATTGGAGGAGTAAAGACCATGGTTGGAGAAAAGAGCCAATAGGCTACAATTTGAAGCTTAAAATGAGACAATTTGAGCAGATTTTGAGAGAGATATCATCAATTGAGTCAAGGGGGTAGGATTCCTACCCATGAGCACAAAGTAGGCAACTGAGAGAGCTTTTTGAAACATGTTTATGATCTATCAATGGGGTTGAAGAGTAGACAAAGCTTTTATAGCTTTGAGCACAAGAAATTTTAGTTTTGAATCAATGTCAAATTAGATCTGATTGATTGAAGTTGAAGCTTTTGAGGTGTAAGGTGTTGGAGAAAAGATGATTATCAGGTTTGGAGTTTTGGTCACTCTCCAAGTTGTGATTTGAGTTACCTTATGAAAATTTCCAGTCTTGTTGTTGGTAAGGTTTGCACCTCTATGCAAAGGTTTCATGTGAATTCTTGAAATATAGAATTCAGGGTCTTGGATCAAGTATACATAGGTCTGTAGAGCTCACAATTTAGTCTAACTCAAGAATTGATCCGCATCTAGGGATTGGGGTTGGATTAGACTACAAAAATTTGCAAGAGTTTAGTCAAGGACACACCCAACTATTTTGAAAGTTCTTTTTGGCTCTAGATCTATCGAGGGTGAGATCTGATGCAAATATTGTCATAAGCTTGGTAGAGTAATTTTATCTTCCATCTTGATTGGATGTCAATTTGCCTATCTTGTGACTATGATTGAGGGTTTCAGGGTGCCAGAGTCTTTGTAAGGATCAAGTGTAATTTTGAATCAGAAATCTGGGGAGAAGTTGCCAAGAACCAGGAGCAAACCCTAAAATAGGGGTTTCAAAATTAGGGTGAAAGTTGCAAAAAAAACCTAGCTAAATTTGAGAGGTTGTCAGAGGAGCTATAGTGATCTGATTGAGGCCTATTTTATGTCATTGGAAATTTTATCTTACAAAATTTCCATTGATATCTAGAAAATTTGAATCCAAGCTACAAATTTTTTTTTATGCTCATATGAGTTTCATAGAGTTTTCCCCATCAAGAAGACATAGAAGGCTTTGAAGCTCTTTCCCAGTGTCATTGGGGAAATAATCTACATGTGGCACTGGTGCAATTTTGTGTGAGTCTCTTTTTTATATCATAGTGAACTCATCACTTTTTTAATGTTATTGTGTCTTGGAAGTCATTTTATGTTACCTTGTCTTCGGATTATTTTCTACATTATTGTAAAGTTTGGAAGTTATTTTGTGTTGTTGTAAGCTCAAGAGTTTTTTTATGCTACATAAGCTCAGAAGTTTTCTTTTGGGTGTTACGTAAGCTCAAGAGTTATTTATGTTACTATATCTCGGAAGTAAAGTTTTGTGTTACCTTGCCTTGGGAATATTTCATGTTGTAGTAAGCCTAGAATTTTGTTTGTGTTATTGCAAGCCGGAAGTATTTTATGTTATAGTGAGGTCGGGAGTTGGAGATTACTATAAATAGGAGAAGAAAGGAGAAAAAAAAAATGAACTTGGAAACAAGGAAACATGGTACCCAAATTTTTGCAACTACATGAACAAGGCTTTTTGGAGGTTGGTGTGTGCAGTTGGAACAAGACAAAAAGAAAATTCAGCTGAAACTCAAGAAGGGTCGGGGGGCTACAAAAAAAGAACACTCAAGAGAAGTGGTGGCAGAGGAGGAAATTTTTTTGAAGGAAAGACCTGGCTGTGCAGGGCTTTGTGCATGACAGAGGAAAGGAAAAGAGAAATCAAATGTGAAAATTTTGAGAAGTGGCGGCAGAGGGGAACTTTTTGAAGGAAACACCTTGTTGTGCAGGACTTTGTGCATGACAAAGGGAAGGAAAAAGAGAAATCAAAAGGAAGGGCTTTGAGAAGTGGACAGGGAGAGATTTTCAAATGAAAGACCTGGTTCTGCAGGGATTTGTGTAGGACAGAGGGAAGGAAAAGAGAAATCAAATGTGAAGGCCTTTGAGAAGTGGATAGGGAGAGATTTTTGAAGGAAAGACTTGGCTGTGAAGAGCTTTGAGAGTCTAGACAGGAAGGGAATAAGAATCAAAAGGGGCTTTGAGAAGTGGTTGCAGAGGAGAGGAATTTTGAAAGGAAAGGCCTGGCTGTGCAGGAACATTGAAGTCTGGACAAGACGAGTAGAGGTTTTCAAGAGAGGCTTTGGCTTGTGCAGGAACAACAGGGATAAATTTCAAAAGAAAAGCCTGAATAGGAGAGAGGTTTATGTTTCAAGAGAAAGGCCTGTTGGGAGAGAGGAAAATTTTGAAGGATCAGGGCTTGGACAAGGACAAGGAGATTTTCCCGAAGTAGAAAAGGCATGCTTGGACAGAAGGGAAATGAATCAAAAGTGAGGGCTTGAGAATGTGGCTGAATGGAAGAATCTCGAGAGAAAGGCTGAACAAGAGAAAAGAGGAGGGTTTTGGACAAGTGCTGACTAGGAGATTTTCCTGAAGTAGAAGAGGCATGCTTGGACAGAAGGGAAATTAATCAAAAGTGAGGGCTTGAGAGTGCTGTAGGGACTGAAAATTTTAAGAGGACTTGACAGTGTTGGGGTTTTGATTGAGAGTGTTGCAAGGACTAAAAATTTTGAGAGAAGGACTTTTTAGTGCTAGAGTTTGATGGAGAGTGCTGTAGGGACTGAAAATTTTGAGAGAAGGACTTGAGAGTGTTGGGGTTTTGAAAGAGAGTGCAGCAAGGATAGAAATTTCAAGAGAAGGACTTGCAGTGCAGGGATTTTTCTTCGAGAGGAAGGTAGGGCAGAGGGAGGAAGAAGCCTAGATAGAGGAATTTTGAGAAGAAATGTCTGCATATGCAAGGAAAATTCAAGAGTGAAACATCAGGGGAAGAAAACTAGGGAGAAAATTGAGAAAGACATGCTTGGACAGGAGAGTAAATTCTTGGAGGACTGGAGGGTTGCTGGGACAAGTTGGAGAAAATTTGAAGGAAGGGGTCTAAGTCTGGACAGGGGAACTCTTGAAAGGAAGGTCTGGACAGGTCAGAAACTCCTGAGAAGAAGATTGTGGGTTAGTGACAAGACACAAAGAGAGGATTTTTGAGAGAAACATCTTGGATAGGAGAAGATGTAGAAGAGGAAAATTTTGAGAGAAGTGGTTTTTTTTTAGGAAATAAAAAAATCAAAGGGAAGTTTGGAACTGGAGTGAAAAAAGAGATCTTGACTGAATTGCCATGCATATACAATGACATCTTGAAAGAAGAATTGAGAAACAGAAAACAGTAAAGGAGCTAAGCCAGGAGAGAGAGACTGGTTCTCAAAGGAGAAAGGGATTCTTTTGACTGTGACTTGCTAGTAGGAGAAAATTTTGAGAGAAAAGGGTTTGCTAGACAGAAGAAAAAAAGTTTTGAGAGCAAGAGTGTATGTTGTGCAGAGAAGAGAGACATTTGTGTGAGTCTGGGTTTGGTCTAGACCGGACAGAGAGGTAAGAGAAGAGAGGAAGTTCCAAAAAGTCGAGTTTGGCCTGAATAGAGAGATAGGAAGGCAAAATTCTCAAAGAACTGGAGGTTGGCCTGAACTGGATAAGAAAGAGAGAGAGAGAATGTGTAGTAAGAAACAAGACCAGAACTTTGATCTATTTGATTCTTTCCATTGACTACTTGAACATTTGTAGAAACCTAGTTTAGATCATTATGTTATCCCGGAGCTGGTTGGCTTTTCCAAGTGGACTTATAAAGTGTGAGGCTTGATAGTGCAATGAAAGCTGTGTGGCTCTTACAAATGAATATGTTTTTTGTATACTGTGAATAGTGTCAGGAAGATTGAACTCCATTCTTGAAGCTTCCCGTCCGGTACGTGCAAGCAAATCAAATCGTTGACCTGTTTGCTTTGAATTGAATCTGGCCATATCTTGTGACTTGTTAAACAAACCCCATTGGACCTGAAACTCAAAAGTTGATAAAACATGACCAAGCCTTAGTGGTACATGAAGGTCAGCGTTAAAAATGAAACTTAACATGAGGAACCATTAATAAGAGCCTATGCTCAAGGGCAGTGGTAGCCAAGCTGGTCCAACAAGAAGGGGACTACCATCCAAGCAAGAGTAGAGACAAGTCTGCTTACAAGAGATTTCAAGTCATTGACAAATAGAGGAGTCTGAGCGCAAGCAGCCAGGTGCCTCGTGCATTTTTGAGTCAACCAATCCCTATGACACCGACAAAAAGCACAAAGAATTGTTGCCATATTCTTGTGATTGGATCCTCTCTGTGCTTGCATGCCTGTTTGTACGCCCAGTTGGTTTATATTAGTGTGCAAACATTGCGCTTAGTTTATTTCCTTTTAGGAGTGTTGTGTATTTCTCCTTGTTAATGTTGGAAGTGATGACCAGTAGACTAGAAGTGCGTGTTGTGATGACAAGTTAGGTTGCCCGTCACTACCCTTCTCGATAGTAAGAATATTAGTTACAAGAAAGGAGGGTTCCTGCGGTTGGGTAACATGCGTGTTCAGTCAAGTAGTTATGGGTTTACCTCTAGCCTTTGATCTGTAGTCTCCACAGCTAGGCACCTTGTGTGTTCCCAAGGAGAGAAAGGAAAAGTACAATAGTTGGTGAACTTGACGTGAAACTTTTGGTGTGGAGAGTTAGAAAAAAGGTTGTTGGTGGACATGGACAAGAGATTAGACAAGAGCATAGGGGATTTGGGTGCCAGTAGCTTAGGAGAGGTGCTCACATTACAGCTTGATCCGGCTATAGCACAAATGTTCCAAGCATTTGTATCATGTATGCAACAACAAATTGTGGAACGCAAGGAGGCATTTGCTACTAAAGCCTTGCAATTGGTTGTGGGGATGTTGAATTGATTTGATGGGAGGAACCTTTCAAAGTACTTGAAGTATTACTCAAGGGAGATGGAGCTCAATAAGGGCCCTGGACAGGAGATGATAGCTACAGTTGAGCTTGCGGTTATCTTGAAGCTCCGTGGACATGTAAAGGAGATTATTCAAGCTCATGGAGGTAGTTGGGAGAGATTTTCTCTTCATCTGAAAGAGGAGTACTGATTGGAGGATGCTGTGGTTCCCACATTTTTTGTTTTTTTTCAAAACTAAGGAGAAAAAGTGTATAGAGAAGTCGGATTGCGCCTGTATGGCTGAAGAAGGCAAAGAAAAGAGTTTTCAGGGTGAAACCCAAAGTAAAGTGACTTCGGGTCATAAGGCAAAGTACTCGGAAATGCCTTGTCAGCATACAACCCAAAGTAAAATGTCTTCGTATCAAGGGGAGCTCAACCCGAGGCAAAGACAGTCTAACAACCTTTCGTCAGGGCGAGAAATTCAAGAAGGGGCCGTTTAAAAACGGGCGGCCCATACGCGCAAAGGTTTATTGACAATGACAGGTGCATGCCGGAGGTGTGATTTCTTGGTAGAAACTTGAAGTGACGGAAGACGAAGAAGCGCAACTCTATAAAAATTGAACTTGCAACGACAAAATGTCGAGTAATTTTCCTTTGCCGTTGAGAAGTCATCTTGCAGGTGATTGCGGGAAGAGAAATAGAGTTGGAATCGTGTTAGTGTGCAAGGGAGAAGTTGCGAGAGTGAAATCGAGAGAGAGTGAGAAAGTAGAAGAGATGGGAGTAGGAAAGAATAACTCCGAATTTGCATTGAGAAATCATGCAATTCGGAGGTTAGATGTGATAGAAAGGATCAAAGTCTTGAGCCAACTTTGGATCACATTTTTGGCATGGAACTGAAATGTTAGTTTTCCAGGATTCATGACAGAAATCATCAAGAGTAAGTGTCTTGATGGACCCAAGAAAGAAGGGAAGAGAGGAAATCCGGCTTGCTGGATAGAGTCGGATTGGAGACTTGTACTCGGGAAGGAGGCAGGCTTGGAGCAGGGAGCCACATTCTTGGGGAAAGGAGAGATAGCTCAGGAAACTCAGGAGGTGAGAGACGCTTTCTTGTCAAAGAGAACAAAGAATGGGTATAAAGTTGAGAGTTACAAGGATCCAGTGAAGAGAGGGATCGTGAGTGCTCTCATGGCAATCTTGAAGCCGGAGAGAACAACTTATGTGATGAAACACCAAGCGGTGTTCTTCCATAAGTTTTTTATAGGAGAACCTATAAATTGGGCGAGGTGCTTCCATGGGAGGACAAGACAGATGGTGTGGAATTTGCGGGATAAGTCGCCACCACACTACATCGTGCCGTTTGCAGCACATTTTTACCTTGGGTTGAATTTGCTCAACTCGGCAGAGCAAAGTAGAATGGTGTCTCACTTCCATCCCGACTTGAGAAGAGAAGTCGACGTGGAGGAACAACAATACATTCTCCAAATCCGCAGCATGGATGAATACTACATGAAGACGGGTAAGAGCGTGGAGATAGAAGCAAGCACTCCAAAATCAAAGAAGAGGTGTCGGAAAGGAGAAGCCGAAGACAGCAAGAAACCTCGGAAGGTGCAAAGAAGTAACCCGAGGCAAAGTATGATGGTGATTGAGTCGGAGGACAAAGACTCAGAAGGAGAGATGACATCGATGCTGGCGGCTGACAAATACAAAGAAGAAGTGCAAGCCGAGATGGAGGCCGAAGACAACACACAGTTGGAAGACAAAGTAACTGTGCCCGAGGAAAAGAAGATTACCGTACAGCAAGGAATTTGCTCGAGATGTAAGGCAAAGTGTGAAGCGGGGCCGAGTAAAGTGAAGGAAGAGGTAGGAGAAAGCTCGGGAAGTGAAGCATCACTTCCGATACAAAGACTGCAGAGAAGAAGTCGGGTATTGGATGAACACAAAGTTCGAAGAGAAGTGGCCACACAAGAAGAAGTAATTCCAAGTGATGGAGTGGAGTACTTGCGGGAAGTGGTGTGTCCGTTGTTGGTAAAGTTAGAACATAAGAAGAAGGAAATGCAGTCAACATGTCCGAAGGTAAAGATTGTATTGCAAGCGTTGGCGAGATTAGAAGAAGAAAACTCGGAGTTGAAGAAGAGTATAACCCGAGGTGAGGAGGAAAGAGAAGTACTGCGAGCGGAGGCAGTAGTAAGAAGTCAGGTAATTGAAGACCTGAAGAGAGAAGTAAATTATTTGAGAGGATCTTGTGAAGAAGAGTGCTATAGCAAGGGAGAGACAAGTAGCGGAGTATGAGATCTTGAAGCAGCAGTTTGCTGATTCAAGAGTAGAAGTAATCCATGTTATGGTGAGGGTAGCAGCAAAGGATTAGGAGCTCAATAAGGTGATGGAGAGTGTCGAGGAGAAGAAGCAACTCTGGCAAAGAGAGTTGGCGGCACGATATAGGGAAGAAGAAAGACTACGAGAATTACTTCATAATCAGGAGGAGAAGATTGTACAGAAAGAGAAGGAGAAGGAGACGGTGAAAGCTGAGTTCAAGGAGGAGTTGGTGATGTACAGAGAGGACTGGCTTGCAGATTGAGAGCAAGAAAGGAAGACCAGATTGGAGCCAATGAAGGAAATTGTCCTCAGAATGGATGCGATGCTAAGTACAGAAGCCAGTATTTGGATTGAGGAGACAAGGCTGCACGAGTTGAAGTTGTTGGTGCAAGAGACAAGGCGAAGACAAGCAAAAGACATAGATATGAACGCCTTGTTGATTAGTCTCAGAACTCAGGTAGACAGGAAGATATTAGAAGTAGAAGACAACATTTCAATTAGATTAGACTTAGTGAAAATAGAGATGGAAAAGCTTCGGAAAGATGTTCAAACAAAACTCAAAGTAAACATGGGAGTACAAATGTCTTCGGAGCTACCAATGGAGACATTAGAGAAGAGTGGGTCGGGAGATAAGGAGTTAGATAGATTACCCACTAGTGGAATTTCAGATCAGGAAAGAGAATTGTTGGATCTGGTAGAAGAATTAGGAATTGTGAAACCCGAGGACAGAGTAGTAGGAAGTAAGATTACTTTGGGTTCAGGTTTGAAAGCCAAGGAAGAAGTAGACATCGGATTGGATTAGTAACAGATTTGAGATTTGAAGAGGCAGATATGAAGAGGTGCATTGTCATTTTGGATCTGCAGGTTAGAACAGTTGTTGTAGAATGGTATAGTTGTTAGAACTGTGGATTGCTTCACTACTTAAGAGTGGCATTTGCAGAGAAATGTTATTTAGTGCTCATAATTTCTAAGAATAGATAAAGCAAAGTGCTGTGAAGCAGTGCTCGTCGCTTGAGCTTGATTCCGAGTATCAACTTTGTGATTGTGTTTATGAGTGTTTGGAGAAATTCAAAGTGCAAGTCAGAGTGCTTGTTGGATGTTGGATTCCATAGCCTTGATCTTCAGTCTGTGTGTTTGATCCTGAGTGAAGTGCAATCGAAGCAATGCCTTGACAGATCTGAGAGGAATTGTAGTGTTGGTAGTATTCTGCATTTGTGAGTGCAATGCAAGGTTGACGTGAAGCAATTTCAATCAAGGAAGTTGTGCCTTTAGTGGAGGGGTGGAACACAATTTTGAGGCAAAGTCGTTTTGCAGTGAAGTGTCGTTTTCGAGAGAGCCTGAATCATCACAATCAAGATTGTTTGGAAAGAATTGAAGGATTTTTGATTAAGGAGTGTGAATTCGTGACAAGACTGCAAATCAATGCTTGTTACTCTCTTTTGGGTGTGGTTTCTACTTGAGAGACTAGAGAAGAACTCAAGAAGAACTGAAATTGTTACTTTGCTTGGTATTTGACCAGTTCTGACTTGTATCCCTGCGGGAACAAACTTTACTTACCCAATTACCGCAAAAGTGATATTTTCTGGGTTGTCACATGATTTTTGGCGCCGCTGCCGGGGATACAAATCTTGGAAGTGGAAGAATACAAAGCCAAATTTGAAACTGGGTATCAATGCAATATGAATGTCTGCATCAAGAGAACAACGGGAAGAGAGAGCTCAAAGACGAGCACTTCAGCGTGAAGAAGACAAACGTCTAAACGTCCCATCCACCGTGGACAAAACTGAATGGGAGGCATTGGATTTTCAACTCCTTCACGAAGTGCAAGAAGCCTTGCAAGAACTTGACCACAGGAAATGCAAAGGCGGTTGGCAAGGCTACTTCGCATCTCCCTCTTCTTCCAAGAAGAAGACAGAATCGAGTGGGAAAACATATGCATTGCGGCCGAGTACACCAACTTCCCCTAGAGCTGTAACGGAAGTTGTGTCCTTGAAGAACTTTGTTCAAGACAAGACATCACGAACACTTACTGAAGACAAGTGTCAACATCTTCTACGAACGATTCCTCGATTGTCCCGAAGGAACTTTGAAGAACCAATCGAAGGTGTTGATCCTGAATCTTCCACTCGGGTTGAAGTTGACACCCTCATAGCAGAAATTGTCAAAGAAGACCCCACCTTGAATTTGAAAAATTGGAATCCTTGGGCTGACAACACGGCATCAATACCAGCCAATCCTTCAGTTCTGTCAAGTTCAACACTACCTCAGCCGATCCAGTGCATCAAACAATGACTTCGTTGCCTGTCACCCGACACGCCTATCAGAAGTACAAGGGGGACAGAACAAGACAAAGACCCCGATGAATTCATCAAAGAATTCAAAGTCATCTCCTTGGCTAACAAGGAGCATGACTCGGCAGACCGACTGAGAATTTTCCCAAGTTTGCTCCACAAGAAAGCTCGGAGCTGATACACTCATGTGACCTAGAAGGGGTTTGTACCAGCGGACTGGGCAGACTTGAGAAACAACTTCCTCAAACCATTCCAGGAGGTTGATTATGACACGAGTGTCTTTGTGGCACTCAACAATTTGGACCGAGGCAAGAAGGAGAAGTTGAGAGACTACTCTGAGCGGTTCATGGCCCTATTGAACCAAGTTCCCAAGCAATCGGGGGTGGTGGGTTACTCCGATGCCCAAGCCATTTCCTGGTTCCTCGGGGGACTGGCACCAGAGATATGAATCTTTGCAAGGGAGAGGAATGTAACTTCCCTGGACAAAGTACTCAAACATGTCGCTCGTTACAAAGCGGCTCACTCTCACTCTGCCGGTAACCAAAGAAATCGGGAGAAGAAAGGCAAGAAGCCCAAAAGGAGAGCTTTGCGCAGTACATCCCCTTCTTTGGAAGAATCCTCCATGTCTTTGAGCTCTTCTTTGGAATCCAAAGAAGAATCAAAGCCAAGACAAGTCAGAAGACGTGGAGGCAAGAAACCAGTGACTCCTCCAGCAAAGAGTGTAAATAAGGTGGATACCAAGTTGGATGCACTCATCAAGAAGTTCTTGGATTTCAAGATCCAGATGATTGGGGCCAAAGACCAAAGGAAGGCCCCAGCGTTTGGAAGATCTAATGTATGGTGCACCACATGTGGCAAATCAGGCCACGCCAACACAGAATGCAATACTCGTAATGCATTCCCGGTGTAGCAAATTGATTGGGTTCCGGGATAGAACCAAGACGAGGACGATGAGGCTGTGTACCAAACGTAGGACGTACAGCCTCAAGCAAGCACATCTTATCAAGGTCCAAGGTATGGACCCAGGGAGTATAACCCCAATGCTCCTCCACAAAGACCACCAATGAGCAACCAGAATAGGCCTCAGAATGTTGCACCCGGAGCCTGTTATAATTGTGGCTCAATGGGACATTGGTCTCCAAACTGTCCCAAGCCAAGAAGGCAAATTGGGTACATTCCCCTATGCGGAAATTGTAAAGGATTGGAGCATACGGGCAACCAATGCCCTCACCCACCAAACCCAAAGCCGCCTGTAAAGTATGTACAGACCCCCGCTGAGCGTGCAGCACTTCAGCCAAAGGGGGATACTAATGTAAATTGTATTACTCTTGAGGAAGAAAGACCTCAAGAAGGGAGTTTGGCCTCGGAAGGAGAATGGCCGGACCTTGAAATTTTGAAAGTTGAGACACGCTCCAGCAAGAAGAAGCGTGATCCTGAAGAACTGAGTACGACCTCGTCGTCTTCCAGAAAGGCGAAGAGACTGCGCCCAAAAGCAATTCTTTCTGCCAAGGATTTAGGGTTCCTCGCAAAAGCCAAAGCTAAAGCCTTGCAGAAAGAACTAAAGGAGGCACTACTTAGGACTCGGGAACTGAGTTTGGAAGAGGAGACGAAGACGAAGTCTCCAGTTTTTTGGTGGACATCCGATCCAAAGTAAAGGGTCTGATCCAAGCCGAGGTGGGCCAACCCAAGGAACCTCGGGTTAAGGCCGTTGGCAAGCCCGTTACCATTTTGAAGCGCCCCGAAGTCAAGAGGGAACATCGAGAGACTTTGGACCCAAAGCCGAAGGCAAAGACGGTCAAATTGGGAGGAGTACCTCAATACAATATTGTAGCAGATTTGGCAACCACAATTGCCAACGTTACATTCAAGTAGTTGTGGGAAGATAACAAGCTGTACAAGAGACAGCTGAATTCGGCCCTCAAGAGGGTGAGGTCGATGTCAAAGAAGGACCTGCCTACTATCTATCATATTGAACAAGAAGATTTGGGATCTCCCGAGGTAGATGCAGCGATTACATGGTGCATGATCACATTGATACCCATCGACTCTGGGTCCGGTGTGAATGTCATGATCGAGGATACTGCAAATCGACTCGGGTATCACACATTTGAACCCACACCCCGAGTGTTGAAGTTTGCAGACCAAACCAGGAGACGGCCATTGGGCATGCTGTCAAACATTACCACAATCATTGGAGGAGTACCCTTCAAGTTGAACTACATTGTGTTGCGACCAGTGACAAAGACTAGTTACCCTCTATTGATTGGTAGACCCTGGTTGTACAGTGCCCAAGTCGTGGTGGATTGGCATCAGCAGAGGTTAAGATTTAAGGACATTTTGTCCAAAGATCAGAAGCTGGTGACTGTGAGTTGGACAAAGGTTCCCCATCTTGGGGAAACAAGTTTGTCAAAAGAGGAGGACAAATCCAAAGAATCATTGTCTTCATCCTCAGATGAATCCGAAAATGAAGTCCAAGTTAATTACTTGGAATGCTACGAGGTGGATGTTGAAGACAAAGATCCATATGACCTCACCTCGGGTGAACCTGACTTAGAGGAAGGGGGTTTGATGGCCGCTTGCCTCGGGTTAAGCCGAGTAAGCCACGTTGAAGGAGTCATCAACCCCGATGACTGTCAAGATGTTTTATTAACTTAAGGAAAAAATTTAAAAATTTTGAAGACAATTACTTCGGAAGAGTTGGCAGGATACATTGCCTAGTTTATAGAATTCCAAGATGTATTTGCCTGGTTGATTGATCAAATGCCGGGTATTCCACGAGAATTCAAAGAACACTGGATTGATCTTGTTGAAGGTGCAATTCCGGTTTGGCGGCGACAATACCGCCTGAACCCGAAGTACTCGCTTTTGGTGAAAGATGAAATCGACAAGTACTTAGGGGCCGAAATCATCTTCCCTGTCTTAAGTAGTGAATGGGTCTCCGCCATTGTCATTGTCCCAAAGAAGAAAACAGGGAAGATCCGAGTGTGCCAAGACTTCCAAAAGTTGAACGCAGTCACAAGGAAAGATCATCATCCTTTGCCTTTTACCGATACAATTTTAGATCTGTAACACCCATTTGTGCATGTGTGTGGTATTGTGATATTTAGCTTGGTATTACAAGTACTTAAGAGATATTATTTATATAGAGATAAAGGATGGTTCTATATTAGTCATGGTTAGCTAAAGTTAGTCATAGCTAAGATAGATGGGACCTTACTTTAGAGGAAGTAGAAAAGATGAGCACCACTATTTTGGATTTTAGTGTGTTGACTTGGTATTATTCCTAGGTGTTTGGCTTTGGGGAAAGAGTTGAGAACTCTTGGGCCCGCAAGCCTTTTTGTTTTGGATTCTTCTTTAGTCCAAGGATAGCCCATGTGAAGGAATCCTTGCTTTAGTGGTTGGGTCAAGATAAGGGGAATATGCCCATGTGAATGGATATTCCTTTCTACTTTTTGACTTTACTTGACTTTTAGTCTAGTAACTTGAGTTACTACGGTAATTAGTAACTTTGGTATGTAACTATTTCACAAGTATATAAACAAGGAGTGAGGAGGTACTCATCATCCTTTCATTTGCAACTATCTCTCTCTCATTGAGTTTTCTAGTGAGCAATGTCTTGAGTCTTGGAGTGTTAGCCTTGGAGGAGTATGATGGAGTTGGGGTTCCTTGCCTTCTTAGTCCATGGTGCGCTACCATAATAGCCATCAGAGGTTCATCCTGAGTGAGAGACAGGCCGGCTCACATTTTTGGTTCCGTTGCCGGGACCTCTCTAGAAGGCAAGATAATGTTCCGCGTCCAATTCTACATTAGGCAGAAGGAGGCTATGAGAGCTCACTTGGAGAGAACATTAGGAGAGGAGAGGGCTGAACTTATGTTAGAGAACCAAGATCCATTTGTATACCCTGTAGTTCATTATGATGTCCTTGAGGTGATTTTGTACATCTTGTACACATGAGAGGAATTGGAGAGATTGTGTGAGGTGGATTGCAGATTTTGGGGATTAAGGTGATTTTGGGCAAAATCTCAAGTTTGAGATCTGGACTTGAGATTTCTACACATGATAGCTTGGGTTATCTTTCAGTTAGCACACTTGAAATTATTGAGAGAGCTTCTATGCGCACTGGGCTAGAATTTTTGAAAGTTGATAGGGTAAAGTGCTCCCGCAACTACATGCTCTCTGGAAAATTGTACAGAGTCTGCCATTTCTTCAATTTTTAGTGAATTGTCCTGAAAATTTCCAAGAAAATTCAGTGCATTGTATCCTACCTGGTGCCACAAAAATTAGAGAGAGATCATTTTTGCGCAGTGCGTTATGAGTTTTTGAAGTGAGGGGGGTGGTTTTCAGACCAAATCTGAAATATGGGTGCTGAATAGAAAGGTGTCTAGGCCAAATGGCTTGATGAAAAGATCTAAAATTTTGCAGGGAGGGACGCCCTAGAGTTGTGATCAAGTGTGGAAAATTTCAGAGGACTGTGACATATTTGTTGGGAGATTTGAGTGACATTGTGAGGAAGGGTCAATTCTGCAGAGTGGAGATCTCATGCATGAGAAGTTTGAGATCAACAAAAAGCATGTTTGAGTGTTTAGATTCATCTTTGGGAACATGGAGGGTCATCAAGAGTGGAAATTGAGATTATGCAAGGTTCCCCAAGGGTTTGAGGTGATTGTAGGGGTGGATTTGAGGAAAAGAGAGTTTACAATAGAATTTGAAGAGAATGTTGAGAGGATCCAAAAACCTACACCACTTGGAGGAAAGAGTGAGTCTAAGTGCTTTCTATGTGGAGAGAAGGGACATAAGGCAAGTTCATGTCCATTAACCTTTGAGAGCAAGAGATTGAGGGAAAGGAGAGGCTTACTTGACTTGGGTTTGCATGTTGGACCTTCTTCACCAAGATTGGGAGGGAGAAGATCTAAGACCAAGGAGTTGTGTGAGGTTTGTGGAGTTGAAGGACTTCCAAAAGGACATGAGTGTAGTGGAGTAAAAGCACTTTTGGAAACTTTGGTGAAGGATCTTGGAGAGAGTCTTAGTACAGCTACAGAAATACTACCACCTTCATCAGCTAGTTCTCAAGATTAGTGATGGAGATAATCTTTCAACTTATGGATAAACTATCCATGAGAGTTAGATTAATATGCACTCTAGGATTTGATGTTGCTATAGAAATCTTGGAGCAACCTGAACCTTTTGTGTTCCCTAGAGTGGATTATTCTCAGATGGTGTTAGTCATGTATATACTCTATTAGTAATAGAGTGAGAGAAAAGAAAAGAGAAAAAAAAAATTAAGAGAAAAGAAAGATAGTGAGGGGTTAAGATGGGGAAACTTCCGGTTTTCTTTGGCAAGGATGGAGAAGATGTGGAGGCCTTTGTGAGAGACTTCAAGAGAGCTTGCATAGGAAACAATGAGAGGAGGAAGAATGAGTGGGCCTCATTATTACCAGATTTCTTTGAGGATGCAGCACTTACATGGTATGAGTCAGAATACCAAAAGAGAGAGAGGAGAGAGGGGGAAGAGGAGTCTTGGGAGACTTTGACTTCAGCACTCATTGAGAACTTTCTTCCTGATGAGAGTTATGAGAGATTGATGAGTGAGGTTACATTTCTCAAGCAAGGAGATGGAGAGAAAGTGAGGGTCTATGTGGAAAGAGTGGAAAAGTTGGAGTCCAGATTTCGCATAGTGTTGAGGAAGGGTGGGGATGATGTGGAGACTACAATGATTGGCATAGGGGCCATGCTCACCAAGAATTTTGTGGGAGGATTGAGACCACAAATTAGAAGCAAGGTGAGATATGAGAAACCTTCTTCCAAGGTTGAAGCTATCAAGATCGCAATTCGTATGGAGGAGAGTTTGGGAGGGGATGAGAGTGATTTGGTGGTGAAGGAGGTTGTGCATCCTCCTCAAGGCTACAAGTATGGTGGAACTTCTGATACTTTGGTGACAAGGGTTGCACCACAAGTAGTAGTTGCTCCAATTCTTGCACCTCCACCAAAAGATCCACTCCAAACCATCACAGAACAACTTGCGGATCTCAAGATCAATGTGGTGCAACTATGGGAGAAGAGAGAGGTGGATCAGAATGTAGGGAGAGGACCTAGGAGTTATGGAAACTATCCATATAGAGGAGGCCAACCAGCCAACAATTTCAATGATAGAAATTGTTTTGGTTGTGGAGGAAGAGGCCATATCCAAAGGAATTGCCCAAATTCCACTTACCATGGAGGAAGGGGTTATGAGGGAGCCAATAGAGGGAAAGAGGGAGGTAGTGAAACCCAAGTGGCTCCTAATCCCAACAAAGGTAAGGGGATAGCATCCATAGATGTGGTTGAGAGCAAGTATGAGAAGGGAGAGTGCTCAAACTCCAAGGGTCTTAATTTGGAGCTTTTGGCACAAGAGAAGAAGAGAGCTCGTTTTGCAGAGGATGTTCACTCTTCTCAAGGATTTACTTCAAGCAAGGATACTCCTATGTCTACTAGGAGCACTCGCACCTCAACACCATCAACAACAAAGACTCCAAGGAAGAAGTTGGGGATGGAGGACTTCTTGATCTCAAAGCAACAATGGAACTACAATGTGTTGGAGGATGTTGGTAGTCACAAGGCTAACATCACAGTGGGCCAATTAATTGCTTTGAACCCTACCTTGAGAAAGGAGCTTAGAGGTGGTTTGAGTTCTACAAGGAGCAAAAAGAAGAAGAAGGCAAAAGTTCCAGTATCAATGGGGGTGGTGGATGCCAAGCTAGCACCATGGGAGGCTTGTGAATATGCCTCCAAGATTGATGTGAGAGTGAATGGTCACAACATCAAGGATGCATTGGTTGATGGAGGATCAGCAGTGAATGCCATGTCAGAAAGGTTGATGAAGAAGTTGGGTATGATACCCTCAAGACCTTCAACATTTGTGGTGAGCATGGCAAACAAGCAACAAGTTCGACCAGTAGGGGTGATGGATAAGGTGGTAGTTTCAGTTATGGGAGTTCAAAATCTCATGACTTTCCAAGTCTTGAAGGATTCAAGCTATGACTTACTTCTTGGGAGGCCATGGTTGAGAGTAGCACGCACAACTGATCGATGGCACAAAGGGTACTTGAGGATTGGGCCATCAAACCATAAAGTCACTGTTCCTGTGACTAACACCACCAACACTTCACATTCAGATACCCCATCTTCTAATTATTGGGAATCAGATTCTGAAGAAGGAGCTTCAGGTGTGGACACAAGCATGGAAGAGGAGACTTCCACGGAGGAAGATGAATCTGAATCTGATTCAGATGTGTATCCCTTGTGTGCTATGGATTTTGCACCTAAGCCAGAGGTTTTGAAGGACCCAGATAAATCACCATTGACACTTGAGGAGGTAGAGAGAAGGTTATCTACCCTCAAGTATGGCCCAAATGTTACCAAGGAGGAGAAGGTGAGATTTGAGGAGATTTTCCGCAAGTTCATCCATGTGTTTGCTTTTAGTTACAAGGATTTGAAGGAAGTCACCTTGGAGGAGCACAAGATAGAGGTGGAGTCACATGCAAGACCAATCCGCCAAAAGCAACGTCGCATTAGCCCACCAATATCTTTGGTTGTGAAGGAGGAGATTGATAAGCTCAAGGAGGCTGGATTTATCTTTGAGGTGGAGAATTCAGAATGGGTGTCTCCAATTGTCATTGTGAAGAAAAAGAATGGCAAGCTTCGGGTATGTGTGGATTACAAGAAGCTTAATGCTGTTACCAAGAAGGACTACTACCCATTGCCATTCATTGATGAGATCTTGGAGGAGGTTGCAGGTCATGAGAGGTACAGTTTTGGAGATGGTTATAGTGGATATAACCAAATAAAGATTGCACCAGAGCATCAACAACTCACCACATTCACCACACCTTGGGGAACTTACGCTTTCAAGGTCATGCCTTTTGGGCTTTGCAATGCTCCAGCCACATTCCAACGGTTCATGAACAAGGTATTTGAACCTTTCATTGGGAAATTTGTGAGAGATTTCATTGATGACTTTTGTGTCTATGGGAGCAAGGAGGAGCACTTTGAGCTCCTAATCAAAGTCTTGCAACGCTTGGATGAGGCAAATGCATCACTCAACCCAGAGAAGTGCATTTTTGGATGTGAAGAAGGTCTACTTTTGGGGCACATCATCTCCAAGGATGGAATAGCAGTTGATCCTGAGAAGGTGAGGAAAATCTCAGACCTTCCATTCCCTTCAAGCTTGACAAAGTTACGCCAATTCTTGGGAATGGTTGGGTACTATAGGAGGTTCATCTTCTCATTTTCCAACAAGGCTTATGCATTGACCATCTACATGAAGAAGGGTGTAGATTACATGGTGATTTTGGAAGACAAAGAGGCTCTCAAAGCTTTTGAGGAGCTCAAGCAATCCCTTGTTGTAGCTCCAATTCTTGCTAAACCTGATTGGAGTAAGCCTTTCATCCTCTACACTGATGCTTCTAATGTAGCTATAGGATGCACTCTTAGTCAATTAGACCAAGATGGGCATGATCATCCAATAGCTTATGCTAGTAGGCAGATGGTTTCAGCAGAGAAGAACTACTCTGTCACAGAGAGAGAAGGGTTGGCAGTGATCTTTGGTCTCAAGAAGTTTAGACACTACTTGATTGGAGGGAAAGCCACAATTGTCACGGATCACAAGGCTTTGAAGTACATCTTCAACAAGCCTAATGTTGAAGGGAGACTAGCAAGGTGGATGATACTCTTGTCTGAGTATGACTACACAATTGAGGATAGGCCAGGAAAGAAACATGCAAATGCTGATTTGTTATCTAGAGCCTATGATCATGATGGAGATGAGCCAGTAGATGATTCCTTCCCGGATGAGGAGCTCATGACAATCTCAGTCACTCAAGAGATTCCAATGGAGTACAAGGAGATTGTGGATTTTGTGACAAGAGGTAACTATCCAGAAGGGATGCATGCTAGGGAGAGGAAGGCCCTTGCAGCAAGATCTAGACCTTACACAATGGTGGAGGATATTCTTTTTCACCAAGGAGCAGATGGTCTACTTCGAAGAGCAGTGGGTAAGGAAGAGTCTATCCTACTCATAAAGGAGTTTCATGAAGGTTTAGTATGTGGAGGACACTTTGCAAGAAAGGTGACTGCTTTCAAGATTCTAGATGCAGGTTACCATTGGAGAGGGATTTTCAAGGATTGTCTTGATTATTGCAAAACTTGTCATGTTTGTCAAGCTTTTGCTAGAAAGTCTACATCCACTCCACCACTTAGATCAATTCCATTGCTAGGACCTTTTGAGAAGTGGGGAATTGATTTTGTAGGACCTCTCAATAGAGCCCCAAGGAACAATCGGTACATTGTGGTAGTTACTGATTACCTTACCAAGTGGGTTGAGGCTAGACCATTGAGGAACAAGAATGAAGATGAAGTGGGTAGATTTCTTTATGAACGCATTATCACTAGGTTTGGATGCCCTTTGGAGTTGGTTTCTGATAGAGGAGGAGAGTTTACAGGAAGCATTACTACAGCCATGCTACGACATTTCTCTATCACACATAGAGTAACTACATCCTATAAGCCAAATTCCAATGGCTTGGCAGAGAGAACCAATCAGACCTTGTGCATGATGTTGGCCAAAGATGCAGAAATGGAGGGGGCTAAACATCATTGGGACAAGAGGATTCATGCAGTTTTGTGGGAGTATAGGACAACCATGAAGACTTCCACTAGATATTCTCCATTCCAATTGGTGTATGGTATTGAGTCTACCGTACCTATTCACTTTGATCTTCCTACCTTCCAAAGCATTCATAGGAGATTGAAGAAAGCACAAGGAAGTGATGCAGGGAAGTCAAGGAAGGATCAACTCATGGAGTTGGAAGAGGCAAGAGCAGTTGCTATGGTTCGAGTGGAGCAAGCCCAAAGGAAACAAAAGGAGAGCGATGACAAGAGGCAAGGCAAGAAGAAGGTGGAGCCTTTCAAAGAAGGTGATTGGGTAATGTTGTTTGATTCCATTCGATTCAAGAGAGTGCAAAAGAAGTTTTTGCCTAAGTACTTTGGACCTTTCATAGTAGAGAAGGTGTGGGGCAATTACACCTATGATCTCAAGGAGTTGGGAGGAAGACACTTTGATAGGATTAACCATGATAAGTTGAAGATGTACCATAGAAGGTAGAGAGACCTTCACTTTGAGGACAAAGTGAAAACTTAGTCCGGGGGTAAATGTAACACCCATTTGTGCATGTGTGTGGTATTGTGATATTTAGCTTGGTATTACAAGTACTTAAGAGATATTATTTATATAGAGATAAAGGATGGTTCTATATTAGTCATGGTTAGCTAAAGTTAGTCATAGCTAAGATAGATGGGACCTTACTTTAGAGGAAGTAGAAAAGATGAGCACCACTATTTTGGATTTTAGTGTGTTGACTTGGTATTATTCCTAGGTGTTTGGCTTTGGAGAAAGAGTTGAGAACTCTTGGGCCCGCAAGCCTTTTTGTTTTGGATTCTTCTTTAGTCCAAGGATAGCCCATGTGAAGGAATCCTTGCTTTAGTGGTTGGGTCAAGATAAGGGGAATATGCCCATGTGAATGGATATTCCTTTCTACTTTTTGACTTTACTTGACTTTTAGTCTAGTAACTTGAGTTACTACGGTAATTAGTAACTTTGGTACGTAACTATTTCACAAGTATATAAACAAGGAGTGAGGAGGTACTCATCATCCTTTCATTTGCAACTATCTCTCTCTCATTGAGTTCTCTAGTGAGCAATGTCTTGAGTCTTGGAGTGTTAGCCTTGGAGGAGTATGATGGAGTTGGGGTTCCTTGCCTTCTTAGTCCATGGTGCGCTACCATAATAGCCATCAGAGGTTCATCCTGAGTGAGAGACAGGCCGGCTCACAGATCAGGTAGCGGCATCCTTGTTATAGTTTTCTCAATGGATTTTCAGGGTACAATCAAGTATCCATTCGAGAAGAAGACAAGGATAAAACTACATTCATGACCAATTTGGGCACTTTTGCTTACAATCAAATGCCCTTTGGGTTGTGTAATGCCCCCGCTACTTTCCAGCGGATGATGAATTCAATCTTCAAAGATTTCATGTGCAAACTTGTGGAAGTTTTCATTGATGACTTTTGTGTGTTTGGGCGAAGAGATTTAGATTACATTTAGATACATTCAGATTTAGATACATTTAGGTACATTTAGATTACCTTTGAAAAACTTTTGAAAGGTGTTGTTTTGCCGGCTTGTCATTACACCCGGAGAAATGCTTCTTCGCAGTGAAGGAGGGAATTCTTCTGGGGCATCGGGTGTCAAGCCAAGGTATTGAAGTCAATGTTGAGAAGGTCAAGATAATCGCAGCTTTGGAATCTTCAAAGAACATCCAAGAGCTGAGAGCCTTCTTGGGACATGTCGGATATTATAGACGCTTCGTGTCAAACTATGCAGTGCTTGCTGCACCACTTACAAAGCTTTTGAAGAAATCCAAAGACTATCTGTGGGAAGCAAATCAAGAAAGAGCTTTCCAGGTGTTGAAGAAGAAGCTGGTTGAAGCACCAGTAATGAGGGCCCCAAATTGGGACGTCCCTTTTCATGTATATGTGGACACTTCGTCCATGGCCATCAGAGTCGTCTTAAGTCAGAAGGACGAGAAGAAGAAGGACTACCCGGTGTATTATGCCAGTCAACAACTTTTAGTTTCTGAAAAGAACTATTTGACGACTGAAAGAGAAGCCCTCGGAATGGTGCATGCCTGCAAGAAATTTTGTCATTATTTGTTGGGGTATGAGTTTGTCTTCTATGTTGACCATTATGCATTGCAACATTTGGTCAAGAAGGCAGATTTATCAAGGCGAATTGCAAGATGGATCTTGTTGTTACAAGAGTTCACGTATATTGTACAAGTAAGGAAGGGAGCTTTGCATTTGAATGCGGACTTCCTGTCCAGGTTAGAGACTCAAGACCAGGAGTGGGAAATTGACGATCGGTTCCCTGACGAAGAGTTGTATCACTTATCAGCAATGCAAAGTACAAGGTATGCAGCTGAATATAATTATCTAAATACTCTCCATTGTCCTGAGGGGATGGACCCGGAACAGCGGGCAGTCTTTCTCAGGAAAATGGGGCCGTACCAGCTTAAACACATCATTTTATTTAAGATGGGCAAAGACGAAGTACTTCGGTGATGCTTGGAGACATACGAAGTAGGAGGAGTGATTAAATCTTTACACTCCAAAGCATCGGGAGGACACTATGCTCTGAAGAATACTGTAAAGAAAATTCTTTCGGCAGGGTATTGGTGGCCTACAATGTACAAAGATGTACATGCTCATGTTCAAAGCTGTGATGCTTGTCAGAGAACGGGGAAGCCGATGGCTACTTCTCAATGGCCTTTGAGACCAATTTTGCCTTTGGCCCCATTTGAGAAATGGGGGATTGATTTTGTGGGTCCCATTCAACCAGTGACCCGAGTCACAAGAAAGCAATACATTTTGGTTTGCATTGACTATGCTACCAAGATGGTTGAAGCTGAAGCAACTTGCCGAGATGATGCTGAAACGGTGGCAGAATTTTTCCTTTCGAGACATCATCTCCCGATATGGGTGTCCTCTGGAATTGGTCAGTGACCGAGGAATACATTTTTTGAACTCTGTAATGGAGGCGTTAACCAAGTACTTTCAGATTAAACATCGGAAGTAAACTCCTTATAACCCAAAAGCAAATGGCTTAACGGAAAAAGTGAATGGGTTACTTTGTAAAATTTTGAATAAGGTGATTTTCAATTATGCCTATGACTGGGATACAAAATTACCAGCCACGTTGTGGGCATATCAAATGACAGAAAAGATTACAACCAAACAAACTCCATACTTCTTGACATATGGCTTGCATCCCATACTGCCAATTGAATTTGAAGTGCCGACATATCGGGTTCTTTGCAAAGAACGAATGTCGGAAGAAGAAAGTCAGGATCTTTGGATTCATCAACTGATGTGGTTAGAAGAGAAAAGAGACGATGCAATGCAAACCACGAAAGAAGTACAAGCACAGAGGAAAGTCAAGCACGATAAGAGAATCAAGCCTGTGGCTATACGTGAAGGAGATTTGGTTTTGTCATATGACAATCGCCGAATATTTTTTCCAAGCAAGTTGCATTTGAGATGGATAGGTCCCTATCAAGTTCTTCATCTTTACAAAAATGGGTCCATGCAGCTCATAGACTTGGAAGGAAATCCTTTTGCCACTCGAGTAAACGGGTGGAGAGTTGTGGAATATTGGACTATAGACTCGAAAGTTTCTAAAACACCCGAGGTCTATGTTTTCGGGGACACTCAAATTTGAGGGAGGGGGTATGTGGTGCCCACATTTTTTGTTTTGTTCAAAATTAAGGAAAAGAAGTGTATAGAGAAGTCGGATTGCGCATGTATGGCCGAAGAAGGTGAAGAAAAGAGTCTTCGAGATGAAACCCGAAGTAAAGTGACTTCGGGTCATAAGACAAAGTACTCGGAAATGCCCTGTCATCATACAACCCGAAGTAAAATGTCTTCATATCGAGGGGAGCTCAACTCGAGGTGAAGAAAGTCTAACAACCTTTCGTCAGGGCAAGAAATTCAAGAAGGGGCCGTTTAAAAACTAGCGACCCATACGCGCAAAGGTTTATTGACAGTGACATGTGCATGCTGGAGGTGTGATTTCTTGGTAGAAACTCAAAGTGACAAGACGAAGAAGCGCAACTCTATAAAAATCGAACTTGCAACAACAAAATGTCGAGTAATTTTCCTTCGCCGTTGAGAAGTCGTCTTGTAGGTGATTGCGGGAAGGGAAATAGAGTTGGAATCATGTTAGTGCACAAGGGAGAAGTCGTAAGAGTGAAATCGAGAGAGAGTGAGAAAGTAGAAGAGATGGGAGGAGGAAAGAAGAACTCTGAATTTGCAGTGAGAAATCATGCAATTTGGAGGTTAGGCGTGATAGCAAGGATCAAAGTCTTGAGCCGACTTCGGATCACATTTCTGGCATGGAACTGGAATGTAAGTTTTCCAAGATTTATGACAGAAATCATCGAGAGGAAGTGTCTCGATGGACCCGAGGAAGAAGGGAAGAGAGGAACTCCGGCTCGCTGGACAAAGTCGGATTGGAGACTCATACTCGGGAAGGAGGCAGGCTCAGAGCAGGGAGCCACGTTCTTGGGGAAAGGAGAGATAGCTCAAGAAACTCAGGAGGTGAGAGACGCTTTCTCGTCAAAGAGAACGAAGAATGGGTATAAAGTTGTGAGTTACAAGGATCCAATGAAGAGAGGGATTGTGAGTGCTCTCATGGCAATCTTGAAGCCAGAGAGAACAACTTATGTGATGAAACACCAAGCGGTGTTCTTCCATAAGTTGTTTGGAGGAGAACCTATAAATTGGGCAAGGTGCTTCCATAGGAGGACGAGACAGATGGTGTGGAATTTGCGGGATAAGTCGCCACCACACTACATCGTGCCATTTGCAGCACATTTTTACCTCGGGTTGAATTTGCTCAACTCGGCGGAGCAAAGCAGAATGGTGTCTCACTTCCATCCCGACTTGAGAAGAGAAGTCGACGTGGAGGAACAACAATACATTCTCCAAATCCGCAGCACGGATGAATACTACATGAAGACGGGTAAGAGCATGGAGATAGAAGCAAGCACTCCAAAATCAAAGAAGAGGAGTTGGCAAGGAGAAGCCAAAGACAGCAAGAAACCTCAGAAGGTGCAAAGAAGTAACCCGAGGCGAAGTATGATGGTGACTGAGTCGGAGGACGAAGACTCAGAAGGAGAGACCGAGCTCAAAATAGGAGACCCGGAACATGAGGAGGAACCTGAGCTAACATTGCAAGGCGGAAATAAGAGCAATGATAGTGATGAAGGGGGAGAGATGACATTGGTGCCGGCAGCTGACGAATACGAAGAAGAAGTGCAAGCCAAGATGGAGGCTGAAGACAACACACAATTGGAAGACAAAGTAACTGTGCCCGAGGAAAAGAAGATTGCCGTACAGCGAGGAATTTGCTTGAGACGTAAGGCAAAGTGTGAAGCGAGGCCGAGTAAAGTGAAGGAAGAGGTAGGAGAAAGCTCGGGAAGTGAAGCGTCACTTCCGATACGAAGACTACAGAGAAGAAGGTGGGTATCAGATGAACACAAAGTACAAAGAGAAGTGGCCACACGAGAAGAAGTAATTCCGAGTGATGGAGTGGAGTACCTGCGGGAAGTGGTGTGTCTGTTGTTGGTAAAGTTAGAACATAAGAAGAAGGAAATGCCGGAGGTAAAGACTGTATTGCAGGTGTTGGCAAGATTAGAAGAAGAAAACTCGGAGTTGAAGAAGAGTATAACCCGAGGTGAGGAGGAAAGAGAAGTACTGCAAGCTGAGGGAGTAGTAAGAAGTCAGGTAATCGAAGACCTGAAGAGAGAAGTAAATTATCGACATGTCCAGAGGTGAAGACTGTATTGCAGGTGCTAGCGAGATTAGAAGAAGAAAACTCGGAGTTGAAGAAGAGTATAACCCAAGGTGAGGAGGAAAGAGAAGTACTGCGAGCGGAGGCAGTAGTAAGAAGTCACGTAATCAAAGACCTGAAGAGAGAAGTAAATTATCGAGAGGATCTTGTGAAGAAGAGTGCTATAGCAAGGGAGAGACAAGTAGCGGAGTATGAGATCTTGAAGCAGCAATTTGCTGATTCAAGAGTAGAAGTAATCCATGCTATGGCGAGGGTAGCAGCAAAGGATCAGGAGCTCAATAAGGTGATGGAGAGTGTTGAGGAGAAGAAGCAACTCTGGCAAAGAGAGTTGGCGGCACGATATAGGGAAGAAGAAAGACTACGAGAATTACTTCATAATCAGGAGGAGAAGATTGTACAAAAGGAGAAGGAGAAGGAGACGGTGAAAGTTGAGTTCAAGGAGGAGTTGGCAATGTACAGAGAGGACTGGCTTGCATATCCAGAGCGACAAAGGAAGACCAGATTGGAGCTAGTGAAGGAAATTGTCCTCAAAATGAATGAGATGCTAAGTACAGAAGCCAGTATTTGGATTGAGGAGACAAGGCTGCACGAGTTGAAGTTGTTGGTGCAGGAGACAAGGCGAAGACAAGCAAAAGACATAGATATGAACGCCTTGTTGATTAGTCTCAGAATTTGGGTAGATAGGAAGATATTAGAAGTAGAAGACAACATTTCAATTAGATTAGACTTAGTGAAAATAGAGATGGAAAAGCTTTGGAAAGATGTTCAAACAAAACCCGAAGTAAATAACGTAGGAGTACAAATGTCTTGGGAGTTACTAATGGAGACATTAGAGAAGAGTGGGTTGGGAGATAAGGAGTTAGATAGATTACCCACTAGTGGAATTTTAGATCAGGAAAGAGAATTGCTGGATCTGGTAGAAGAATTAGAAGTTGTGAAACCCGAGGACAGAGTAGTAGGAAGTAAGATTACTTTGGGTTCAGGTTTGAAAGCCGAGGAAGAAGTAGACATCAGATCGGATTAGTAACAGATTTGAGATTTGAAGAGGCCGATATGAAGAGGTGCATTGTCATTTTGGATCTGCAAGTTAGAACAGTTGTTGTAGAACGGTATAGTTGTTAGAATTGTTGATTGCTTCACTACTTAAGAGTGGCATTCGTAGAGAAATGTTGTTCAGTGCTCATAATTTCTGAGAATAGATAAAGCAAAGTGCTGTGAAGCAGTGCTCGTCGCTTGAGCTTGATTCCGAGTATCAACTTTGTGATTGAGTTTGTGAGTGTTTGGAGAAATTTGAAGTGAAAGTCAGAGTGCTTGTTGGATGTTGGATTCCACGGCCTTGATCTTCAGTCTGTGTGTTTGATCCTGAGTGAAGTGCAATCGAAGCAATGCCTTGACAGATCTGAGAGGAATTGTAGTGTTGGTAGTATTCTGCATTTGTGAGTGTAGTGTGAGATTGATGTGAAGCAATTTCGATCAAGGAAGTTGTGCCTTCAGTGGAGGGGTGGAACACAATTCTAAGGCAAAGTCATTTTGCAGTGAAGTGTCATTTTTGGGAGAGCCTGAATCATCACAATCAAGATTGTTTGGAAAGAATTGAAGGATTTTTGATTAAGGAGTGTGAATTCATGACAAGACTGCGAATCAGTGCTTGTTACTCTCTTTTGGGTGTGGTTTCTACTTGAGAGACTAAAGAAGAACTCAAGAAGAACTGAAATTGTTACTTTGCTTCGTATTTGACCAATTCTGACTCGTATCACTGCGGGAACAAACTTTACTTACCCGATTACCACAAAAGTGATATTTGCCGGGTTTTCACAGATGCAGATAGGGTAACCAATAAGTCATTCATGGAGTGGGTGAACAAGGCTGCCAAGGGGTTGAGTGCAACATAACTATTTTGGGAGTTTGAGAGACAATATTCATAACTGTCTTGAATGGAGAAGCTCACGTTTGAGAATGACAAGGTGGATTGGTTCCTTCAATCAGCAAGCAATGAGCTAAAAAGGGAGTTGGGGGTCTTGCTGGAGGATGGGTCTGAGGTTATTGGATTGACATCTGATTGGAAGAAGGTCTCAAAAGCTTTGAGTATTCTTGCCAAGCAAGAATACCGTAAGGGAAAGGTGGTCATAAGATCGGAAGCAATACCACCAATGGTTGCAAGAGCTCCAAGGCAACCAGTGACACCTAGTGCCATAGCACCAATTGTCCCTAATCCAGTTGTCACCACTCCCTTGCAAAAGGCAACCATCAATGATTTGGTGAAAGGGATGAGGGATCTACAAATAAAATTTGCAAGATTGGAGGAAAAAGGAAGCGGTTTCTAAATCCAGAATGGTGACAAAGCAAGGATATGTACAAAGATTCATTTGGAGTGAGGAATTGAACACACCAGGAAGGAGTGTGGTGACTTTGCTGATACCATTCAACAAGGAGTAGCTTTTTGGAAAGATGAGAAGATTGAGTTGAAAGAGATGGGAGAAATCCTAGAAACCAACTTTGGGAAGGGAGGAATGCGGAAGTTATTGGATGATTTCTTGTCTCTACAAGCTACTACATCATTTGAGGCTGGTACCTATGGATTAGAGGTAGTAGGAATTGGAGAGGAAAATTTTTTGATGCATGCAGATACAAGAAGCATGTGGAGCAATGCTCTACATGCAATGGAGAAGGGTAAAACCGCAAGAAGAGAACTATTGCGGGCTGCTACAGAAATCAGAAATGCAACTCAATGGGCTGATCTAGTGGATGCCATGTTAGTTCATGCCTACATGGCAAGAAACCAACATGAAGCTCTCATTGAAGAGAATGAAGGAAAGAATACGTAGAGCTTGGTGATGAGAGATCAACTCAAAAATGACAATTGAGGGGTGATAGACATTGTCAAGAGGGTGCTCCCCAATGGCAAGGAGTGGTACCTTCACAAGAGGAGGTCATGGAAATAATTTATCTTCTGACTCTGAAAAATCAGTGAAGAGAAAGGGGAAGGAGAAGGTAAACCACCCACTTATAAGCTTCAATATGATATTGAAGCGACGACTAATCTAAAAGGAGTACAAGAAGAGAGAGTACTCAACGCTAAGGTGGAGTTTACTCTTTGGTAGATCCTTGGGATTGCCAAGAAAGAGTTCCATGATTGTGCAAGCGGTAATTGACACGAGAAGTTGCTCTGTCAAATGCTCTTGATACTACGGTTACAGAAGAAGAGGAGTTAGAGCTAGCTCAATGTTGCAACAACCGTGAGGTCAGATTTGTAGAGGATGAGGATGATGATGGTAGGGCCTCTAGTCATTATACTAGAGGGCATTGGGCTAGAGCTACTACTGAAAACATGGTCAAGATTGGCAACATAACAAATCTCGTGGTTGCTCTTATTTATCACGGGTCAAAAATCAACATTATTTCCAAGGAGCTCTACAAGCGTGGGAAATGGCCAATTGATCCAAAGGATGGTTGGGTGATCAGGGCAGCAAATGACACCAAGGGAGAACTCTATGGTGCCTGCCTAGATGTGAAGGTGAAGGTGAAGGTTGGGTATGTAGTTACCGAACAAAATTTCTTTGTTCAAGAGGCTACATCATACTTGGTAATCCTTGGACAACCGTACATTGCAATGGTGAGGATGGAGACCAATGTCCTTGATGATGGTTCTGCTTATGCTTGGATCAAGAGCCATGATGGCAAGAAAGTGGTGCAATTTTTCACTGTACTTGCAAACCACGAGTGGAACCGAGACTACTTGAGGAGTGGTTCTCTACCTAAAGTGACAATTGAGTTCAAGGATTTTCTCCAAGTATGTAATACCAAGAGCTAGCCATATGATCTAGATGTGAAATTTGGTTTGGTAATATCTAGAATGATTTTATAGAATGATTTTATCTAGAATGATTTTATAGAATGATTTTATAGAATGATTTCTCCAAGTATGTAATACCAAGAGCTAGCCATATGATCTAGATGTGAAATTTGGTTTGGTAATATCTAGAATGATTTTATGATGGTCAAAATAGATCAAATAGAAGTATCACCAAAAGAGTACTTCTACTAATAAAGCAGAAACCAAAATAGACTTGAGAACCTTAGCACCAATAGCTAGACATATGATTTAAAGGTGAGAATTGGTTTGGTAACATTTGGAAGGATGTTACAAATGATGGACTTAACAGATCAGATTGAGGTATCACCAAAAGGGGACTTGTACTCATAGAGTAGGAACCAAAATATGCCTGAAATCTTTAAAGGCAATTTTGGAGGCCAAAACGGATGAATTAGGCCTAAAAAATGTGCAGATTCCCCCCCCCCCTCCCTAGTGAAGTAAAGGCTGGCCTTCCCTCCTCCCTGGTTTGTCTTGTCGAGAGCTTTCCAATGGTACCTTACTCATGCGATTTTGAGACTCCTACATGAAGATTCCCTAAAAGATCCCCTCCGGTCAAAGCTTGTTTGACCAACCAGATAGGACCTAGACCAACATGTCACCCATCCAAGTAAGTAATCCAAGGGTGGAGCTTGATGACAGGTCACCTATCTGTGTACCTAATCCTATGGTGGAGCTTCCTTAGAGGAGATCCTCTTTGTCTATATAATAAAGAGCAGGTGCTCCTTTAGGGCACCAAATGTTTAGTGTGTAATTTGTGTTTCTCTCTCTTCTCTTGTCCTTGGAGTATTACAATGGGATCAAAGCAAGTGTTTTAGTCCAAGAGAGTGGATCACTCCTATTGGAAGAGCAAAAACTACTGAAATTGAGTAATTTGAGGTGGAGAACATAGAGTAGTTACTAGACTTAGGAAGGACTTTAGAGAGCGGACAGGATGGATGCACCAAGAGGAAAATTTCCCGCACCTAGCTTTCCATTCCCGAATCCATTCCACATCAAGGTTATGTACATTCAGCATGAGCAAATGAGGGTATTGCTAGTTTATCACTTTGGCACAGAAATCATGGATAGGGTGATGAACTCACCAAACCCGGTGATTCTACCTGTGGTGATATATGACAGAGAGTGGGATTTGACAATCTAAATTCTACTATGATGATATGGATGTGAATGTCCCAAATCCTCTCTCTTTCAACACTCAAGTAGAAATCCATTATGTAGTGAGACCAAAAGTGATGTTTAGAGATTTTGTGGTAAGAAATTTTGGCGAGGAGTATTATCAATGAGTGATAATGTCCAAATCCCAATGGTAGTTCCGATAGTTTGTGCACCTTCTAGAGTGATCATTTTGACTTTGTATTGAAGTAGACAATAGCAATTGAGTGTTGCAGGAACCATGGATCCGTAATTGCAAGAGCTGGTGCAAGGAATGAAAGGGATGTTGAATAAATTTTGAGAGATTAAGATGACCATGGAGACATTAGAAAGTCAAGTGCAAATCCTCAGGAACGATCAAGCAATGCAAGAAGAAGAGCCGTCTCAAAACCCAGTACCAACGACTCAAGTACTTGGAGAGGCACCTATACCTACGAACCCTATCAACGATGAAGCCACATTGCTGCTCCGGATGAAGAAGACCTGCAACATTGAGCCTTACAAGGGGCAATGTATGATAGGAGTAGTGGAAAATTGGATCTCAAGAATGAATCGATATTTCCGATTGTTCTCAACAAAGATCACGGAGCATGTTGCAGGTGTGTTTGCATGTGGGTACTTGACCAATAAAGCCTTCACCTGGTATGATGCTTGGGAATGATCCATGTTGGTAGAGAGAAGGGAGGTCACGTGGACATCAATGCAAGAAGGATTGTTGAAGAATTTCCAATCGGTGGATTTTGTGCAGATGGCTCGAACCCGACTATGGGCAATTGAGACAAAAGAACAACATACAAGAGTATGTGGAGGCATGTTTGGATCTACAAGTCACAATAATTAACATGAGTCTAGCAGAGGCTCTTGACAATTTCAAAAAAGGGTTAAAGGAGTGGATTCGCCAAGAAGTCATGTTGCAAAATCCTCGCATGGTATTTGAAGCTATTGCTTGTGCACAAAGAATAGCAAGAGCATTGGGTGGAGGTGAAGGAGAAGTTCCACTTCAACATTATCAGGCAGAAATGCCACACATGGGTGGACTTGTACCGATGGAATTAGGCAACCTTTGATTTTGAGATCGAGGAGCATGACCGCTTCAAGGAGAGCATGGACGGGTAGAAGAACAAAGAAATGGAGTCTCACAAGAAGATGGAACTCGAGGAGAACAATGCCGTTGTTACAATTGTGGCCGTATTAGGCATATATCTACCAACTATCGCACTCATTTCCCTAGAGGCCCTCGGCCTTCATATTGGCTTAATAAGGAAGAAGAGAAGCAAGGGAAGGAAGAAGACTAATGTGCAAAGATCCCAAAAGGCAACCTCACAATTGATTGTCGTGAATGGAGTCCTAGAAGGCAATCAAGTGAGAGTATTAATTGATCTAGGAGTAGCAAAAAATTTCTTATCTCGCTTTGTTGCAATAGATTGGGAATGGATCTAGAGAGAGATGGGAGTGAAGAAGTAGAGTTGCCTAATGGGCAAACAGAGAGGATTGAATCATTACCTAGATGGGTCACACTCTCTATAGGAGAATATTAGAAAGCAATTGAGTGGCAAGTGATACAATTAGCTTGTTATGATGCAATCTTAGGCATGCCATGGATGGAGCATTACAACCCTATGGTAGATTGGAGGAAGAAAGTAGTGAGAACCCACCAATGGTCAATCATTGGGATTAAAGAAAAATCACCCAGGCAGGATCTGCCTCTATATATCATAGGGATGGCAATTGTCTGTAAGACAGATAGATGTTTCATGAGTCTAATAAGAGAAGTCCAGAGTGCACAACTCAATGGAAAAATTCCCAAGAAATTGAAAGTTGTGGTGGATGAATTTCAAGATGTCTTTCTCGATGATCTACCCTCAGGATTACCACCAAAAAGGAGAGTAGATCATAAAATTGAGACACTCCCGGGGAAGACACCTCCTTGTAAGGCCCCATATTGCCTATCACCTCATGAGTTGGAGGAGTGTAAGATTCAAATTGAGGAGATGCTGCAGAAGGGGTTCATCCAACCTAGCATATCACCATATGGAGCTCTTGTCTTGTTTGTGAAGAAGGATGGTACAATGTGCATGTGCATTGACTATTGAGGTCTCAATCAACAAACAATGAAGAAAAAATACCCCTTACTTTGCATGGATGACCTATTTGATCAACTCCATGGAGTGAGATACTTCACCAAATTGGACTTGCAAAGTGGTTACAATCAAATCCGAATTGCTGAGGAGAATGTGTACAAAATTGCCTTTCAAACCAAGTATGGCCACTTCAAGTATCTTGTGATGCCTTTTGGCCTCACCAATGCACCTGCCACTTCATGAGTCTAATGAATGACATATTTTTTCCATACTTGGATAAGTCTATTATCATCTTCTTGGATGATATCTTAGTATATAGTAGCACAATGACGGAACACAAACAACATCTACAAGAGGTCCTCCAGATTCCAAGTCAAAATTGATTGTATGCCAAAATCTCAAAGTGCAAGTTTGGCAAGTCTGAAGTAGACTACTTGGGGCATAGAGTAAGTGTAGAGGGCATTCAAGTATTGACGGATAAAATAGAGGTCATTCAAAAATGAAGTGCTCCAGAAGATCAGACTCAACTCAAGAGCTTCTTGGGGTTGACGGGATTCTATTGTAGATTTATCAAGGACTTCTCCAAGGTTGCATAGCCTTTAACCGCACTAGTTGGCAAGGGGAAGAAGTGGACATGGAGAACCACACAAGAGTTGGCCTTTCAAGAATCGAAAGCCGCCTTGCTACATGCACCAATCTTGAAGTGGTATGACCCAAAATGTCCAATCAAGTTGGCTATAGATGCATCAGGCGTAGCAATAGGAGCAGTCCTACAACAAGAGTGGCATGACGGATGGCATCCAATTGCATATTTCTCTCAAAAGTTGTTACCGGCAAAGCGCAACTACCACACCATAGAACAAGAAGAGTTTGCCATTGTTCTGGCAACCAAGCATTGGAAGCATAAAAACTGATCCATAGATTGTAGAAGCGCAATCATCCAAAGGCATCACTAGCCCCAAAGGACTTACCTTTCATGATGGCAGATTATGGATCCCAAATGTCCCAGAATTATGCACCACCATTCTAGCAGAATTTCATGATTTGGCCATTGCAAGTCATGTCGGAGTGGACAAGACCTTGGATGCAATCCAATGCCATTACTATTGGCCTAAGATGAGCAACGACGTGATGGACTACGTGCACAACTGCCTACTTTGTCAATAGAACAAAGCTTGTAATCAAGCTTCTGTAGGGCTCCCTCAACCTCTCCCCACGCCTACCCAACGTTGGGAACAAGTGAGTATGGATCTCGTCTGTGAATTACCCAAGACCACCTCAGGGTTTGACTTCATTGTGGTCTTTGTGGACTAGCTCAACAAAATGATTCATATACTCCCTACCACCAAAGATGTGACCACTCCACAACTAGCTCAAATATACTTAGATGTAGTATTCTCTCACCATGGAGTATCTATCTTAGAGTACTTATCATTGATAGAGGCACTCAATTCACCAATTTGTTTTGGCAAACACTCTTTGCCTTCTTCAAAACCAAGTTGGCCATGTCCACAACTTACCACCCATAAATAGATGGCCAAACAGAGTGGGCTAATTGCACGATTGAAGACATGTTACGTAGCTTCACCTTAGAAGAGCAAGAGAGGTGTGACACCCTACTCATGTTGGTGGAATTTGCTTACAACAATTCAATGAATGCATCCACCCAAGTCACTCCGTTCTTCCTCATGTATGGTGAGCATCCCTTCACACCTTCTAGCTTGATGAAGATCCATCCTGTAACACCTATTTGTGCATGTGTGTGGTATTGTGATATTTAGCTTGGTATTACAAGTACTTAAGAGATATTATTTATATAGAAATAAAGGATGGTTCTATATTAGTCATGGTTAGCTAAAGTTAGTCATAGCTAAGATAGAGGGGACCTTACTTTAGAGGAAGTAGAAAAGATGAGCACCACTATTTTGGATTTTAGTGTGTTGACTTGTTATTATTCCTAGGTGTTTGGCTTTGAGGAAAAAGTTGAAAACTCCTGGGCCCGCAAGCCTTTTTGTTTTGGATTCTTCTTTAGTCCAAGGATAGCCCATGTGAAGGAATCCTTGACTTAGTGGTTGGGTCTCTAACACCCATTTCTGCATGTGTGTGGTATTGTGATATTTAGCTTGGTAGTACAAGTACTTAAGAGATATTATTTATAGAGATAAAGGATGGTTCTATATTAGTCATGGTTAGCTAAAGTTAGTCATAGCTAAGATAGAGGGGACTTTAATTTAGAGGAAGTAGAAAAGATAAGCACCACTATTTTGGATTTTAGTGTATTGACTTGGTATTATTCCTAGGTGTTTGGCTTTGAGGAAAGAGTTGAGAACTCTTGGGCCCGCAAGCCTTTTTGTTTTGGATTCTTCTTTAGTCCAAGGATAGCCCATGTGAAGGAATCCTTGACTTAGTGGATGGGTCAAGATAAGACCACATGCTTAGGGGAATATGCTCATGTGAATGGATATTCCTTTCTACTTTTGACTTTACTTGACTTTTAGTCTAGTAACTTGAGTTACTACGGTAATTAGTAACTTTGGTACGTAACTATTTCACAAGTATATAAACAAGGGGTGAGGAGGTACTCATGATCCTTTCATTTGCAACTATCTCTCTCTCATTGAGTTTTCTAGTGAGCAATGTCTTGAGTCTTGGAGTGTTAGCCTTGGAGGAGTATGATGGAGTTGGGGTTCCTTGCCTTCTTAGTCCATGGTGCGCTACCATAATAGCCATCAGAGATTCATCCTGAGTGAGGAGACAGGCCGGCTCACAGACCAACCAGATAGGGCCTAGACCAACATGTCACCCATCCAAGTAAGTAACCCAAGGGTGGAGCTTGCAGACAGGTCACCTATCTATGTGCGTAATTTTGGTACCCACATTTTTTTATTTTCAAAATAAAGAAGAAGAAGTGTATAGAGAAGTCGGATTGCGCTTGTATGGCCAAAGAAGGCAAAGAAAAGAGTCTTCGGGATGAAACCCAAAGTAAAGTGACTTTGGGTCATAAGGCAAAGTACTCAGAAATGCCTTGTCAACACACAGCCCAAAGTAAGGAGTCTTTGTATCGAGGGGAGCTCAACCCGAGGTGAAGTCAGTCTAACAACCTTTCGTCGGGGCAAGAAATTCAAGAAGGGACCATTCAAAAAACCGACGGCCCATACGCACAAAGTATGATTGACAATGACAGGTGCATGCAGGAGGTGTGATTTCTTGGTAGAAACTCAAAGTGAAGAAAGACGAAGAAAGCGCAACTCTAGAAAAATCAAACTCACAACGATGCAATGTTGAGTAATTTTCCTTTGTCGTTGAGATGTCGTCCTATAGGTGATCATGGGAATGGAAATAGAGTTGGAAACGCATTAGTGTGTAAGGGAGAAGTCGCAAGAGTGAAACCGAGAGACAATGAGAAAGCAGGAGAGATGGGAGGAGGAAAGAAGAACTCCGTGAGAAATCATGCAATTTGGAGGTTAGATATGATCATGAGGATCAAAGTCTTGAGCCGACTTTGGATCACCTTCTTGGCGTGGAGCTAGAACGTGAGTTTTCCAGGTTTCATGACAGAGATCATCAAGAGCAAGTGTCTCAATGGACCCAAGGAAGAAAGGAAGAGAGGAAAACCGGCTTGCTGGACAAAGTCGGATTGGAGACTGGTACTTGGGAAGGAAGCAGGCTTGGAGCAGGAGGCCACGTTCTTGGGGAAGGGAGAGATAGCCCAAGAAACCCAAGAGGTGAGAGATGCATTCTTGTCAAAGCAGACAAAGAATGGGTACAAAGTCGATAGCTACAAAGATCCTATCAAGAAGGGAATTGTGAGTGCTCTGATGGCAATCCTGAAGCCGGAGAGAACAACTTATGTGATGAAACACCAAGCGGTGTTCTTTCACAAATTGTTTGCAAGAGAACCAATCAACTAGGTGAGGTGTTTCCATGGGAGAACGTGACAAATGGTGTGGAATCTATGGGATAAATCGCCTCCACACTACATCGTGCCGTTTGCAGCTCATTTCTTCCTCGGGTTGAATTTGCTAAACTCGGCGGAGCAAATTCGGATGGTGTCTCATTTCCATCCCGATTTGAGAAAGGAGGTCAATGTAGAGGAGCAGCAGTACATCTTGCAAATCAGAAGCACCAATGAGTACTTCAAGAAGACAGGGAAGAATGTGGAGATCAAAGTGAGTACTCCAAACTCAAAGAAGAGAAGTCGGTAGGGCAAAGCCAAAAACACGATGAAACCTCGGAAGACTAGGAGAGGAAACCCGAGGCGAGGCATGGTGGTGATCGAGTCGGAAGATGAAGACTCGGAAGGTGATGCCGAGTGCAAGACCAAAGACTTGGAACACAAGGAGGAGCCCGAGCTAACGCTATAGAGTGGAGATACAAGTAGCGACAGCAATGAAGGTGGAGAAATGACATTGGTGCCAACTGCTGCAGTAGAAGAAGAAGAAGTGCAGGTAGAGATTGAAGCCAAGGACAACACAAAGTTGGAAGATGAAGTACCCGAGGCAGAAGAGAAGATTGTAGTTCGGAAAGGTGTCCACTCGAGATGTAAGGCGAAGTACAATGCAGGTCCGAGTAACGTGAAAGAAGAAGCAAATGAAAGCTTGGGAAGCAAGGCGTCCGTTCCAATACAAAGACTACAGAGAAGAAGGCAAGTATTGGATGAACAAGAAGTGCAAAGAGAAGTGGCTATGCAAGAAGAAGTAACCCCAAGCGATGGAGTCGAGTACTTGCGGGAGGTGGTGTGTCCTCTGCTGGTGAAGTTAGAGTACAAGAAGAAGGAGATGCAGTCGACTTGTCCAGAGGTAAAGACTGTCTTGCAGGTGTTATCAAGATTACAAGAAGAGAACTCGGAGTTGAAGAAGAGTATAACCCGAGGTGAGGAGGAAAGGGAAGTATTGCAAGCGGAGGCAGTAGTGAGAACTCAGGTAAT
The DNA here is from genome assembly GCA_948567375.1 of Lunularia cruciata. Taxonomy (NCBI): domain Eukaryota; kingdom Viridiplantae; phylum Streptophyta; class Marchantiopsida; order Lunulariales; family Lunulariaceae; genus Lunularia; species Lunularia cruciata. Next base: position 49,369,261 of record OX419757.1, on the reverse strand, counting down.
TGAAGACCTGAAGAGAGAAGTGAGATATCAAGAAGATCTTGTTAAGAAGAGTGATATAGCAAGGGAAAGACAAGTAGCTGAATACAAGATCTTGAAGTAGCAGTTTGTTGATTCAAGAGTAGAAGTTATCCATGCTATTGTGAGAGTCGCAGCAAAGGATCAAGAGCTCGATAGGGTGATGGAGAGTGTAGAGGAGAAGAAGCAACTCTGGCAAAGAGAGTTGGCAGCACAGTATAAGGAAGAAGAGAGATTACGAGAGTTACTTCGTAATCAGGAGGAGAAGGTTGTATAGAAGGAGAAGGAGACGGTGAAAGATGAGTTCAAAGTGGAATTAGCAATGTACAGGGAGGACTGGCTTGCAGATCAAGAGCGAGAGAGAGTGATGAGATTGGAGCCGTTGAAGGAGATAGTCCTCAGGATGAACGCAATGTTAAGTATAGAGGCCAGCGTTTGAATTGAAGAGACAAGGTTGCACAAGTTGAAGTTGTTGGTGCAGAAGATGAGGCGAAGAGAGGCGAAAGACACTAATTTGAATGCCTTGTTGATTAGTTTAAGAACCTCGTGTAGATAGGAAGATCTTAGAAGTAGAAGACAATATTGCAATTAGATTAGACTTAGTGAAAATAGAGATCTGAAAACTTTGGAAAGATGTTAGAGCCAAACCCAAAGTAGATAACATAGGCATACAAATATCTTTGGAGTTAGAGATGGAGACATTGGAGAAGAGTGGGTTGAGAGATGAAGAGTTAGATAGATTACCTACTAGTGCAATTTTAGATCAGGAAAGAGAATTGCTGGATCTGGTAGAAGAAGTAGAAGATATGAAACCCGAGGACAGAGTAGTAGGAAGTAAGATTACTTTGGGTTTGGGTTTGAAAGCCGATGACAAAGTAGACATTGGATTGGATTAGTAACAGTTTTGAGACTTGAAGAGGCAGATATGAAGAGGTGCATTGACATTTTGGATCTACAGGTTAGAAGAGTTGTTGTAGAACAGTATAGTTGTTAGAACTGTCAATTTGTTCACTACTTAAGAGTGGCATTTGCAATATCATGTTGTTCAGTGCTCATAATTTTTGAGAGTAGATAAAGCAAAGTGCTGTGAAGTAGTGCTCATCGCTTAAGCTTGATTCCGAGTATCAACGTTGTACTTGTGTTTGTGAGAGTGTGGAGAAATTTGAAGTGCAAGTTAGTGTACTTGTTGGATGTTGGATTCCGCAGCCTTGATCTTCATTCTGTGTGTTTGATCTTGAGTGAAGTGCAATTGGAGCAATGCCTTGACAGATCTGAGAGGTATTGTAGTGTTGGTAGTATTTTGCATTTGTGAGTGCAATGCAAAGTTGATGTGAAGCAATTTTGATCGAGGAAGTTGTGCCTTCAATGGAGGGGTGGAACACAATTCTGAGGCGAAGTCATTTTGTAGTGAAGTGCCGTTTTTGGGAGAGCCTAAATCATCACAATCAAGATTGTTTAGAAAGATCTGATGGAGTTGTGATTAAGGAGTGTGAAATTTGTGACAAGACTGTGAGTAAGTGCTTGTTACTCTCTTCTAGGTGTGGTTTCTACCTGAGAGACTAAAGAAGGACTCAAGAAGAATTGAAATTGTTACTTTGCTTTGTATTTGGACACTTCTGACTTGTATCTCTGCGGGAACAAACTTTACTTACCCAATTACCGCAAAAGTGATATTTGCCGGGTTGTCACACTAATCCTATGATGGAGCTTCCTTGGAGGAGATCCTTTTTGTCTATATAATAAAGAGAAGGTGCTCCTTTGGAGCACTGAATGTGGAGTGTGTAATTTGTGTTTCTCTCTCTTCTCTTGTCCTTGGAGTATTACAAAGTACCACTATTGGGCAAGAATATAGTGGTACATCAAAGAAGGTGCTCTTGCTTTAGAGAGGAAGTACCTTATGTATACAAGAGATGAGGTTTTCTCAAAGTAGGTTTAGTGTGTACATGCAACTTGCCAATGTGCACAAAAAGGAGCGGAAAGTTGTGCAAGAACAAGAAAATGAACTAAAAAGAGTGGGGTGATTGATGAGGATGACACCATATCAAGAGAATACATGGAGATAAGGTTGGAGGATTCTTTAAGAGAGCTCATGAGGATGAAGTCTGAGTGTGAGCATGAGGATCAGGTGGTAGAAATACATTCAAGAGAACTCTATTCAGTGATAAAATCATTTTTAGGTTCTTATGCTAGGGTGGAAACCACATACAAGAGTGTGGAGAAAAGGTCAGTCCTATAGTTGAACCTCTTCCAAGTGACTCTGATCAGCATGTCCAACTTGCTCAGAAACAAAAGAGCCTAAGGGATCCAAATCAGATAGGTCACAAGCTCACAAAAGCTACACTCAAAGAGTTGACAATTGGTTAATCAGATTTTTGTCTACCAATGGAGGAGAAAAGGTTTTGAGAGATGTTGGGTCAGTGTGGTACCCACATTTTTTTTCAAGTTTTAAAGAAGAAGTGTGTTGGTAAGGCCAAAGGAGGGCTAAATGGGGAAGAAAGGTGAAGAATTGTGTATTTGGCTTAGACCCAAAGTTGACCTTGAGTCGAGTCCAAAGGACTCGGGTTGGACAAGATAAAATATAAAGACAAGGACTTTGTGTCAGGGAGTGCAACTTGATCCAAAGATCCTATAACAAACTTCCTTGGGTTCTACCAATCAAAAAAGTATGTAGGAAGAATGTGACTACCATGGGACCAAGAGGTTATTGATAGTGACAGGAAACCACTTCACAAAATTGATGAGTGACATGGAGCAACGATTGAAGAATGACCAATCAGCAATGGACTATAAAATTGAGATTCATGTGAAGAAGCACTACAATGTCTAGATTCTATCATGTTCCTATTCAGAGTCTACCCAAAGGAATGCAATTTTTGAATACTTAAGAAGAGTAGGTTAGAATCTTGAGTACAATCTTTCACAAGAAGAGAGTGAAGAAACACACTATGGCCCCAAAAGTGAGTAAGCAGAGTGCAATGAGAGGTCTTGCAATGCGTAGATTGGATGTAGTGGCAAGGATCAAGGTCTTATCAAGACTTTGCATCACTTTTCTGGCCTAGAACTAGAATTTTAGCTTTCCAAGTTTCATGGTAGAGATTGCCACGAGTGATTGCAAGGATGGGCTGAAGCAAAAAGGGAAGAGAGTAAATCTGGCTTGATGGACTGAGTTGGATTGGAGATTAATCTTGGGTAGAGAAGCAAGAGAGGTAGGAGTACCACCTTCTATCAGAAGTGTGATGCATTGGAAGAAACTGCCAAGGTTAGGAATTCTTTTAATTGACCGTGCACAAAGAATGGGTATAAGGTAGATAGTTACAGAGACTCAATGCAAAGAGGGATCATGAGCACAATGATGGCAATGTGCAAGCCAAAGCAAACCACCTACGTCACGATGCAATAGGCAGTCTTCTTTCATCGGATGTTTGTAGGAGAAGTAGTGGATTGGGCAAAGTGTTTGCACCAATGGGTAGGGCAGATGATTACGGGTTGGAGAATGGATATCCAACCACAATACTTTGTAACCTTTGCAGCTCACTTCTACTTTGGGCTGAATTTGCTGGCTTCTACGGAGAGAAGTAGAATGCGGTCTCATTTCCATCCATATTTGCACAAAGAGGTGGATGCAGATGAACAATATTACATGGAGCGGGTTCAAGAAGGGGATGAGTATACAAGAAGAGTGGAAAGGAGAAGATATTTGAAGTTGACATCCTCAAGCCAAGAAAGAGAGATAGACCCAAAGGATGCATTGCATCAATACAACCACAAAAGATGCAAAAGCCTAATCCAAAGTCAATGTTGGTGAAAGTAAAAGAATTGACTCCGGAGGAGGAGTCAGAAGGAGAAACCGAGTCAAATGAAGAAGCCTTGGGAGGAGAAGAAGAGTTCACACAACAAAGTGAGGAATCAAGCAGTGGCACTAAAGGAGAGGTTGAGGTCCAACAAGCAAGTGGAATCATTGTGGAAGTAAAGAAGACAACTCTAGAGGTATCCACCATCAAGCAAGGGCGTGAGAAGGAAGAAGAAGGTGTCTTGGTGTGTCCAAGAGGTGCCAAGGGAAAGAAAAGTGCTCAATAGTCAATATGGGACCAAGTAACGTTACAACCAAGGAGGAGGAGAGCTTGGATGAAGAGACGTTGAAGATAAAAAAGATCACGTCTTTAGGGTAAGGCGCTAATGAAGGAGTTACTTGACAAGGGCAAAGATAGCAGAGCCAACGACATGCAATATGATCGAGTGGAGTATTTGTCAAAGGTAGTATGTCCTTTGTTGGTGTTTCTACAGCAGAAGAAAGTAGAGATGGCAAGTGCTAATCTAGATGTGAAGGGTGAATCAGCAGCCATGACAAAGTGGAGTGCAAAGACCTTGCTGTTGAGAAGTAAGCTAACGTGAGTAGAAATGGAAGCCAAAGAACTTCAGATGGAGAAAATTGTTTGAGGTAAGTACTCAGAAGCAATGAGGGAGGATTTGGTGAAGTGTAGGGAGGAAGTAAAGGAGAAGACAACATTGGTCAAAGTGCTAAAGAGTGAAATTGCTAATGTGCGAGTGGAGCTGATACATTCAAAGGCAAGTGTAGAAATGATGGAGCAAGAGTTGGAGAATCTAAGGAAGAAGCGGCCAATAAAGATCAAGCCTTGCAGCGAGAGTTAATAGAGCATAATTGAGAGGAGGAAAATTCCAAGGATTGTTGAGAGTAGCAGAAGATCAACTCGTGTTGAATCAGCAAGAGAAGGAAGCAATGAAGGCTGAATCCAAGGACAAGTTGGAGGAGGAGAGAAAGAAAAAGAAGGTAGAGCTGGCTGTGGAATCAAATGTAGAGGGAGCAATGGTAAACAAGATGAGAGCATTGCTTAGCACTGAAGTTGAAGCAAAGTTGGAGGAAGCCAAATTGCACGAGTTGAAGTTGTTAGTGCAAGAGACGAGGCAGAGGAAGGCAAAGGACAAAGTTGAACGATTTGTTGATTTTTGTACAAGATCATGTAGATAGGAAGATGTTAGAGGTAGGAGATAATGTTTGTCTCAAACTAGATCTTGTTAGAACCAACTTGGATAGACTTTGTAGTGAGGTAAAATTAGCAAGGAAGTCTGAAGTAGCAGAAGTAGGAGAACAAGTGTCTTCATATCAGTTACCAAAGACATTAGAGAAGAGTGGGTTGGGAGATAAAGAGTTAGATAAGTTACCCACCAATGCAATTGTAGTTTGTAGTGAAGAAATAGAAGAAATAGAAGAGTTATGAGTAGAATTAGGTAGAACCAAAGAAGGAGAAATACTTGAAGGAACATCATGATTGGAAGCTAACGTTGATGCAAGGATCCTAGAGCTGTCATTTGTACCTTATTCTAGTCAATGGTTTATAGTGCCTAAGAAGAATGGAGCTTTGAGGTTCATCTAAGATATGCAGCCAATGAATCAAGTGACAATAAGGAACACGACGATAGAGCCAATTGTTGGAGAATTTGCTAAAGCTTTTGCAGGTAGAGCGATATGTTCCTAAGGAGATCTACATTTTGATTGTGACCAATTCCAACTTGCTGAAGGTAGAAGGGACATTACCACAATGAGGATACCATTAGGGTTGATGAGGATGTGCACATTGCTGCAAGGAGTAACAAATTCTATTCTGCACATCATGAATGGAATGAATAAAGTTCTTAGGGATTTCATTCTGGAGAAGACAATGCCTTTTATGGATGGTATTCCAATAAAAGGGTGCATAGAAGGATGAAGTATTGGATCAGAGGGGGTGCCGTAAGTTTGTAGCTGATCATATTTCAAATTGTGATCAGATCCTGTCATGACGAGGATGTTCATTTGACCTTATCAGGAGCCAAATCCAAGTTTGGGGTTGGAAAGGTGGTCATTGTTGGACATTTATGTGGATGGTTTGGGCGCAAACCTAATCCAAGCAAGGTGTATGAGATTCAGCAAATGAAGGATACATACAACTCACCAACAAAAGTAAGGAGATTCTTGGGAGCTTGTGTGTTCTCATGTATCAATTCCACTTTGCCCATGCAGTAGATCCTCTCTATGGTTTAGTACAAAAAGGCCAGAAGTTTAGGTGAGAGGAGAGACTGTGGTGCCCACATTTTTTTGTTTTTTTCAAAATAAAGAAGAAGAAGTATATAGAGAAGTCGGATTGCACCTGTATGGCCAAAGAAGGCAAAGAAAAGAGTCTTCAAGATGAAACCCCAAGTAAAGTGACTTCGGGTCATAAGGCAAAGTACTCAAAAATGCACTATCAGCATACAACCCAAAGTATAGTGTCTTTGTATTGGAGGGAGCTCAATCGGAGGCAAAGACAGTCTAACAACCTTTCATCAGGGCAAGAAATTCAAAAAGGGGCCGTTCAAAAACCGGCGGCCCATACGCGCAAAGGTTGATTGACAGTGACAGGTGCATGCAAGAGGTGTGATTTCTTGGTAGAAACTCAAAGTGAAGAAAGACAAAGAAAGCGAAACTCTAAAAAAATCTAACTTGCAATGACAAAATGTCGAGGAATTTTCCTTTGCCATTGAGAAGTCGTCTTGTAGGTGATCATGGGAAGGGAAATAGAGTTGGAATCGCGTTAATGTGTAAGGGAGAAGTTGCAAGAGTGAAATCAAGAGATAGTGAGAAGGTAGAAGAGATGGGAGGAGGAAAGAAGAACTCTGAATTTGTAGTAACCTCCAAATCATGCGATTTGGAGGTTAGATAGGATCGTTAGGATCAAAGTCTTGAGCCGACTTTGGATCACTTTCTTGGCGTAGAACTGGAATGTGAGCTTTCCAGGTTTCATGAAAGAAATCATCTAGAGCAAGCGTCTCGATGGACCCGAGGAGGAAGGGAAGAGAGGAAATCCCGCTCGCTAGACAGAGTCGGATTGGAGACTTGTACGCGGGAAGGAAGCAGGCTCGGAGCAGGGAGCCACGTTCTTGGGGAAGGGAGAGTTAGCTCAAGAGACTCAAGAGGTGAGAGATGCATTCTTGTCAAAGCAAACGAAGAATGGGTACAAAGTTGAGAGCTACAAAGACCTTGTGAAGAGAGGAATTGTGAGAGCACTGATGGCCATCCTGAAGCCGGAGAGAACCACGTATGTGATAAAACACCAAGCGGTGTTCTTTCACAAGTTATTTGCAGGAGAACCAATCAATTGGGCGAGGTGTTTCCATGGGAGAACAAGGCAAATGGTGTGGAATCTGTGGGATAAATTGCCTCCACACTACATCGTACCGTTTGAAGTGCATTTCTACCTTGGGCTGAATTTGCCAAACTCAGCGGAGTGAACTCAAATGGTATTGCACTTCCATCCTGATTTGCAAAAGGAAGTCGATGTTGAGGAGCAGCAATACATATTGCAAATCAAGAGCACCAATGACTACTACACGAAGACAGGGAAGAACATGGAGATCAAAATGAGTACTCCAAACTCAAAGAAGAGAAGTCAGCAAGGCAAAGCCGAAGACACAAAGAAACCTCAGAAGACCAAGAGAGGCAACCCGAGGCAAGGTATGGTAGTGATCGAGTTGGAGGATGAAGACTCGGAAGGTGATGCCAAACTTAAGACTGAAGACTTGGAACACGAGGAGGAGCCTGAGCTAACGCTACAGAGTGGAGATACAAGTAGCAATAGCGATGAAGGAGGAGAAATGACATTGGCGCCGGTGGCTGCAAAAGAAGAAGAAGGAGTGCAGGCAGAAATCAAACCCGAGGACAACACAAAGTTGGAAGACAAAGTAACTGAGCCCCAAGAGAAGAAGATCATAGTATAGAGAGGAGTTTGCTCGAGACGTAAGGCAAAGTACAAAGCAGGTCCGAGTACGGTAAAGGAAGAAGCACCTGAAAGCTCGGGAAGCGAGGCGTCTATTCCGATACCACGACTGCAGAGAAGAAGGCGAGTATTGGGAGGAGAAGAGGTAAAGAAGGAGATCACTCCACAGGTTGAGGTAGTTGCCAATGATGGAGTGGAGTACCTGCAAGAAGTTGTGTGCCCATTGTTAGTAAAGCTAGAGTACAGGAAGAAGGAGATGCAATCGACTTGTCTAGAGGTGAAGACTGTGTTGCAAGTATTAGCAAGACTAGAAGAAGAAAACTCGGAGTTGAAGAAGAGTATAACCAGAGGTGAGGAGGAAAGAGAAATACTACGAGCGGAGGAAGTAGTGAGAAGTCAGGTAATTGAAGATCTGAAGAGAGAAGTGCATTATCGAGAGGATCTTATGAAGAAGAGTGACATAGCAAGGGAGAGACAAGTAGCTAAGTACGAGATCTTGAATAAGCAGTTTGTTGATTCAAGAGTAGAGGTTATCCATGCTATGGCAAGAGTAGTTGCAAAGGATCAAGAGCTTGATAGGGTGATGGAGAGTGTCAAGGAGAAGAAGCAACTCTGGCAATGAGAGTTGGCAGCACGATATAGAGAAGAAGAAAGATTACGAGAGTAATTTCGTAATCAGGAGGAGAGAGTTGTATAGAAGGAGAAGGAGAACGAGTCGGTGAAAGCCCAGTTGGAGGCGGAGTAGGCAATGTACAGGGAGGACTGGCTTGGAGATCAAGAACATGAAAGGAAGATGAGATTGGAGCCATTGAAGGAGATTGTCCTCAGGATGAATGTGATGTTAAGTACAGAGGCCAGCATTTGGATTGAAGAGACGAGGCTGCACAAGTTGAAGTTGTTGGTGCAGGAGATGGGGCAAAGATAGGCAAAGGACACGGATTTGAATGCCTTTTTAATTAGTCTCAGAACTTGTGTAGACAGAAAGATCTTAGAGGTAGAAGATAACATTTTGATTAGATTAGACTTAGTGAAAATAGAGATAGAAAAACTTCGGAAAGATGTTAGAGAAAAACCCAAAGTAGATAAAAATAGGAGTGCAAATGTCTTCAGAGTTAGAGATGGAGACATTGGAGAAGAGTAGATCAAGAGATGAAGAGTTAGATAGATTACCCACTAGTGCAATTTCAGATCAAGAAAGAGAATTGCTAGATCTGGTAGAAGAAGTAGAAGATATAAAACCTGAGGACAGAATATTAGGAAGTAAAGTTACTTCGGGTTTGGGTTTGAAAGCCGATGATGAAGTAGACATCGGATCCGAGTAGAAACCGATTTGAGATTTGAATAGACAGATATGAAGAGGTGCATTGTCATTTCGGATCTGCAGGTTAGAAGAGTTGTTGCAAAATAGTATAGTTGTTAGAACTGTCGATTGCTTCACTATTTAAGAGTGGCATTCACAGTCAGATGTTGTTCAGTGCTCATAATTTCCGAGAATAGATAAAGCAAAGTGCTGTGAAGCAGTGCTTGTTGCTTGAGCTTGATTTTGAGTATCTTTTTTGCAATTGTGTTTGTGAGTGTTGGAGAAATTTGAAGTGCAAGTCAATGTGCTTGTTGGATGTTGGATTCCACAGCCTTGATCTTCATTCTGTGTGTTTGATCCTAAGTGAAGTGCAATCAAAGCAATGCCTTGACAGATCTGAGAGGAATTGTAGTGTTGGTAGTATTCTGCATTTGTGAGTGCAATGTGAAGTTGATGTGAAGCAATTCTGATCGAGGAAGTTGTGCCTTCACTAGAGGGGTGGAACACAATTCTGAGGCAAAGTTGTTTTGCAGTGAAGTGCCATTTTTGGGAGAGCCTGAATCATCACAATCAAGATTGTTTGGAAAGAATTGATGGAGTTGTGATTATGGAGTGTTAATTTGTGACAAGATTGCAAGTCAATGCTTGTTACTCTCTTCTAGGTGTGGTTTCTACCTGAGAGATTAAAGATGCAATCAAGAAGAACTACAGTGTTACTGTTTGACTTTGTATTTGGACATTTCTAGCTTGTATCTCTACGGGAATGAACTTTACTTACCCGATTACCGGAAAGGTGATATTTGTTGGGTTGTCACATGATTTTTGGCACCGCTGCCGGGGATACAAATCTCGGAAGTGGAAGATTACAAAGCCAAATTTGAAACTGGGTATCAACGCAATATGAATGTCTGCATCAAGAGAGCAACGGGAAGAGAGAGCTTGAAGACGAGCACTTCAGCGTGAAGAATACGAACGTTTGAATGTCCCATCCACTATTGATGAAACCAAACAAGAGGCGTTGGACTTTCAACTCCTTCACAAAGTGCAAGAAGCCTTGTGAGAACTTGACCACAAGAAACGTGAAGGCAGTTGGCAAGGCTACTTTGCATCTCCCTCTTCGTTCAAGAAGAAGAAAGAATCGAGTGGGCAAACATATGCATTGCGGCCCAGTACACCGACTTCCCCTAGAGCTGTAAAGGAAGTTGTGTCCTTGAAGAACTTTGTTTGAGAAAAGACAGCATGAACACTTACTGAAGACGAGTGTCAACATCTTCTACGAACGATTCCTCGGTTGTCCCAAAGGAATTTTGAAGAACCAATCAAAGGTGTTGATCTTGAATCTTCCACTTGGGTTGAAGTCGACACCCTCATAGCAAAAATTGTTGAAGAAGACCCTACCTTGAATTTTACAAATTGGAACCCTTGGGTTGACAACACGGCGTCGATACTAGCCAATCCTTCAATTCTGTCAAGTTCAGCACTACCTCAGCCGATCCTAGTGCATCAAACAATGACTTCGTTGCCTCTCACCCGACACGCCTGTCAAAAGTACAAGGGGACAGAACAAGACAAAGACCCCAATGAATTCATTGAAGAATTCAAAGTCATCTCCTTTGCTAACAAGGAGCATGACTCAGCGGATCGCTTGAGAATTTTCCCAAGTTTGCTCCGAAAGAAAGCTCGAAGCTGGTACACCTATGTGACCAGAAGGTTTTGTACCAACGGATTGGACAGACTTGAGAAACTTCCTGGAATGATTCCGGGAGGTTGATTACGATACGAGTGTCTTTGTGGCACTAAACGATTTAGACCGAGGCAAGAAGGAGAAGTTGAGAGACTACTCTGAGTGGTTCATGGCACTATTGAATTGAGTTCCCAAGCAATCGGGAGTGGTGGGTTACTCCAATGCCCAAGCCATTACCTGGTTCCTTGGGGAACTTTCACCAGAAATACAAATCTTTGCAAGGGAGAGGAATGTAACTTCCCTTGACAAAGTACTCAAACTTGTTGCTCGTTACGAGGCGGCCCACTCTCACTTTGCCGGTAACCAGAGAAATCGGGAGAAGAAAGGCAAGAAGCCCAAAAGGAGAACTTTGCGCAGTACATCCCCTTCTTCGGACGAGTCCTCCACGTCTTCGAGCTCTTCTTCGGAATCAAAGAAGAATCAAAGCCAAGACAAGTCAGAAGATGTGGAGGCAAGAAACCAGTGACTCCTCCAGTGAAGAGTGTAAATAAGGTGGATACCAAGCTGGATGCACTCATCAAGGAGTTTTCGGATTTCAAGATCTAGATGATTGGGGCTAAAGACAAAAGGAAGGCCCCAACATTTGGGAGATCGAATGTATGGTGCTGCATGTGGAAAATCAGGCCACGCAAACACAGAATGCAATACTTGTAATGCATTCCCGGTGTAGCAAATTGATTGGGTTCCGGGATGGAACCAAGACGAGGACGAAGAGGCTGTGTACCAAACACAAGAAGTACAGCCTCAAGCGAGCACATCGTACCAAGGTCCAAGGTTTGGACCAAGGGAGTATAACCCCAATGCTCCTCCACGAAGACCACCAATGAGCAACCAGAATCGCCCTCAGAATGTTGCACCAGGAGCCTGTTATAATTGTGGCTCGATGGGACATTGGTCTCCAAACTGTCCCGAGCCAAGAAGGCAAATCGGGTACGTTCCCCTATGTGGAAATTGTAAAGGATCAGGGCATACGGGCAACCAATGTCCTTACCCACCAAACCCAAAGCCGCCTGTAAAGTATGTACAGACCCCCGCTGAGCGTGCAGCAATTCAGCCAAAGGGAGATACTAATGTAAATTGTATCACTCTTGAGGAAGAAAGACCTCAAGAAGGGAGTCCGGCCTCGGGAGTAGAATGGCCGGACCTTGAAATTTTGAAAGTTGAGACACGCTCCAGCAAGAAGAAGCGTGATCCCAAAGAATTGAGTACGACCTTGTCGTCTTCCAGAAAGGCGAAGAGACTGTGCCTAAAGGCAATTCTTTCTGCCAAGGAGGAAAAGATCCTCGCAAAAGCCAAAGCTAAAGCCTTGCAGAAAGAACTAAAGGAAGCACTACTCAGGACTCGGGAACTGAGTTTGGAAGAGGAGACAAAGACGAAGTCTCCAGTTTTTCCGGCAGACATCCAATCCAAAGTAAAGAGTCTGATCCAAGCCGAGGTGGGCCAACCCAAGGAACCTTGGGTTAAGGTCATTAGCAAGCCCGTTACCATTTTGAAGCGTCCTGAAGTCAAGAGGGAACATGGAGAGACTTCGGACCTGAAGCCGAAGGCGAAGACGGTCAAATTGGGAAGAGTTCCCCAATACGATATTGTAGCAAATCTGGCAGCCACAAATGCCAATGTTACATTCAAGCAATTCTGGGAAGATAACAAGCTATATAAGAGGCAGCTGAATTCGGTACTCAAGAAGGTGAGGTCGATGTCAAAGAAGGACCTGCCCGCTATCTATCGTATTGAACAAGAAGATTTGGGATCTCCCAAGGTAGACGCGGAGATTGCAAGGTGCATGATCACATTGATACCCATTGACCCTGGGTCTGGTGTGAACGTCATGACCGAAGATACTACAAATCGACTCGGGTATCACACGTTTGAACCAACACCCCGAGTGTTGAAGTTTGCAGACCAAACCAAGAGACGGCCTTTGGGCATGCTGTCAAACATCACTAAGATCATCGGAGGGGCACCCTTCAAGTTGAACTACATCGTATTGTGACCAGTGACAAAGACTGGTTACCCTCTGTTGATCGGAAGACCCTGGTTGTATAGCGCCCAAGTTGTGGTGGATTGGCACCAGTAGAAGTTAAGATTCAAGGACATTTTGTCCAAAGATCAGAAGCTGGTGACTGTGAGTTGGACAAAAGTTCACCACCTCGGGGAAACAAGTTCGTCGGAAGAGGAGGAAAAATCCAAAGACTCATCATCTTCGTCCTCAGACAAATCCAAAGACAAAGTCCAAGTTAATTACTTTGAATGCTACGAGGTGGATGTCAAAGACAAAGACCCATATGACCTTGCCTTGGGTGAACGTGACTTGGAGGAAGGGGGTTTGATTGCAACTCACCTCAGGTTAAGCCGAGTAAGCCACGTTGAAGGTGTCATCAACCCCAATGACTGTCAAGATGTTTCATTAACTAAAGGAAAAATTTTGAAAATCTCAAAGACAGTCACTTCGGAGGAGTTGGCAGGATACATTGCCCTGTTTATAGAATTCCAGGATGTATTCGCCTGGTCTATTGATCAAATGCCGGGTATTCCCCAAGAATTTGGAGAACACCAGATTGATCTGGTTGAAGGTGCAGTTTCGGTTTGGCAGCGGCAATACCGCCTGAACCCGAAGTACTCGCTGTTGGTGAAAGATGAAATCAATAAGTACTTAGGGGCCGGAATCATCTTCCCTGTCTTAAGCAGTGAATGGGTCTCCCCCATTGTCATTGTCCTGAAGAAGAAAACAAGGAAGATCCAAGTGTACCAAGACTTCCGGAAGTTGAACGTAGTCACAAGGAAAGATCATCATCCCTTGCCTTTTACCGATACAATTTTAGATCAGGTAGTTGGTCATCCTTGTTATAGTTTTCTTGATGGATTTTCAGGGTACAATCAAGTATCCATTTGAGAAGAGGACAAGGATAAAACTACATTCACGACCGATTGGGGCACTTTTGCTTACAATCAAATGTACTTTGAGTTGTGTAATGCTCCCGCTACTTTCTAGCGGATGATGAATTCAATCTTCAAAGATTTCCTACGCAAATTTGTGGAAGTTTTCATTGATGACTTTTGTGTGTTTGGGCAAAGAGATGTACATTTAGATTACCTTCGCCAAACTTTTGAAAGGTGTCGTTTTGCTGGCTTGTCATTACACCCGGAGAAATGCTTTTTTGCAATGAAGGAGGGAATTCTTCTAGGGCATCGGGTGCCAAGCCGAGGTATTGAAGTCGATGTTGAGAAGGTCAAGATAATCGCAGCTTTGGAATCCCCGAAGAACATCCGGGAGCTAAGAGCCTTCTTGGGACATGTCGGATATTACAGACGCTTTGTGTCAAACTATGCAGTGCTTGCTGCACCACTTACAAAGCTTTTGAAGAAATCCGAAGACTATCTGTGGGAAGCAAATCAAGAAGAAGCTTTCTAGGTGTTGAAGAAGAAGCTGGTTGAAGCACCAATTATGAGGGCCCCGAATTGGGACGTCCCTTTTCATGTATATGTGGACACTTCGTCCATGGCCATCGGAGTTGTCTTAAGTCAGAAGGACAAAAAGAAGAAGGACTACTCGGTGTATTATGCCAACCGACAACTTTCAGGTTCTGAAAAGAACTATTCGACGACTGAAAGAGAAGCACTCGGAATGGTGTATGCCTGCAAGAAATTTTGCCATTATCTGTTGGGGTACGAGTTTGTCTTCTATGTTGACCATTACGCATTGCAACATTTGGTCAAGAAGGCAGATTTATCCGGGCAAATTGCAAGATGGATCTTGTTGTTACAAGAGTTCACATATACTGTACAAGTAAGGAAGGGAGCTTTGCATTCAAATGCGGACTTCCTGTCTAGGTTAGAAACTCAAGACCAGGAGTGGGAAATTGACAATTGGTTCCCTGACGAAGAGTTGTATCACTTATCAGCAATGCAAAGTACAAGGTATGCAGCTGAATATCATTATCTGCATACTCTCCATTGTCTTGAGGGGATGGACCTGGAACAGCGGGCAGTCTTTCTCAAGAAAATGGGGCCGTACTAGCTTAAACACAACATTTTATTTAAGATGGGTGAAGAAAAAGTACTTTGGTGATGCTTGGAGTCATACAAAGTAGGAGGAGTGATTGAATCTTTATACTCCAAAGCATCGAGAGGACACTATGCTCTAAAGAATACTGTAAAGAAAATTCTTTTGGCAGGGTATTGGTGGCCTACAATGTACAAAGACGTGCATGCTCATATCCGAAGTTGTGATGCTTGTCAAAGAATGGAGAAGCCGACAGCTACTTCTTTATGGCCTTTGAGACCAATTTTGCCTTTGGCCCCATTTGAGAAATGGGGGATTGATTTTGTGTGTCCCATTCAACCACTGACCTGAGTCACAAGAAAGCGATACATTTTGGTTTGCACTAACTATGCTACCAAGATGGTCAAAGCTGAAGGAACTCGCAGAGATGATGCTGAAATTGTGGCGGAATTCTTCTTTCAAAACGTCATCTCTCGATATGGGTGTCCTCTGGAATTGGTCAATGACCGAGGAACACATTTTTTGAACTCTATAATGGAGGCGTTAACCAAGTACTTTCAGATTAAACATCGGAAGACGACTCCTTATAACCCAAAAGCAAATGGCTTATCGGAAAAAGCGAATGGGTTACTTTGCAAAATTTTGAATAAGGTGATTGTCAATTATGCCTATGACTGGGATACGAAATTACCACCCGCATTGTGGGCATATCAAACAACAGAAAAGATTACAACCAAACAAACTCCATACTTCTTGACATATGGCTTGCATCCCATACTGCCAATTGAATTTGAAGTACCGACATATTGGGTTCTTTGCAAAGAACGAATGTCAGAAGAGGAAAGTCAGGATCTTTGGATTCATCAACTGATGTGGTTAGAAGAGAAAAGAGACGATGCAATGCAAACCACAAAAGAAGAACAAGCATAGAGGAAAGTTAGGCACGATAAGAGAAACAAGCCTGTAACTGTACGTGAAGGGGATTTGGTTTTGTTATATGACAATTGCCAAATATTTTTTCCAGGCAAGTTGCATTTGAGATGGATGGGTCCCTATCGAGTTCTTCATCTTTACAAAAATAGTTCCATGCAGCATGTAGACTTGGAAGGTAATCCTTTTGCCACTCGAGTAAATGGGTGGAGAGTTCGGAGATATTGGACCATAGACTCGGAAGTTTCTAAGACACCGGAGGTCTATGTTCACGGGGACGCTCACATTTGAGGGAGGGAGTATGTGGTGCCCACATTTTTTGTTTTTTTCAAAATAAAGAAGAAGTGTATAGAGAAGTTAGATTGCGCCTATATGGCCAAAGAAGGCAAAGAAAAGAGTCTTCGGGATGAAACCCAAAGTAAAGTGACTTTGGGTCATAAGGCGAAGTACTAAAAAATGCCCTATCAGCATACAACCCGAAGTAAAGTGTCTTCGTATTGGGGGAGCTCAACCCAAGGCAAAGACAGTCTAACAACCTTTCGTCGGGGCAAGAAATTCAAGAAGGAACCATTCAAAAACCGGCAGCCCATACGCACAAAGGTTGATTGATAGTGATAGGTGCATGCAGGAGGTGTGATTTCTCGATAGAAACTCAAAGTGAGGAAAGACAAAGAAAGCGCAACTCTATAAAAATCAAACTTGCAACAAAAAAATGTCAAGTAATTTTCCTTTGCCATTGAGAAGTCGTCTTGCAGGTGATCATGGGAAGGGAAATAGAGTTGGAATCGCGTTAGTGCGTGAGGGAGAAGTTGCGAGAGTGAAATTGAGAGATAGTGAGAAGGCAAAAGAGATGGGAGGAAGAAAGAAGAACTCTGAATTTGCAATGAGAAATCATGCAATTCGGAGGTTAGATGTGATTGCTAGGATCAAAGTCTTGAGCCAACTTTGGATCACTTTCTTGGCATGGAACTAGAATGTGAGCTTTCCAGGTTTTATGACAGAAATCATTGAGAGCAAGTGTCTCGATGGACCCGAGGAGGAAGGGAAGAGAGGAAATCCAGCTTGCTGGACAGAGTCGGATTGGAAACTTGTACTCGGGAAGGAAGCAGGCTCGGTGCAAGGAGCCACGTTCTTGGAGAAGGGAGAGATAGCTCAAGAGACTCAAGAGGTGAGAGATGCATTCTCGTCAAAGCGGACGAAGAATGGGTACAAAGTTGAGAGCTACAAAGACCCTATGAAGAGAGGAATTGTGAGTGCGCTGATGGCCATCCTGAAGCCGGAGATAACCACGTATGTGATGAAACACCAAGTGGTGTTCTTTCACAAGTTATTTGTAGGAGAACCGATCAATTGGGCGAGGTGTTTCCATGGGAGAACAAGGCAAATGGTGTGGAATCTACGGGATAAATTGCCTCCACACTACATTGTGCTGTTTGCAGTGCATTTCTACCTCAGGCTGAATTTGTTGAACTTGGCGGAGCAAACTTGAATGGTGTTGCACTTCCATCCTGATTTGCAAAAGGAGGTCAATGTTGTGGAGCAGCAATACATATTGCAAATCAGGAGCACCGATGACTACTACACGAAGATAAGGAAGAACGTAGAGATCAAAGTGAGTAGTCTGAACTCAAAGAAGAGAAGTCGGTAGGGCAAAGCCAAAGACACAAAGAAACCTCGGAAGACCAGGAGAGGCAACCCGAGGCGAGGTATGGTGGTGATTGAGTCAGAGGATGAAGACTCGTAAGGTGATGCCAAACTTAAGACGGAAGACTCAAAACACAAGGAGGAGCCCAAGCTAATGCTACAAAGTGGAGATACAAGTAGCGATAATGATGAAGGAGGAGAAATGACATTCACGCCAGCGACTGCAGAAGAAGAAGAAGGAGTGCAGGCAGAAATCGAAGCCGAGGACAACACACAGTTGGAAGACAAAGTAACTGAGCCCGAAGAGAAGAAGATTGCAATGCAGAGAGAAGTTTGTTCAAGACGTAAGGTGAAGTACAAAGCAGGTCCAAGTACGGTGAAGGAAGAAGCACCTAAAAGCTCGGGAAGCAAGGCGTCTATTCCGATACAACGACTGCAGAGAAGAAGGCAAGTATCGGGAGAAGAAGAGGTAAAGAAGGAGATCACTCCACAGGTTGAAGTAGTTGCCAGTGATGGAGTGGAGTACCTGCAAGAAGTTGTGTGCCAATTGTTAGTAAAGCTAGAGTACAAGAAGAAGGAGATGCAGTCAACTTGTCTAGAGGTGAAGACTGTGTTGTAGGTATTAGCAAGACTAGAAGAAGAAAACTCGGAGTTGAAGAAGAGTATAAACCGAGGTGAGGAGGAAAGAGAAGTACTATGAGCGGAGGCAGTAGTGAGAAGTCAAGTAATTGAAGACCTGAAGAGAGAAGTGCATTATCGAGAGGATCTTGTGAAGAAGAGTGACATAGCAAGGGGGAGACAAGTAGTTGAGTACAAGATCTTGAAGCAGCAGTTTGCTGATTCAAGAGTAGAGGTTATCCATGCTATGGCGAGAGTAGCTGCAAAGGATCAAGAGCTCAATAGGGTGATGGAGAGTGTCAAGGAGAAGAAGCAACTCTGGCAATGAGAGTTGGCAGCACGATATAGAGAAGAAGAAAGATTACGAGAATTACTTTGTAATCAGGAGGAGAGAGTTGTACAGAAGGAGAAGGAGTTGGTGAAAGCCCAGTTTGAGGCGGAGTAGGCAATGTACAGGGAGGACTGGCTTGCAGATCAAGAATGTGAAAGGAAGATGAGATTGGAGCCATTGAAGGAGATTGTCCTCAGGATGAATGCGATGTTAAGTACAGAGGCCAACATTTGGATTGAAGAGATGAGGCTGCACGAGTTGAAGTTGTTGGTGCAGGAGACGAGGTGAAGACAGGCAAAGGACACGGATTTGAATACCTTGTTAATTAGTCTCAGAACTTGTGTAGACAGAAAGATCTTAAAGGTAGAAGATAACATTTCGATTAGATTAGACTTAGTGAAAATAGAGATAGAAAAACTTCCGAAAGATGTAAGAGCAAAACCCGAAGTAGATAACATAGGAGTGCAGATGTCTTTGGAGTTAGAGATGGAGACATTGGAGAAGAGTGGGTTGAGAGATGAAGAGTTAGATAGATTACCCACTAGTGCAATTTCAGATCAAGAAAGAGAATTGCTGGATCTGGTAGAAGAAGTAGATGATATGAAACCCGAGGACAAAATATTAGGAAGTAAAGTTACTTCGGGTTTGGGTTTGAAAGCCAATGATGAAGTAAACATCGGATCGGAGTAGAAACCGATTTGAGATTTGAATAGACAGATATGAAGAGGTGCATTGTCATTTTGGATCTGTAGGTTAGAAGAGTTGTTGTAAAACGGTATAGTTGTTAGAACTGTTGATTGCTTCACTATTTAAGAGTGGCATTTGCAGTCAGATGTTGTTCAGTGCTCATAATTTCCAAGAATAGATAAAGCAAAGTGTTGTGAAGCAGTGCTTGTTGCTTGAGCTTGATTCCAAGTATCTTTTTTGCAATTGTGTTTGTGAGTGTTGGAGAAATTTGAAGTGCAAGTCAGTGTGCTTGTTGGATGTTGGATTCCACAGCCTTGATCTTCATTCTGTGTGTTTGATCCTAAGTGAAGTGCAATCAAAGCAATGCCTTGATAGATCTGGGAGGAATTGTAGTGTTGGTAGTATTCTGCATTTGTGAGCGCAATGTGAAGTTGATGTGAAGCAATTCTGATCGAGGAAGTTGTGCCTTCAGTAGAGGGGTGGAACACAATTCTGAGGCAAAGTTGTTTTGCAGTGAAGTGATGTTTTTGGGAGAGCCTGAATCATCACAATCAAGATTGTTTGGAAAGAATTGATGGAGTTGTGATTATGGAGTGTTAATTTGTGACAAGATTGTGAGTCAATGCTTGTTACTCTCTTCTGGGTGTGGTTTCTACCTGAGAGATTAAAGATGCAATCAAGAAGAACTACAGTGTTACTGTTTGACTTTGTATTTGGACATTTCTGACTTGTATCTTTGTGGGAACAAACTTTACTTACCCATTTACCGCAAAAGTGATATTTGTCGGGTTGTCATAGAGAAACACAAAAGCGGTTCAAAATTGAAACAATTGTTGTCCTCACCACCTATACTACGACAAATCAACTGTGAGAATAACAAGAATGTAATACTCATGGTTGATACTAGTCCCATAACTATTGGTTGGGTGGTAGGGCAAGATGACAAAGATGGGGATCGTTATGCTGTACATTTTGGGGCAAAGGTGCTGAGTGAGCGCCAAAGAGCCTACCCTTTGGTTTAACAAGAGCTATGGGGAGTGATTACAATAGAGAAGTTGGAGAAGGACTACTTGATTGGTGCACCGGTTATAGTGGTGACAGATTGTTTGCCACTGTTGTGTAAAATAACAAATTGTAATACCCCAGACATTGCAATGCTCAAGTGGATAGCATACATCAAGTCCTTGAATCCTGAGTTCCAACGTATAGTGGGCAAGGATAATCCAGTAGCTGATATGCTATCTCAGGCTGAGTATGAAGATGAAGAGTTGATGATTGAGGATACCAAAGCTATTGGCACTACTTTCTTCTTGAGGGCTCAAGTAGGAGAGCAAGAGTATCCTAAGCTCTTCATGGAGGAGCTCTATGAAGAAGAATGGTTGGATATTGGATACCTTTCCTCCTTGGCCAAGCAAGCAAAATGGAATGATGCTTGGTATAAACAATTGAGACAAAAAGCATATAACTACCTTTTAGAAGGGAGTTACTTGTGGAAGAAAGCTAAACGGAGTGGTGAGCCTCCACAATGGGTTGTGTGCAAGGAAGAGACCAGGAAGCTACTGATCAGAGCATTCCATGAGAGTTTGTGGGCTGGACATAAGGGTATTTATGCTACCTTTTCCAAGTTGAATAAGAGGAATTGGTGGCGTAATATGTACAAAGATGTAGTTCAGTTTATGGAGATGTGGAAAATCTATCAAACATACTCAGATATTTGACAAAGAGATAGGTTGCATCATACCTACCCGCTTGCAATGCATTTCAAATGGGTGGTGGATCTGGTTACTTTGCCGGTTGGGATATGGCAGATATGGTACTTGGTTTTGGCATGGGAAGATTTATCTAACCAGGTGGAAGGACAAGCCTTGAGGACCAAAACCAGCAAGGGAATTTGCAGACTTCTATTGGAGGATGTGGTTTGTAGATACGGTTGTGCAGAAAAAATTACAAAAGATCAAGGAGAGCTAAATACCCAAGGAGCCAAGGCTTTCTTTGAGAGGTGTGGAGTCAAATTGGCTCTTACGATAGCTTACAACCCGAAGGGAAATGCCAAGAGTGAGCAAGATCATCCACTAATTGTGAAAGCCATTGTGAAAGCATGCCAAGGAAGAGTGAAAGAGTGGCCGAGACTCTACCATCTACTCTATGGGCAGATTGCACCACTCATAGTTTAGTTATTGGTTACATGCACGCGGAGTTGATACATGGGTAGAAACCAATTATGCCAATTGAGGAGCAAATACCCACTTGGAGTGTCCTACCTAAGGAAGATCACATATCTAGGGAGAAGCTTCTAGCACTCAAGATTCATCAATTGGAGAAAAGGCCAGAGGATGTTGAGCTAGCACTTGAGAGGCTTGAGAAGTCACGCCTAGGGAACAAGAATAGATTTGACAAACACCACTGCTTGAGGCCAAGAGATACTTCATAAGGAGATTGGGAACTAGTCTACAATAGTAGTCTAGATAACCAACATAGCGCTATGAGAAAATTCTCAAAGTGTTGGTTTGGACCGTATGTGGTGGTCAGTGTGTTGGATAATGCTACTTACTCTCTTTGAGAGTTAGATGGAAGCAAACTAAAGGTTCCAATTGCCGGCAAGCATGTCAAGCTCTTCAAACACCAAGAAGGAAGTTGGAGCACAAAAAAAGTCATCAAAGAGTTGGATCTCTTCAAATTCCAAGATGAAGATCTACTACTAGAGCATGATGAGTCTCATCAATAAGATGAGGAGGTGGTATGACTTCAAGTACAATGTGAGATATGATCAGTTGGTGCATATTGGAGGATGCACAAGTTTAGAGGGGGTGGATGTCATGTTGTGGTTTACACAAACCGTAAAAACATTTTATCATGGTTATCTCCACATTAGTGAAGTAGATTGTTTGATAGATCCCACGGATGAGATGTTGCAATGTGAGCAATCTATGACCATGTATGCAATTGGCCACATGGGTTATGATCTTATCTTGTCCAAAGGTTTTGATGTATATTAAGTGAGGGAGAGTGGAGAGGAGGGATGTGTGTTTTAGTTGAGTCTCCATAGGGAGGATGAGGTTGGGAGTGAGAGTTGTAGTGGAGCGCAAGTGGTAGAGCATTGGAGGCCGCATTTGAGCATGAGATGTCCCATGATCTTGATCTGCCACTCCCAAACCATTTTCTCATCAGGCTCCAGATTTTACACCATGATGGCTTACGGGGTTGGATGGTGGCATATTTTGGGGTGGTATTCATGGAGTCGGTGACGGGAAACCCGGATCCTATCGTCTTTCTGGTGCTTACTTATGAACATCTTTGGGACTTGACAACTAACATGCTTTTATAGTTGGGGAATGCCTAAATTTTCTCTCATAAGCTTCAAAATGGAGTTGTGGGATCCATTTGTAAAAAAGTGAAGAAACTAAAGGACAAATCCAAGAGATTGGGTCCCAAGAGAAGAAGTCTAGAGTTTTTGACCCTCAAGGGAGTTTGGGAGGGAATTCAAGCAGTGAAGACCACAATTAGAGAGAGGAATTGACAAGCTACAATCTAGAGGCTGAAATTAGATGATTTGTGCAGATTTTGAGAGGGGTATCATCAATTGAGTCAAGGGGTGTAGAATTCCTACCCATGAGCACAAAGTAGGCAATTGGAAGAGCTTCTTGAAACATGTTCATGATCTGTTGGTGGAGTTGGAGAGTAGGCAAAGTTCTTATAGCTCTAAGTACAAAAAATTTCAGTTTTGGATCAATCTCAAATCAGATCTGATTGGTTGAAGTTGAAGCTTTTGAGATTAAAGGTGTTGGAGAAGAGCTCATGATCAGGTTTGGAGTTTTGGTCACTCCCCAAGTTGTGGTCCAAGTTACCTTATGAAAATTTCCAATATTGTTGTTGGTTAGGGTTTTCACCTCTATGCAAAGGTTTTATGTGAATTCTTGAAATAGAGAATTCAAGGTCTTGGATCAAGGATACTTGGGTTTGTAGAACACACAAGTTAGCCTAGCTCAAGAATTGATTCACATCTAGGAATTGGGGTTGGATTAGGCTAAAGAAATTTTCAAGAGTTGAGAAAATGACACAACCAGCTATTGTGAAAAAATTGGTTAGCTCTAGGTCTATAGAAAGTGAGATCTGATGCAAAACATTCTGTTGCAAATACTATCATAAGCTCAATAGAGCGGTTTTATCTTCCATCTTGATTGGAAGTCAATTCACCTATCTTGTGACTATAATTGAGGGTTTATGGATGCCAGAGTTTTTTTAAGGATCAAGTGTACTTTTGAATCAGAAATCTGGGGAGACATTGCCAAGAACCAGGAGCAAACCCTAAAATAAGGGTTTTAAAAAATCCTGGCCTAATTTGAGAAGTTTTCAAGGGAGCTGTAGTGATCTGATTGAGGCTTATTTTATGACATTGGAAAGCTTATCTTATAAGATTTCCATTGATATCTAGAACACTTGAATCCAATCTACACAAAAACAGTTATGTTCATATGAGCTTCACAAAGTTTTCCCCATCAAGAAGACAAAGGAATACTCCACTTGGGGTAGAAATTTGTTGAAATCTAAAGTTCAGATTGGAGGAGACTTGGAGTAAAGGTTGAAATGAGCTTGATGATAGAGCTTGAATGCTCTAAAGCTCTTTTCCAAAAAAATTCATAGAGAGTTGTTGCCGTATTCTTGTTACTGGATCCTCTTTGTGTTTGCATGCCTATTTGTATGCCCCGTTAGTTTGAATTGGTGTGCAAGCATTGCACTCAGTTTATTTCCTTCTAGGAATGTTGTGTATTTCTCCTTTGTATTGATGACCAGTAGACCAGGAGTGCATGTTGTGATGATAGGTTAGGTTGCCCATCACTACCTTTCCACATAGCAAGAATATTAGTTACAAGAAAGGAGTGTAACAAGCGTGTTCAATCAAGTAGTTACAATTTTACCTCTAGCCTCTAATCTGTAGTCTCCATAGCTAGGCACCATGTGTGTTCCCAAAGAGAGAAAGGAAAAGTACAGCAATGCTTGGTAGGACTATTATACCCACACACCTTCTAGTTGTTCCTTGTCATCTCCTCCATTGGTTGAGGCCACTCTTGGTCTATAGCACCCATTTGATGCATTTGTTATTGCAAGTAGTGGAGAAAGATTATATATATGGAGTTTAGCTAAGCTTCTAAATTAGTCATGATTGTCTATAGTTAGTCCTAGTTGAGATAAAGGTGACCCTATCCTAGAGGAAGGGAAAAGAGTGAGCATGACTATTGTGTCTTCTAGTGTATTGACTTGGTATTACTCCTAGTTATTTGACTTTGAGGAAAGAGTTGAGAGCTCTTGGGCCCACAAGCCTTGTTGGTGCGGACTTTTTCTATAATCCAAGGATAGCCCATGTGAAGGAATCCTTGACTTAGTTTTTAGGTGAGGATATGACCATCTACTCATGGGATTATTCCTATGTGCTTGGATATTCCTTTAGAATTTTTGACTTTTAGCCTTGTAACTTGTTCACAAGTATATAAGTTAGGAGTGAGCTCATTGTCCGTTCATTTACAAATATCTCTCTCATTGAGTTCTCTAGTGAGCAATGTCTTGAGCCTTGGAGGTGCCTTGGAGTTCTAGCCTTGGAGTAGTGTGAATGGAGTTGGGGTTTCTTGGCTTCTTAGTCCATGGTGTGCTACCTTAATAGCCATAAAAGGTTCATTTTGAGTGAGAGACAGGCCGGCTCATAGGTCGATGTGCATTGCTCTTGGCATATAATTAGACCTAAGAACCCTTTGCCAATGCTTGTTGTGGTGCCCACATTTTTATTTTATTTTTTGTTTTGAAGTGTTTTGAGGAAGAAGTGAGTAAGAGAGCCAAATTACAAAGAAAAGAATGGACGTGAGTGTCTTTGGAGTAAACCTAAAGAAGTCTACTTCAAGTTGGAAAATGGAAGTACTTGAAAGGGAAGTATGAAGACACAAGTCCAAAGATAATTTTCTTTGGATTGGGCAGCAAAGGCTGATACGAAGACGGTCTAACAACCTCTCTCTGTGGCAAGAAAGTACACTTCAAGAAACGGCGGAAGCAAAAGAAGCATGTCTTGATTGATAAGACATCGGCATGTAGAAGAAAGGGGAGTTGATTTTGAAATTGATTGAAGAATGATAGCATTTTGGGGTAATATAAAATTGCAATTGTGTAGGGGAAAATTGAATATGTCAAGTAGATATCCTGTTCCTCTAAGTAATCGTCATGTAGTGATGTGTGTCAAGAAGCCGATTGAGAGTGAAATTTTCCAAAATCTAGAAGGAGTTAGAGTGTCTCGTCTAGGAGAGGGAATAGTCTTCTAATGCCAAAGAATGAGAGAACAGATCATGGCAAAGAAGGTCAAGAATGCCCTCGCAGTGAGGAGCTTTGCAATTTGGAGGTTAGATGTCGTAGCAAGGATCAAAGTCTTGAATAGACTTCATATCACCTTTTTAGCTTGGAACTGGAATTTCAGTTTCTCAGGAGTCATGGCAAAGATAGTTGCCAGTAATTGTGAGGAAGGTCCCAAAGTCAAGGAGAAGAGAGGAAATCCGGCTTTATGGACTAAGTCAGATTGGAGGTTAGTGTTGGGAAGGGAAGCAAGAGAGCCAACAGGGATCACTTTCTATCAGAAGTGTGAAGCTGCAAAAGAGACTGCAGAAATTCACAATTCCTTCTTCGCTCCACCTACAACTAATGGTTACAAGGTGGAGTCCTATCAGGACCCGATTAAGCAAACATCATAGGAGCAATAATTGCGATCAAACCCAAACAAACAATGTACTTGAACATGCAGCAATTGGTCTTCTTCCATCAGATGTTTGCAAGAGTGAAGGTGAATTGGGCAAAATGTTTCCACCAGCAAACAAGGCAGATGGTCATCAATTGGAGAACAAATTTGCCTCCACACTATTTTGCACTATTTGCAGCGCATTTCTACTTCGGATTGAATTTTCTGACAGCAGAAGAGAGGCATCGCATGATGTCACACTTTCATCCGGATTTGAGACGAGAAGCAGATGAAGAAGAACAACAATACATGGTACACCGCAAGCCAGCAATGACCATTTCTTCAAAACGGGACAACAAGAGATGGAAGAGGTCATAAGTCCAAAGAAGAAGAAGCGGACTCAACCCAATGATGTAGTGTAACCTCCAGCCCAAAGCAAGACACAAAGGCTCATTGTGCAAGGAAAGACGGTGGTAAAGGAAGAACCTTCAGAAACCAAGTCTGAAGGGGAAACATAGTCTATGGGAGAGGACTCAAAAGAAGCGGAACTCACATTACAAAGTGGGGAATCCGGAAGTGAGAGTGATGGAGAAGAAGAAGTTCAGCAATCGGCTGAAGCGGAAGAGAATGAAGAATTTCATGCGGTGATTGACGGTATGGAGGGAAGTGCTAATCCTTGTGCAGCCCTGGTTATGGAAGAGAAGGAGTACCCTATGGGCCCAAGTTCAGCGGGTAAGGAAGGAGAAAGCTCGGAAGCAGTATCACTAAAAGTACAAAGATCAAGACTTTGGAAGAAGGAGCCGGTGGAAGAAGCAAAGTATGAAGATGTGGCCGAAGACAAAGAGAACTTTGGAGGAATACAGTATTTGGCGCAGGTCGTAACTCCACTGTTGGAACTGTTGAAAGAGCAACAAAAGGTAATTCTGCATTCCAGGATGAAGGTAAAGAATGAGTTGTAGGTGGTGAAGTATCTGCTGGCTGAAGTTAAGGGATTGTAGGAGCGTGTAACCCAAAGAGACAACAAATTTGAAGAGCTTTGGGTGAATACAGTCTTGAGGAAGAAGACTTTCAAGAAGTAGCAGCAAGTTTTGAGTTGCAAGTGAGTTTTGAGTTGCAAGGGAGAGAAATGCAATGGCAAGCCAAGGAGTTGAAGGAGCAGACGTTACTGATGACCAAGATGAAAGAAGAAGTCAGTGAAGTGCGCATCAAGAGTATTCATGCAAACGCAATGGCCGTAGTGATGGATCAAGAGTTAGAAAGCTTGAGGAAGAGTGCAGCCGGGAAGGATCAAGCATGGCAAACAAAATTGATGATCCGACATCAAGAAGAAGAAAGGTTGAGAGAGTTGGTACAAAGTGATGAGTTGTAGAGTTCTCAATATGCAAAGGATGTACTGAGAGAAGTTGAAGGTAGAGCAATCTCAGGGTATGCATCGGAATCATTAGGATAAGTTGTGGGGAAATTGAGAGCTATGTTGTGCATTGAAGCGGAAGGAAGATTGGAAGAAGCAAGGCTACATGAGTTAAAGTTGCTTGTGTAGGAAACTCGGAAGAAGAAAGCCAAGGATGTTGCTATGAACACTCTACTAATCCAATTGAGGGATCAAGTAGATGGAAAGATATTGGAAGTATGAGACAATGTCAGTCTCAAATTAGATTTAGTGAATTTCGAGTTAGAAAGGATTAGGACTAGTGTGAAGGATGAGAATAAGTCCAATTTTGTAGAAGTAGGAATTCAGGTGTCTTCAGATCAGTTATCCAGAGGCATTAGAGAAGAGTGGGTCAAGAGATAAAGAGTTAGAAAGAGTACCCATGATCCCAATTGTAGTTACTAGTGAAGATGTAGTAGAAATAGTGAAGGATTGGGTAGTTGAAAATATACCCAAAGAAGGAGAAGTAACTAGAAAATCATTGGGTTGAGAAGCCGATGAAGTGATTGACATCGGTTTGGAGTAGAAATAGTTTTGAGATAGGAAGAGGCATATATGAAGAGGTAGTTTGTCATTTCGGATCTACAGGTAGGTAGAGCTGTTAGGAAGTGGTACATTAGGAAGATAACTATTGGTTGCTTTAGTATTTAAGGGGAGCATTCATGATCTTATGTTGTTCAGTATTCACAATTTCTGAAGATAGATAAAGCAAAGTACTATTTTTAGTGCTCTTTGTTTGAGCTTAATTCCAAGTATCAACTTTGTGTGTGTATTTGTGAGTGTGTGGAGAATTTCCAACTGCAAGTCAGAGTGTGTTGGATGTTAGATTCCACAGCTTGATCTTAACTCTATGTGTTTGACCCTGAGTGAAGTGCAATCGGAGCAATGCCTTGACAGATCTGAGAGGAATTGTAGTGTAGGTAGTATTCTGCATTTGTGAGTCGAGCATAGTGTTGATGTGAAGCAATTTTGATCAAGGAATTTGTGCCTTTAGTAGAGGAGTGAACACAATTCTGAGGTGAAGTCATTTTGTAGTGAGGTGTGGTCTTCGGGAGAATCTGATCATCACAATCAAGATTTTTTTGGACATAATTTGTTATGTTGTGATTATGGTTGTGTGTATTCATGACAAGTTGTCAAGATTGTGAGCTTGTTCCTCTCTTTTGAGTGTAGTTTCTACTTGAGAGATTAAAGAGGCAACCAAGAAGAGCAACTTGTTACTATTTGACTTTGTATTTAGACATTTCTGACCAGTATCTCTACGGGAACGAACTTTACTTACCTGATTATCGCAAAAGTGATATTTGTTGAGTTACCACACTTGTCTATCTAGGCAAATATATCACCATACAAGTTGGTGAAGTTTGGATTCTTATTCTCCTTAGTTTACAACACCATTGGAAGATAAGTAAAATCCTAAATCCACCACAAGTATCATAGATGCATGGACTTTGGTACTTTGTGTAGCAATAATGTGCCTATTTCTCCACTCTCAAAGAACGTAAGGCAATTGTCACTAGATCTTCTTCTTCTTTGAAGATATCTTGTTGTGATCCTCCAAGAATAAGAGAAGAGAGAAAACACAGATTTCACACTCAATCATTGAATGCCCCAAAGGAGCACCTTCTCTTTATTTTATAAACAAAGAGGATCTTCTCCAAGGAAGCTCCATCATAGGATTAGGCACACAGATAGGTGACATGTCAGCAAGCTCCACCCTTGGATTACTTACTTGGATGGGTGACATGTCGGTCTTGGTCCTATCTGGTTGGTCAAACAAACCTTGACTGGAGGGAATTTTTTAGGGAATCTTCCTGTAGGAATCTCAAAATCACGTGGATGGGGTATTGTTGGAAAGCTCTCGACAAGACAAAGCATGGGGGGAGGGAAGGCTAGCCCTTCCTATGTTGGGGGGTGGGGAATTTTCACATTTTTAAGCCTAATTC
The DNA here is from genome assembly GCA_948567375.1 of Lunularia cruciata. NCBI lineage: Eukaryota > Viridiplantae > Streptophyta > Marchantiopsida > Lunulariales > Lunulariaceae > Lunularia > Lunularia cruciata. Next base: position 49,340,154 of record OX419757.1, on the reverse strand, counting down.
ATCCGTTTAGGCCTCTGAAATTACCTTCAAAGATTTCAAGCATATTTCAATTCCTACTCTATTAGTAGAAGTCCCCTTTTGGTGATACCTCTTTCTGATCTGTTTAGTCCATCATGTGTAACATTCATCCAGATGTTACAAAACCAATTCTCACCTTTAAATCACATGTCTAGCTATTGGTTCTTAGGTTTTCAAGTCTATTTCAATTTTTGCCCTATTAGTAGAAGTACTCTTTTGGTGACACTTCTATATGATCTATTTTGACCATCATGTATAACATCATTCTAGATGTTACCAAACTGAATTTCACATATAGATCATATGGCTAGCTCTTGGTATTACACTTGTTATCCAATGCTTCAAGTCAAAGTTTACTTGATCACCTCTACACTCTCTTACTCCCAATCGCCCACTCACGAAGTCCCTTGTGCTAAACCTCAAGACTTAAAACTATGTCTAGCAAGGTCACCTAATACATCTCAATGAATTTGCCTTGTGAACCTTGGAGGTTATGCAAATTTAGTTGACTAGAATTTACCTCCTCCCAATGCAATATGTTTATACTCTTTCAATTGGCCATTTCTGATTTTCAATTGTCACCAATGGTGAAAATTTATTATTCACATATGTGTGAAGTGGCACAAGGACTAATGGTGAAAAGTATTGGTTCTTCTTCCTACATGGCAATAATTGCACTCAAGAAGTCAAACCGCTAAAGATTTATACCAAAATTCATCCCCCCCTTTTCAAATAGAGCCAATGGTAGAATGAGTCAAAGAGGCCATTGAGTAGAGGATGTAGGTCTTCCCATTCTTTGGCATGAATCACACCTCTTGATGTAGGAATGCACATGCTTATACATAGTAGGCCACCAATATCTTGTTGCTAGGATCTTCTTCACTATATTTTTGAGGCAAAGTGCCTCTTGCATCTTTTCTATGAAACAACTAAATCACTCCTCCTACTTCATGTGCTTTGAGACACCACCTATGCCCTTTATCAATTCTCAGCTTGAATAGGATTTTCCTCTTGATCTGGATAATATTCCTCATCCATGTAGAAAGACAGCTCATTGCTTTCGATCCAAGCCATCAAGACATTGCAACATTTGAAGATATTTGTACTTTGCAGCATAGTGGGTACTTTGAGAGGCTAAAATATGAAAAATCTTTTTGTCTAGAAAAGCATCATTGAGATATGCCAATTGCTCTTCAGTTTTGAGTTGGGACAAGAAATCTACATTCTCATGTTGGGCTCTTTTACACAGCACTTTGTATGTGAATTCTTGTAAGAGAAGTACCCCATGAGCAATCCTTCCCAACAAGTCAACCTTCTTCACTAGTTACTATAGCACGTAATGGTCTATATGAAAAGAAACTCATATCCTAGCAGCTAATGTCAAAACTTCTTACAAGCATACACCATCCCTAATTCTTCCTTTCATGTAGTGATGTAGTTGCATGCAGCCTAAGACAATTGGCAACTAGCATTGTATATTGGTAATCTTTTTTGCACTTATCTTTATAGCTGAGAACTACACCAACTGCTATAAAAGAGGTATCCACATACACATGGAAAGTGTTATCTCAATTAGGTGCTCTCATGGTTGGCACATTCATTAACCTCTCCTTCATCACTATAAAGGCTTTTTGTTGTTCTACTGTCCAAGTATACTCAATTAATATCCTTAGCAACTTGGTGACAAGAGTTGCTAATACCACATAGTTAGTGGTGAATCTTTTGTAGCAACCTACATGTCCCAAAAAGGCTTAGAGTTCCCTCAAGTTTTTGGGTGATTCCAATGCCTAGATCACCTTTACCTTCTTTGTGTCTACTTCTATACCTCATGATAACACTTGATGGCCTAGTAGGATCTTTGAGTCGGCCTGTCTCTCACTCAGGCTGAACCTATGATGGCTATTATGGTAGTGCACCATGGACTAAGAAGGCAAGGAACCCCAACTCCATCATACTCCTCCAAGGCTAACACTCCAAGACTCAAGACATTGCTCACTAGAGAACTCAATGAGAGAGAGATAGTTGCAAATGAAAGGATCATGAGTACCTCCTCACCCCTTGTTTATATACTTGTGAAATAGTTACGTACCAAAGTTACTAATTATCGTAGTAACTCAAGTTACTAGACTAAAAGTCAAGTAAAGTCCATTAGAAAGGAATATCCATTCACATGGGCATATTCCAATAGCATGTTATCTTATCTTGACCCAACCACTAATTCAAGGATTCCTTCACATTGGCTATCCTTGGACTAAAGAAGAATCCAAAATAAAAAGGCTTGCGGGCCCAAGAGTTCTCAACTCTTTCCTCAAAGCCAAACACCTAGGAATAATACCAAGTGAACACACTAGAATCCAAAATAGTGGTGCTCATCTTTTCAACTTCCTCTAAATTAAGGTCCCCTCTATCTTAGCCATGACTAACTTTAGCTAATCATGATTAATGTAGAACCATCCTTAATCTCTATATATATTGTATCTCTCAATTACTTGTAATACCAAGCTAAATATCACAATACCACACACATGCACAAATGGGTGATATAGATCCCCTTGGCCATCACAAAAAATACACTTTTCCGAGTGCAAGGACAATTTGGTTGATTGATAACTCTCACAGGTTTGCTTTAGAACCAACAATTGATCCATTCTTTAACCAAAGACACAAAAGTTGTCAATGAAGATCTCCATAAAGTTTTGTAAATAATCCTTGAAAATTGCAATCATCATTTGCTGAAAGCTCATAGGGGCATTGCAAAATTCAAATAGCATTTTGTTGCAAGCATACATTTCCAAATCTATAGTGAAGGTGGTTTTGTACTTGTCTTCATCCTATTGGAAACTTGTTCTATCGCAAAAAATTATCTAGAAAGTTGTAGCATTTGTGTCCTATCAGCTGGTCTAAGACCATATTGGTGAAGGGAAGGGAGTGATGATCCTTCTTTGTGGGAATGTTCAGCTCTCAGAAGTCATGGCACACTCTGATCTTACAAGTCTTATTGTTGGGAACTAGCACAATTGGGAATCCTCACTTGCTATTGAGCACTAGGAAAATCATACCCAAACGTAGGTATTTATTGATCTCATCTTTTACCAAATAAAAATACTTTGATTTAAGGCGATATTGCCATTCTCCAACAAGCACTACCTTCCCTTCCAAATCAACTAGTGTTCACCAAAGCAACATGGGATACCAAGCATCTCTTCAATGTTGTAGACAAAAATGTCTTATTGTTCCTTGAACACCACAATAAATGCTTGGAATTCCTCTTGGCTTATTTTTTTGGACATCTTTAGATATCACACTCCTCCAACAATCACATCTTGATAATCATTTGGCTTGATAATACCTTCAACGTGACTTACTAGGCTTACTCCCAAGAGTAAAGCAGGTTCCTTGAGACTGTCATATTGATCACTCTCCTCCTATCCTTTGTCAATATCATAACATTCTAGTTATTTTATCACATTATCACCTAAGGAGTCCTCAGAGTCATCTAAAGAGCTATCAATGTAATAGTCTTCTAAGGATATAGTCTCTCTCAAATGAGGAACCTTCTTCCAACACACCATAATAGATTTAAGGTCCAAAGTCTTGTTGTCCTTGAAACTCAAGCAATGTTGGTACTAATTCACAAAAAATTTGTCACTATATAGCCATGGTTGTCCTATCAACATTGGGCAACATGTCTTGGTTACGGGGCAAAGAATAATGTAATCCACTTCAAAAGTTATGCCACCAATAATGATGGGTACCGTTTTCAACATCCCTAGCGGTTACCTCTGGGTTTCATATGCAAATTTAAGTATGCACCGAAAGGTTTGAATGTTGTGTATCCCAACTTAACTACAATCTCTTTTGTCAAGTTATTTTGTCATGTTATTGTCAATCCCAATCAATAAGGACAAAAGGAATTGTGCAGCCATTTATCTCTATTTCTACTTTAGGGGACATTAGGTCTTCTAGCTCTATTCTATAGATTGCTGGTAGGTCCATTTGGTTATGTTTTAGAATGTGACATAATGCAATTGCTAATTTATTCTTGTATAGCTTGTTGTCCTCCCATAGTTGTTTGAAGGTGATATTTGACTTGGAAGATCCCAAGTCTACTATAATATCATATTGAGATACTCCCAAAAGAGATTTTTCTTTCCTCCTTTGTTTCTTCTCTAGTTTGGCTCATTGTGCTATCATGTCTAGTTAAGTTGTGGTTGAGTTGGATCCTTCTTGATTCATAGTTTCTGTTCTTGAATGCTCATCTTTGTTATTAATCTATGTTGTTTTCCTTGAAGGTGAATTTGCAACTTCCATCTCCTTGGGTTGGGATGCAGATGCATGACCAATTGATCAAATGCAATTAGTCATCAATTGCAGATCAATTGGACATCAATTGCAGTTATATTGATCTTCTGAAACTCCACTTCTAGTAGGTCTTGCACTTCCTTTTGAATGTTTGCTAGATACCAAGGGCTGGTAGTCTAACCCATGGTATTTGACTCCTTGTGAGAAGAAATGCCTAGTGGATCCAGACTTTCCTTCACCACAAAGTCATCCTATTCTCCTTTCTTCTTAGCCCTAGTCAACAACTTCACATCTTTATTTGACAATATTCTTTTGTGATGATTATACTTTTTGCTCCTTGTATGCTTAGTAAACGATCAAGCTTTGGACAAGGAAGTACTGTTCTTGAGTCTCTTGGTTGAATGTGTCATTACTTTATTCACCTCCAGATCTGGCCATCCTTTGTCATTCATCAATGCTACCTCATCTAAATTCAGGTTCTCCAAGCTCAGGTAGTTAACATCCGCATCTGTTTTTGGAGGAAGTGGATGAGGCACAAACCTTACTAGATATTGGGGCATAGGTGGTTGAGGGCAAGTTGTCCTAGTGTGCCTTGGAGCCTTGTAGTTGCCACACAACAAGTTGTGTGGGGATGGTAGTTTAGGCTTTGGGCAACTTAATTCCTAATACCCAATGCTCCATATTTATAACACACACCAGCTGGAGGAGTTTGCCTAAGAGGAAAAGATTTTTGTGGTGGTTCATTTGTAACATACCCCATGAGTGCATTTCAAGAGATACAGGTAGGAGTTGGCTGAGGAAGTGTAGGAGGTACTTCTTGGATTGCAAAGACTTGATTGTCTCCCTTGACATAATACTCATATTTCTCCCACTTTTGTAATCAATCCATCTAATGCATGGAGGAAGAAGGACGGTTAGGGAAACATTTGCTGTAAGCATGTCTTGGCTTCCCATATGCTGTACATAGGTATTGGATTAAGTGTATGGAGGGAAATATCTCCTCTCCTTGCTAACCATTTGCACCTTGAAGTAAGCTAACTCCTTGATGAGTTCCTCTAACTTGGTTCCCAACTACATAGGGGTCTTTTGATTAGATTCTACCTTGGGCTTCCAAATGCCTTGCTTTTCTCTTCTTCTCTCTTGCTCATCTCCCAAGGAGTATGACAAAGATGAGGCTGCACTAGAGGTATTGGAGGTGTCAAAGGTAGTGGCCTAGTTGTTTTCTTTGGTAGTTTCTTCAAGATGCAGCATTGGTGTGATCACCTTCAAGGTTCATCCTTGACAACTCCTATAGTTCTACAGATTGGACAATCCAATCCAATGTATCATGTCCTTGGAGCTCCACAAGAAATCCTCCTAAGAACCATGCCACCTCTTGTACATCCAAGTATCCTAGGATGACTCCCTGCTTGGGAACTTGACTTAGCAAGTTTTGAAATCTCTCCATATAGTCTCTTAGATTTTTATTTTTCTTCCACTCCAAACTCTTGAGAGTAATGAAGACATTAGCCATTCATATTCCATTCTTGGAATTGGTCCAAGAATAGTTCTTGGACTATTGGCAAATCTTGCATATTCATCGGATTGTAGTTGGTATGTGTGTACCAATTTTGTGCTTTCTTTTAGAGTAGACTTAGGAATATTTGAAGTTGGTCTGCATTGTCATCTTCCTTGTTGGCCACCATTATAGCTTTGAACTCCCTCATGTACATATCTTGATCTTCTTTAGTATCCTTCCGTTTAAATTTCTGGTAGTTTTGCCTCATAAAGAGGGCATGGTTCACCATGCTGATGGGAGGATTTGAGGTGGTGGATATGAGTCGGCCAGGAGTTGTGTCAAACAAGCTCCAATCAGGTGCACTTCTTGGAAAGGTGTCCTCCTCCTCCTCTTTTGCAAGTAGATCTACAATGGGTCTTTTGGAACCATAACAATATGGTTGTCTACTTCCCAATCTTGTAAGAACCCATACTGAGGTTCTTCAACAAAGAGTTTGACAAAAAGGTCCACCAGTGGTGATGGTATCACCCTTTCCCCTAAAACCAAAGGGGAGAATGGAAGTCAATTCAGTGGAGTCTCCTTGTGATACCTCCTTCCTTCCTTCCCTCCTTGGTTTGTAATGCCTGGTTGATTATGCTAGCCAAGGACAGAACCATGAAACCCAAGGAAATTAGAAGTAGGCCCTGGAGCAAGGTTTTGAGTCCCACTTCTCCTTTATTCAATGATAATCACCAATCACCAAGCTCTATATTGTGATTTCTTTTTTCTCCAGCTATGAGGATCCTACTTGAGTGTTTTGGTTGTGGACAAAGTGCCATGTAGCTTTTCTTGCTGAGTTGCTCTTTACTCTCAAGAAGTGAGAATATTGATAGGTACTATTTTCACTAATAACATCTACTACCCCATCCGCCTTCACTTCTAGCCACTCTAAGGAGTGTATCCTTGACAATAGTGCCAAAAGGCATGTGACAACCTAATGTTCATGTACTAATAGTATAATCAATAAGAAAAAGTTTTTCCTATGGGATATGATTCAAAAATAGCTAGAGTTGAAGAAAAAGTATCACTTTCTCATGAGTTGTCTATTGTAACATCTTTATCCTCTTGGGTTGGATAATTCCCAAAAGAGGGTAATGCACCCCATAGTGGCACAATACAAAAAATCTCAAACACTCAAGTCACATTGACAAAAGATCTTCTATCAACCAGACTCTTGAAGATGATAGTCTAGTCTACCTTGAAGGTCATTGGCCCCAAAGGTCTTTTCTCTCATAGTTACTTATGGCATGTATACCACAATGCCAATGAGAACATTTGACCCTTCCCAAAAGGTATTCTTCATTGCTATACTGCATGTTTGTGACATGTTGGGTTTTTCATTATAAGTGGTACTTCACAATGCTCGCAGCCCTTGTGACTGGTTGACACATCACCCCCAGTTCTTAACAACACCCAATGATCCAACACCCCAATCAAGCCTTATTGCCACCTTGCACCTCAACACTTGCATTCCTACTTTCAGTTCCTCACCACTTTTCCATCTAATGATCTCAAAGATGCGTGGAGGAAAAATATATTTTTTATGCTTAAGTGGCCTCTTTCCAAACCATACGTGCAAGATTTTCTTGCATACGGCCTCCAAAACAAAAAACCAAATCCTCTATCCATTCAAGATAGTTGCGCGCCCTCTCCAGGCAGGTCCAAGGGATGAGAGACCAGATATCTAGAGGTGTAAAAAAAGTTGCTATGAAAAGCAACAAAACCATAAAAAAATGACAATTTTTTTAAAGGTTTTCACTCCTTTTGATTCTGGCAAACAGATCACAAGTACAGGTACTTGAGAGCATAACACACACAATACTTACATTGATACACTAAGGATCATGGAGGTCCTCATTGTATCATCTTTAATACAAAATCCAATTCATGAACACAAAGGCAATTACAAATTGAGCATACACAAATATGGACAACAAATGATGAAGCTCGAATTTTGCACAAGACGACACTTCACTGCAAAGAACATTTTCACCTCAGAATTATGTTCTACCCCTCCACTGAAGGCACAACTTCCTTGATCAAAATTGCTTTACATCAACTTTGTGTTGCACTCACAAATGCAAAATACTATCAACACTACAATTCCTCTCAGATCTGTCAAGTCATTGCTCCGATTGCACTTCACTCAGGATCAAATACACAGAATGAAGATCAAGGCTATGGAATCCAACATCCAACAAGCACACTGATTTGCACTTCAAATTTCTCCACTTTCACAAACACAAGCATAACATTGATACTTGAAATTAAGCTCAAGCAATGATATCACAATTAAATTAGATTAACTTAACTAAATCTAATCTAATTGTGATATTGTCTTCTACCTCCAATATCTTCCTATCTACACGAGTTCTGAGACTGGTCAACAATGCGTTCAAATCTTTATCCTTCGCATTTCTCCTCCTCGTCTCCTACACCAACAACTTCAACTTGTGCAATCTTGTTTCTTCAATGCGCATGGTGGCCTTTGTACTTAGCATTACGTTCATCTTGATCACAATCTCCTTCAATGGCTCCAATCTCATTTTCCTCTTTTGTTCTTGATCTGCAAGCCAATCTTCTTTGTACATTGCCAATTTCGCTTTGAACTTGGCTTTCACAGTTTCCTTCTCCTTCTCCTTTTGCACAATCTTCTCCTCCTAATTGCAAAGTAACTCTCTCAACCTTTCTTCCTCTCTATATCTCACTGTCAACTCTCTTTGCCAGAGCTGCTTCTTCTCTTCTACAATCTCCGTCACCCTATGGAGCTCTTGCTCTTTCTCTGCTACTCTTGCAATAGCATGGATAATTTCTAATCTCAAATCAGCAAATTGTTGCTTCAAGATTTCATACTCAGCTACTTGTCTTTCCCTCGCTATGTCACTCTATTCTATGAGTTCCTCCCAATTCCTCACTTCTCTCTTCAAAATCTCAATCACTTGATTCTTTACTACTGCATCTACTTGTAGTACTTCCCTTTCCTCCTCACCTAGGATTATACTCTTCTTTAATTCTGAGTTTTCTTCTTCTAATCAAGCTAACACCTGCAACACAATCTTTACCTCCAGACACTTTGGCTGCATCTCCTTCTTCCTCTACTCTAACTTCACTAACAACGGGCACACAACCTTCCGCAGATACTCTACTCCTTCACTCAGAGCTACCTTGACTTGCGGCCTTATCTCCTTCTTTACCTCTTCCTCACTCGACACTTGCCTTCTAAGCCACAATTGCCTTATGGGTATGGATTCTTTGCTCCCCAAACTTCCATCCTCCTCTTCTCTTACCTTACTTGGCCCTGCCTCATACTTTGCCTTCCGTTTGGAACAAACTCCTCTCTGAATTATAACTCTCTTCTCCTCTTGCTTTGGAGCTTTGTCTTCCAGTTTTGAGTTACTTTTCTCTTTTGTCTCCATCTTGGCTTCCTCTTCTTTGGGTACAAATTTCATCTCCACTCCATCGTTCCTATCACAACTTGTGTCTACACTTTGAAGTGTGAAATCGTGTTCTTCCTCCCTCTCTGAATCTTCAGACTTGCACTCGGCTTTGCCTTCCAATTCTTTGTCCAACGACATGACTAACACCAGTTTTTTCCTTGGGTTTACCCTTCTAGCCTTCTAGGGATGGAAATGCAACTCCATCTTATTACGCTCCGCCGCATTGAGCAAGTTCAGCCCCAAATAGAAATGGGCTGCAAACGGCACAATGTAATGTAGAGGCGACTTGTCCCGCAAATTCCTCACCATCTGTCTTGTCCTCCCATGAAGACACTTTGCCTAGTTAATTGGCTCTCATGCAAACATCTTATGGAAGAAAATTGCTTGGTGCTTCATCATATAAGTCATTCTCTCCGGCTTCAAGATCACCTTTAGAGCACTCACAATCCTTCTCTTGACAGGATCCTTGTAGCTCTCTACTTTGTAATCATTCTTTGTGTGCTTTGAAGAGAAGGCATCTCTCACTTCCTGGGTTTCTTTGGCTACTTCCTCCTTCTCCAAGAATGTGACACCATGCTCCGCGCTTGCTTCTCTCCTGAGTACTAACCTCCAATCCAACTTTGTCCATCAAGCCGGATTTTCTCTCTTCCCTTCCTCCTCAAGGCCATCAAAACACTTACTCTTGATGATCTCTGTCATAAACCCTGGAAAGCTAACATTCTAGTTCCATGCCAAGAATGTGATCCAAAGCTTGCTCAAGACCTCAATTCTTGCAATCACATCTAACCTTTGAATTGCATGATTTCTTATTGCAAATTTGGAGTTCTTCATCCCTCCTCCCATCTTTCTCTCTTCCACTCTGGGCTCGAGACTATTCTTCCTACTGATTCTTGGATTACCTCTCTTGATTTCCTCTTGACACACCACGGCATCTTTGACTCTACTTCCCTTCCCATGATCTCCTATATGATGACTTCTTAACAGCAATGGAAAATTGCTTGTCATCACTTTGTCTTTAGCCCGATTTTTATAGAGTCGTGCCTTCTTCATCTTTCTTCAATTTGAGTTTCTACCAAGAAATCACACCTCCTGCATGATCCTATCATTGTCAAGTGTCCTTCACGCGTATGACCGCCGGTTTTGAATGGTCCCTTCTTGAATGTCTCGCCCCCAACAAAAAGTTGTTACATCATCCTTGCCTCGGGTTGAGCACCCCAATATGAAGACTCCTTACTTCGGGTTGTATGCTGACAAGGCAATTCTGAGTACCTCGCCTTATGACCCAAAGTCACATTACCTTGGGTTTCATCCAGAGGACACTTTTCTTTGCCTTCTTTGGCTATACAAGCGCAATTTGACCTCTCTATACACTTTTTCTTCCAAATTGAGAAAAAAAACAAAAATGTGGGTACCACATCCCACCATGATGAGGCCTGCCTTTGATGACATGGTGACTACAATGATCATGATGTGAGGATTTGCACCATAAGACTTTGACCTACCATACATTTGTACTCTTATAATTACATGGCCAAAACTACTTCCTTGACTCACTTGTTATCCTTAATTCATCTTCTCCCTTGCATCTTCTAGTTAGTTCATTGACATGCTTGTTGTACTCCTCTAGTTCTTGGCTGACCTTGGTCAAATGCTCTCAAATATGTTGTCAATATGCTTCCAAAGCCTCTCATCCAATTTAGCCAATTGCTTGGTTGAATACTTCTTCACCTCCAAAGCATGTATCTTTGACTTCAACTCCCATAATTTCATGTGATGGGCATAAGTAAAAGCCTCCACTTCTACTTGAGTTTTCAACCAATTTGTAGTATCCTCCACTATTTTGATTACCCACATTTGTTCTACATCCAATGCATCTTGGATGGACTACAACTCCATATCCACCTCTTGCTTGACCTACATGCAAAGAATCTTCTCATGTTCCTTGCAGTTATTGATAATCATGGTTAGATGCTCAACAAGCATGTAGGCCTTTTCAATATCCCTGTTGAGTGCTTGTTTTTCATTTGTGCTCTAGAGATGGAAAACATTTAGTTCTTGCTTGAGGCATGCTACCTCCTCATCCCTAGCACTTGATTGCTCCTTGTAATTCTTCTTCATCTCCTCCATACAACACTTAGACCTCCCCTTAATGGTTAGTAAGTTGGAGTCCAATTGGGAGATCCATTATCATGATCTTGATATCTCCTTCTTCATCTAGACCATATTTTCATCATTCTTGCATGGCTTTTCTTCTTGGGCCACCTTGTAATCTATGAATGCCTTTTCCTTTTGGCTAATACTTACCTTCATCATTGGCAGCTTGGCATGTGAGCCGGCCTGTCTCTCAATCAGGATGAACCTCTAATGGCTATTATGGTAGCACGCCATGGATTAAGAAGGCAAGGAACCCCAACTCTATCATACTCCTTCAAGGCTAACACTCCAAGACTCAAGCCATTGCTCACTAGAGAACTCAATGAGAGAGAGATAGTTGCAAATGAAAGGATCATGAGTACCTCCTCACCCCTTGTTTATATACTTGTGAAATAGTTACGCACTAAAGTTACTATTTACTACAATAACTCAAGTTACTAGGCTAAAAGTCAAATAAATTCAAAAAGTATAAAGGAGTATCCATCCACATGGCTTTATTCCACTAAGCATGTGATCTTATCTTGACCCAACCACTAAGTCAAGGATTCCTTCACATGAGCTATCCTTGGACTATAGAAGAATCCAAAATAAAAAAGCTTGCGGGCCCAAGAGTTCTCAACTCTTTCCTCAAAGCCAAACACCTAGGAATAATACCAAGTCAACATACTAGAATCCAAAATAGTGGTGCTCATCTTTTCCACTTCCTCTAAAGTAAAGTCTCTACTATCTTAACTATGACTAACTTTAGCTAATCATGATTAGTGTAGAACCATCCTTTATCTCTATATAAATAATATCTCTCAAGTATTTGTAATACAAAGCTAAATATCCCAATACCACACACATGCACAAATGGGTGCTACATTTACCCCCGGACTAAGTTTTCAGTTTGTCTTCAAAGTGAAGGTCTCTCTACCTTCTATGATACATCTTCAACTTATCATGGTTAATCCTATCAAAGTGTCTTCCTCCCAACTCCTTGAGATCATAAGTGTAATTGCCCCACACCTTCTTCACTATGAAAGGTCCAAAGTACTTAGGCAAAAACTTCTTTTGCACTCTCTTGAATTGAATGGAATCAAACAACATTACCCAATCACCTTCTTTGAAAGGCTCTACCTTCTTTGAAAGGTTTCACCTTCTTCTTGCCTTGCCTCTTGTCACCGCTTTCCTTTTGTTTCCTTTGGGCTTGCTCCACTTGAACCATAGCAACTGCTCTTGCCTCTTCCAATTCCATGAGTTAATCCTTCCTTGACTTCTCTACATCATCTCCTTGTCCTTTCTTCAATCTCCTATAAATACTTTGGAAGGTAGGAAGATCAAAATGAATAGGTAAGGTACACTCAATACCATATACCAACTGAAATAGAGAATATCTCGTGGAAGTCTTCATGGTTATCCTATACTCCCATATAACTGTATGAATCCTCTTGTCCTAATGATGTTTAGCCCCCTCCATTTCTGCATCTTTGGCCAATATCATGCACAAGGTCTGATTGGTTCTCTCTGCCAAGCCATTTGAATTCCGCTTATAGGATATAGTTACTCTATGTGTGATAGAGAAATGTTGTAGCATGGCTGTAGTGATGCTTCCTATAAACTCTCCTCCTCTATCAGAAACCAACTCCAAAGAGCATCCAAACCTAATGATAATGTGTTTATAAAGAAATCTAATCACTTCATCTTTATTCTTGTCCCTCAATGGTTTAGCCACTTAGAAAGGTAATCAAAAACTACCACAATGTACTGATTGTTCCTTGGGTTTCTATTGAGAGGACCTAAAAAATCAACTCCCCACTTCTCAAAAGGTCCTAGCAATAGAATTGATCTTAGTGGTGGAGTGGACATAGACTTTCTACCAAAAGCTTGACAAACAAGACCAGTTTTTCAATAATCAAGACAATCCTTGAAAATCCCTCTCCGATGGTAACTTGCATCTAGAATCTTGAAAGCAATAACCTTTCTTGCAAAGTGTCCACCACACACTAAATCTTCATGAAACTCCTTTATGAGTAGGATGAACTCTTCCTTACCCACAGCTCTTCAAAGTAGACCATCTGCTCCTTGGTGGAAAAGAATATCTTTTACATTGTGTAAGGTCTAGATCTTGCTGCAAGGGCCTTCCTCTCCTTAGCGTGCATTTCTTCTCAATAGTTACCTCTTGTCACAAAATCCATAATCGCCTTGTACCCTATTGGAACCTCTTGAGTGACTAAGATTGTCATGAGCTCCTCATTTGGGAAGAATCATCCACTAGCTCATCTCCATCATGATCATAGGCCCTAGATAACAAATCTGCATGTTTCTTCTTTGGCCTATCCTTAATGGTGTAGTTATACTCAAACAAGAGTATCATCAATCTTGCTAGTCTCCCTTCCACATTAGGCTTGTTGAAGATGTACTTCAAAGCCTTGTGATCTGTAAAAATGGTGGCTTTCCCTCCAATCAAGTAGTATCTAAACTTCTTGAGACCAAAGATCATTGCCAACCCTTCTCTCTCCATGATAGAGTAGTTCTTTTTTGCTGAAACCATCTGCCTACTAGCATAAGCTATTGGATGATCACGCCCATCTTGGTTTAATTGACTAAGAGTGCATCCTATAGCTTCATTAGAAGCATCAATGTAGAGGATGAAAGGCTTACTCCAATCACGTTTAGCAAGAATTGGAGCTACAACAAGGGATTGCTTGAGCTCCTCAAAAGCTTTGAGAGCCTCGTTGTCCTCCAAACTCACCATGTATTCTACACCTTTCTTCATGTACATGGTTAATGCATAAGCCTTGTTGTAAAATGAGAAGATGAACCTCTTATAGTACCCAAATATCCTCAAGAATTGACATAACTTTGTCAAGCTTGAAGGGAATGGAAGGTCTGAGGTTTTCCTTACCTTCTTAGGATCAACTATTATTCCATCCTTAGAGATGATGTGCCCCAAAATTAGACCTTCTTCACATCCAAAAATGCACTTCTCTGGGTTCAATAATGCATTTGCCTCATCCAAGCATTGCAAAACCTTGATTAGGTGCTCAAATTGCTCCTCCTTGCTCCCATAGACAACAAAAGTCATCAATGAAGTCTCTCATAAATTTCCCAATGAAAGGTTCAAATACCTTGTTCATGAACCATTGGAATGTGACTGGAACATTGCAAAGCCCAAAAGGCATGATCTTGCCAACATAAGTTCCCCAAGGTGTGATGAATGTGGTGAGTTGTTGACTTCTTGATTTGGTTATACCCACTATAACCATCTCCAAAACTATACATCTCATGACCTGCAACCTCCTCCAAGATCTCATCAATGAATGGCAAAGAGTAATAGTCCTTCTTTTAGTAATAGCCATTATTTTTCTTCACAATCACAATGGGAGACACCATTCTGAATTCTCCACCTCAAAGATAAATCCGGCCTCCTTGAGCTTATTAATATCCTCCTTAACCACCAAAGATATTGGTGGGCTAATGCGACATTGCTTTTGGTGGACTAGTCTTGCATGTGACTCCACCTCAATCTTGTGCTCTTCCACGGTGACTTCCTTTAGATCCTTGTAATTGAAAGCAAACGCATGGATGAACTTGTAGAAAATCTCCTCAAATCTCACCTTCTCCTCCTTGGTAACAGTTGGACCATACTTGAGAGTAGATAACTTCCTTTTTATCTCCTCAAGTGTTAATGGTGATTTATTTGGGTCCTTCAAAACCTCTGACTTAGGTGCAAAATCCATATCACACAAGAGATACACATATGAATCATCTAAAGTAGTCTACTTTAGACTTGCCAAACTCACACTTCGAGATTTTGGCATACAACTAATTTTGTTGCAGAATCTAGAGAACTTCTTGCAAATATTACTTGTGCTCTATCATTGTCCTGCTATAGACTAAGATGTTATCAAGGAAACTATAATATATTTATCCCCAAGTATGGATAAAATATATCATTCATGAGACTCATGAAAGTGGTTGTTGCGTTGCTGAAGCCAAACAACATCACCGAGTACTCAAAGTGACCATACCTTGTTCAAAAGGCAGTTTTGTGTATGTCTTCTTCTACAATCTTGATTTGGTTGTAATCACTCCATGGATCAATTTTTGTGAAGTGTTTTGCCCCATTGAGTTGATAGAATAGGTCATCCATGTAAGGTTATGGGTATTTTTCCTTCACCATTTGTTGATTTAGGTCTTGATAGTCAATGCACTTGCATATTATACCATAAATATACCATTCTTCTTCACAAATAAGGCAAGGGCCCCATAGAATGATACATTAGGTTGGATAAACTCTTTCTATAGCATCTCCTTGATTTAAGCCTTATACTCCTCCAACTCATGAGATGATAGTTGATATGGGAACTTACAAGGAGATCTCTTTCAATGAAGTATCTTGATTTTATGATCTACTCTCCTTTTTGGTGGTAGTCTTGAGGGTAAATCATCCAAAAAGACATCTTGAAACTCATTGACCACATCTTTCACATACTCAAGAATTTTTCCATCAAGTTGTGCACTTTGGACTTCACTTATTAGACCCATGAAACATCTATCTTACCAATAGATGTTATCCTTGTGACATAGAGAAGCAACTCTTGCCTTTATGATCTTTCTTTAACCAAAATGATCTTCCATTGGCTAGTTCTCACTACTTTATTTCTTTGATACCATGAGGTTGGAGTGCTCTATCCACGGCATGCCTAAGATTACATTGTAATGAGCTAACCATATCACTCACTTACTCAATTTCTTCTTGATACTCTCCTACAAAGAGTGTTACCTTTCTTGGCAAAGACTCTATTTTCTCTGGCTGACCATTAAGTAACTCTACTTCTTCAGTCCTTATCTAGTTCCATCCTCAACCTTAATGCAATAGAGCAAGACAAGAAATTCTCTCTTGTTCCAAAGTCTATCAATACTCTCACTTGATTACCTTCGAGGACTTCATTTACAAATATAAGTTTTGTGTTGGTTTTCCTCAACCTTTGTGCACTTGTACTTTTTGTCCTTGCTTTTACTCTTCTCTATTGAGCCAATTAGGCCATGAGTTACATTTACTAGTGATCTTTGTTTTTTGATGTGATTTAACTATCCTCTTCTTTAATTTGACTCTCCATGTTGTTCAAGGTCAGCTATAAGGAAGCCAAGGACATCTAGGAAGATGAGCATGAAAATTGATGGCTATATGCCTAACTCAATTGCAATTGTAACAATGTCGTTGTTTTGGTCAAGCTTCTTTTCCACATGGGATTCCATCTCTCCTTTCTTTGACTATCCTTGTTTTCCTTGGAGTGATCATGCTCCTTGGTCTTGGAACCAAATGTTGCTTAATTCCAAAGGAATTGGTTCACCAAAGTGGGGTTGTGCCTCAGCTTGATACTGTTGCATCAATACTACCTTTCACCTCCTCCAAGGACCCTATTATTCTCTAAGTGCATGCAATGGCTTCAAAAATAGTGCAAGGATTTTGTACCATTACCTCTTGGCAAATTTGCTCTTTTAACCTTTGTTTGAAATTATCAAGAGCTTCTATTGGACTCATATTGGTTATTGCAACTTGTAGATTGGGAAATGCCTCCATCCTCTTGTATGTTATTCTTTTACTTCAACCCCATAGTCAGCTTTGGGTCATTTGCGCAAAATCTACATATTGGAAATTCTTCTATAGCCTTTCTTTTGCATTGTTATCCAAATGATCTCTCTTCCTTTGGCCAACAATGATCATTCCCAAGCATTGTACCATATTAGGGCTTTATTGGTCAAGTACCTACATGCAAACATGATTGAAAAATGATCAATGATCTTAATTGTGAATAATCTTAAGCATAGATTCATTCTCAAAATCTATTTTTCTATGGAACACTATCCTTTGTTGCATGTCTTTTTCATCTATAGTAACAATATGGCTTCATTATTGATTGAGGTTGGTGTCATTGGTATGAGTAGCTATGTAGGTACATTGGTCATTTTTATTGGATTTTAGGATGGTTCTCCTTCTTGCACTACCTTAGCATCACTAAAGGTACATACTTGACTTTGCAATGTCTTTATTGTTATCTTGATCTCCTGAAACTTATTCAACATCCATTGCATTCCTTGCATCAGATCCTACAACTATGGCTGTATGATTTGTACACATAGCAAACACTCAATTGCTACTTCCTACTTCAATAGAGAGTTAATATGATCACTTGGGAAGGGGCTTGGAATATAGGGGCTACCATTAGGACCTTGAAGGCTATCACTTGTTGATAATATTCCTCATTGAAATTATGACTTTGAAATCCTTAAACATCACTTTCAATCTAACCACATAATAGATTTCTACTTGAGTATTGAAAGCGAGAGGATTTTGTATATTCAGATCCATTGCATCATAATATAATGTAGATTTTTAAATCTCACTCTCTATTATATATCACCACAAGTAGAATCATTGGGATTGGTGAATTCATCACTATGTCCATGAACTTTATTCCAAAATGGTAAATGAGATATAGTCTCACTTGCTCATGCTAGATGTACATAATATTGATGTAGAATGGATTCAAGAACAGAAAATGTAATGTAATAAATTGTCCTCCAAGAGCTTCCATCTCATTGTCTCTCTAAAACATCCCTAGTCTATTGATTGAACTACATTTTCTCCCCTCCAAATTACTCAATCTCAATAGCCCGTGTTCCTCCAAGAGGGACGATCCACTCACTTGGATTCAAACATCTCCTTTGATACCATTGTAATATTCCAAGGACAAGAGAACTCCCAAGAGAAAGACAAGAGAAGAAATAAAAAGCTTTAACCCTCAATACTCTGATGTCCCAAAGGACCATCTTGTCTTTACTATATAGCAAAGAGGAACCCCTCAAAGGAATCAAATATATGGATTGGTGATATGTTAGCAAGATCCACCCTTAGATTAGTTGTATGGATGGGTGACATGTCGGTCCTTGTTCTATCTAATGGTCAAATAAGTTTGACCAAAGAATATCTTTAGAAAATATTCTTGTAGGAAGCTCATAATAGTAGGGGTGAGGTTCCATTGGAAATCTCTCAATGAGACAAATATGGAGGGAAAGCAACACCTTTATCCTTGGAGGGGAGGAATATTTTCATTTTCAAGATCTAATTCATCCAATTACTCCAAAATTGGCTCTAAACTTTTCAAGGTGTTTTTTTATCTCTGCCCTATTAGTGGAAGTATTCTTTTGATGACATCTCTATCTGATCTACTTAGACCATTATATAGGACATCCTTTCATATATTACCAAGCCAATTTCCACCTCTAGATAATATCTAGCTAATGGTATTATAGAAAGAGACCAAAAACACATTGAAAACTTCAAAGCTAATTTTGCAGGTCTAAAAAAAATACTTAGGCCTTGAAAAATGAAATTTTACTCCCCTTTTCCAATTATGTAGATATTTTTCTCAAGATCTTGCCAATGGAATCACTTTCATTCATTTTATTTGTAGCTTTTTATAAAAAGATTGCCTTTGGTGAAGCTTGTTTGACAAACCAAATAGAACTAGGGTTGGCATGTCACCAATCCATATATCTAATCTAAGTGTGTAGCTTCATCAAAGGAGATCTTCTCCACTATTTAATAAAGTCAGAACGCTTCAAAGTGTTAAGGATTTCAATTTGATATTCTTATATATCTTGACTATTACAAGGGTATGAGAGTACATGTTCTAATCCAAGTGAGTGGATCACGCCTCTTGGAGAAACATGAGCTATTGAGACTAAGTAATTTTGAAAGTAGAGGGAGTAGTGTAGATTGAGAAGATGAGATGGATCCTAAGGGAGGATTATTTGGAGTACTTAATTTTACCTTCTTAATCCTTTCCATGTTAAGCTTATGTATATCCAAGGTGAGAAAGTGAAGTGTACCTTGTTTATCATTTTGGAGTGAATTTCATGGATGTAGTAATGAATTTGCTAAACCTTGCAATTTTACTAGTTGTTATATATGATACATATTGGAATTTGACCAAAAAAAAATTGTTATGCAATGGATCTAAATATGCCAAATCCTCTATCTTTCAATACTCAAGTAGATCTATTATGTAATTAGGCCAAAAGTGATATTTAGGGATTTTGTAGTTTGCAACTTAGGTGGAGAGTATAATCAATGAGTGATATCTTCTGAGGTCCCAATGGTAGTCCTAATCATTCATGCTCTTTCTCAAGTGATCATATTAACCCTTTATCAAAGTAGGAAGTATTTATTGAGACCCCATTGCATGGACAAATCATGGAGCTACAGTTTCAAGATCTAATACAAGGAATGCAGGGGATGTTGGAGGAGTTTTGAGAGATCAAGATGATAATAGAGGTATTACAAAGTCACTTACATACATCTAGGAGTGATAATGTAATGCTAGTAAGAGGATCATCCAAAACCTAATGATAATAGCCAAAGTACTTGTAGAGTCAACCATGATGGTGACATAGACCCAATTAGCAATGAAGCCACATTGGTATTGCAGATGAAGAAAACTTGCAACATCAAGCCTTATAAGGGACAATGCTTCATGGGAGTAATGGAGAATTGGACCTCAAGAATGAATCAATAATTTTGATTATTCATAGTAAAGATCATAGATCATTCTATAAGCATATTTGCATGTGGGTACTTGATTGATAAAGCTCTCACTTGTTATAGCTTAGGAACAAGTAGTGTTGATTGAAGGAAGGAAGATCACAAGTATTGAAATGCAAGAAGGATTGTTGAAGAATTTCTAATCTATGGATTTTTTGGATATGGTTAAAACTCTACTATGGAGATTGAAGCAAAAGAATAGCATACAAGAATATGTGGAAGTATTTCTTGATCTAAAAATTGCAATCATTGATATGAGCCAAATGAAAGCTCTTGACAACTTCAAAAATGGTAAAAAGAGCAAATTTGACAAGAATTAATGGTACAAAACCCTTGTATAGTTTTTGAAACCATGTGTGCTCAAAGAAAAGTGAGAGCACTTAAGAGAGGTGAAGTGATAGTCCCAAACAGCACCATGGAGTTGAAAAACCATACTTTGGTGGACCAATTCCTATGGAATTGGGCAAAATTCATTTTTGAGAGTGAGATGCTTGATCATTCCAAGAAGAATTTGGAAGTGTCAAAGAAACGAGAGATGAAATCCCAAGGAGAGAAAGGGATCAAGCATAATAACAATGATGTTACAGTTATAAACAGTTTGGGCACATGCCATCAATTGTTGTGCTCACTTTCCTAGGGGCTCTTGGCCTCCATATATGCAACTTTGAGTAGCCTATAGAGATGAATTGAAGATGAGGATACTAAAATCACATCTAAAAAAAATTACCAATAAATGTACCTTACAGTCTTATTGGCTCAAAAAAAGGAGTAAAAGAAAATAGAGGAAAAGGATGAGTGTAGAAATATTGAGAAAGACAATTTTATAATTAATTGTCATAGATAGAGTCTTAGAAAGAAATCAGGTGAGAGTATTGATAGATCTTAGAGCAACAAAGAGTTTTTTGTCTTGCATTATTGAAATAAGGTTTGGAATGGAGCTAGAGAAGGATGAGAGTGAGAAATTAGAGTTACCTTATGGTCAAACATGGACAATTGAGCTACTACCTAGAAAGGTAGCATTTTCTATATGAGAGTATAAGGAAGGAATCAAGTGGTGAGTGATATGGCTAAATTGTAATGATTTGATCTAAAGCATGTCCTAGATGGAATTCTATAATCCCATGATAGATTGGAAAATAAAATAGTGAAAACTAGCCAATAGAAGATATTTGGAGATAGGATAAGATCCCAAAGACAAGAATTACCTATCTATATCATAGGGATAACAACTATTGGTAAGACAAATAAATGTTTCTTAGTCTTAATGAGAGAAGTCAAAAGAGCACAACTTGTGGATAGATTACTAAAAATCTAAAAGATATGGTAGAAGAATTTAAGGAGGTATTTCTTGATGATTTACGCTCATGATAACCATTTAAAAGGAGAGTAGATCATGAAATTGAGATAATTTTTGGAAGTACACTTCTTTGTAAAGCCTCATATCAATTATCACCTCATAAGTTGGAGGAATGCAAGGCTCAAATCAAAGGAATGGTGTAGAAAGGGTTCATCTAACCAAGCATATTTCCATATAGGATTCTTGTCTTGTTTGTGATGAAGATAAATGGTACGTTACATATGTGCATTGACTAGTGAGCCATAAATCAACAAAGGGTGAAGAATAAATATTCATTACCTTGAATGGATGACATATTTGATCAACTTGATAGGGTAAAGCACTTCACCAAACTTGACCTACAAAGCAAGGAAGACATGCACAAAATTTCCTTTCAAACAAGGTATGGTCACTTCAAGTACCTAATGATGTCATTTGGCTAATTAGTGCACCAACCACTTTCATGAGTTTGGTAAATATATATTTTTTCCATACTTGGACAAGCCTATTATTATTTTCTAGATGATATCCTAGTCTATAGTAGGAAAATTAAATAGCATAAACAACAATTATGAGAAGTCTTATAGGTCATGCATAAGATTTAATTGTATGCCAAACTCTCAAAGTGCAAGTTTGGCAAGTCTAACATATATTACTTGGCTCATAGAGTAAGCACAAAAGGTATCAAAGCTTTAACATATAACATAAAAGTCATTTAAAATTAAGGTGCTCCAAAGGATCTAACTTGACACAAGAGTTTCTTGAGATTAATTGGGTTTCTATTGTTTATTTGTCAAGGAATTCTCTTAGGCTATATAACCCCTAATATCATTATTTGGCAAAATGAAGAAATAAATATGTGGAACCACACATGAACTCGCAATTTCTACATTGAAAGATGTATTCTTATATGCACCAATCTTGAAATGATATGATTCCAAATGTCCAATCAAGTTGGTTATAGATACATCAAGCATTCCCATAGGAGCAATTTTACAACAAGAATGGGATGATGGATTGCACATAATTGCATATTTTTCTCAAAATTTGCTATAAGTAGAGCAACATTATCACACCATAAAACAAGAAGGGTCAGTAATTTTCCATGCTACCAAGCATGAAAAGCACTACCTTGGCAAGAAGGCATACGTAGTAGAGATAGATCATAACCACTAGTAGTATACCTAGAAACAAAAAATAATCTCTCTTGTAGATAGATTTGTTGGGCAAAGTGGAAACAATGATTCAACATGACTATTATATTGCATATGTGGAGGCCACAAAGCAACTTGCATATGCATTACCCAAATGCCTATGGTGAACAATATGGTTTTAGTAGTTATAATGACCCCAAATTTTTGGATGAGGATTCTTAATGGTAAAACGACTAACCTATAGATTGTAGTAGCTCAATCATCCACAAGCATAACCATTACCTAAAGACTCACCCTCCTTTGATTGCAAGTTATGGATCCTAGATGCTCTAGATCTACAAACCACCATTCTAGTTAAATGCCATGATTCCACAATTGCATGTCATGTTGGAGTGGACAACAACTTAGATGCAATTAGATGCCATTACTATCCGGCCCAAGATGCACAAAGATGTGATTGATTATGTTCAAAGCTATATAATCTATCAGAAAAATAAAGCTACTAAATCAGGCTCTCATAGATATCCTTCAACCCCTTCCTACACTTACATCACATTGGGAGCAAGTTAACATGGATCTAGTTTTTGAATTGCCCTAGACCACCTTAAGTTTTGACTCCATTGTAGTTTCTGTAGACCAACTTAGCAAAATGATTCATTTGTGAGAGCAAGAACATGATTGCACCACAATTGATTCAATTGTATTTAGCTATGGTATTTTCTCAACATGGACTATCTTGAGTGCTCATCAGAAATCACAACACTAGATTCACTAGTTTGTTTTGGAGAACACTCTTTGGGGTCTTCAAAACCAAACTTGCAATGTTCATGGCATACCATCCATAACAAATCAAAAAATAGAGTGTGCTAATTGCACTATCAAGTACATTCTATGAGGATTCACTCTAAAGGAGCAAGAAAGGTGAGACACATTACTTCCCTTGTTGGAATTTTCCTATAACAATTTGTTAAATGCATTTACAAAGAGCATACTGTTCTTCTTCGTGTATGGAGAATCTCCTTTCACACCTTTGGGCTTGATTAAGGTTAGCCCACTAGCTAAAATATTGTATGTGTCAATGATATTGTAGTGGCCTATCATCTCAAGCTACCTCCACACATGAAGGTCCATATAATGTTCCATGTTTCTTTGCTACAAAGTTATGCACCATAACCTCCACATTTTTGTTCCATAGAATAAGTTTGACCTTGTCTAGACCTCATTGATAGAATGGAGGAATGCAAAGTAGAGCATATTCTTAAGAAATGCATCCAATGAACCGTCCATCAATATGTGGAGTATCTTTTACAATAGTAAGGTAACTCCTGTATGAGGCAACCTGGGAGAGCCTACAACTAACTTGACCAATGCAATCATGTTAGTGCAATCTTTTGAGCAAAAACTTTGCAACAAGGACATTGTATCTTAAATAGAGGAAGGGTTGTAATACCATTAGCTAGACAAATTAGCTAAAGGTGAAAATTTTCTTGGTAATATCTTTTGAGATGATGGTCTAACTTGAGTGGATAGAAGAATCATCAAAACAAAACGTTCACTAATATAGTAAACATAAAAAAGACACTAAAAATTTAAAGCTAATTTTGGAGGCCTAAACAAAAGTATTAGGCCTCAAAGAATGTACCCCTTTCTCAAGGAGAGAATGCTTTGCCTTTACCTCCTCACTCATTCTCTTCTCTACTTTTTCTTGTTGAGATCTTTCTAATGGTATTAGTTCCATTTTGTTTTGAGCTTTCTATAAAAAAAAAGATTCCCTTTGGTTAAACTTGTTTGACAAACCAAATGGAACTAGGGCTTACATGTCACCAATCCATGTATCTAATCTAAAGGTGTAGCTCCCTTAGAAGGGATCTTCTCCACTATATAATAAAGTTAGAATACTCCTTGGGAGCATTAGAGTATTAGGTATTTCAATCTTATGTTATTAGGTCTTTGAACTGTTATATATGCAATGATATCACCTCTTTGTGACTCTAGCCTTGGATTTTTATGGATCGATGGACATGGCATTTGACAAGTTTATCAAAGAGTGCACAAGGGCATATCATTCTAGACAGTAGGGAGTATCATTCTCACTCTCATATTTCATCACTTATTTTAGACAATCTGTTTCCAATGCTCTACAAAGAGCATTGGTTGGTGCAATCCACAAGAGAGCAATCACATTTAGTGATGCTTCTTTGGATGCTCCAATTGCTTGTGAACCATACAATTTGTATAGCTCAAATATCTTAGGTGTTGTAGGGCAGATCACTCTTAGCAATACTATTGAGGCCTAGCACATTTTACTCTCTTTGTCCTTTCCTTGTATGGCTTGATGAGGTCTTCCCATCCTTCTAGTCTTCACATGTGGTTGCTTTTCTTTGAGCTAGATGGGAAATAAATCAAGCTGACCACCATGACTACTAAATACAAGCAAAGCTTTGATACTCAACCAACCTGAGATATTCATCTCTTAGCTCTCAATATGTGTAGATTCCAAGAAATTATGAGGCTTACAAGTAGCACTTGCATACATTGTAATTATTACTAAAAAAATTCATTGGATTATGGATAATTATGTCAACTTCTACGTGACTTTAAATTTGGATGCAATATACTTCTAGACTACTCATGGTAATCCAAAAAAAGTGAAGAAAGAATTTGGTAATCCAAAAAAAGTGGAGAAAGAATTTGGTACTACTAAAATAGTCTAGGCTTTAGTATCATCAATGTAGCATCTCCTTCCAATTTTTATTTTTTTTGCGATTGAGGTTTGGTCTCTTGTAATTAATCCTCCCATACTATAACGTATAGTAAGTAGTTGTATCTATGTAAATATGTTTAGCATAATCCATTATATAATTGTTTGATGTGCTTATAAAAGTGAGATGAACTAACTTTGATTAGATGAGACTATAGACATGACATAAAATGACATTCACTTTGATCTTAATGCATCAAGATACACCCAAGATCTTCATAAAGTGTCCTTTTACTATATTAACTTTGTTGAAAAATAGTCACTTTAATATCACTTAGGATTTGGTGTGGAGTGGACTCCACACCAAATCCACATACTATTCACCAAAAAAAAATTCTTTCTCTTGGTTGTAGATTAAACTTCTTGTTATAGTAAATTTGAACATTCAAAATTAGTTAATGTTTTTTTTCTAAAGATAAATTCCTCTTTACTACATTGGACATTTAATTTTTAATATTAAATATTTATTATTCTATAATTTAATTTTTTAATTACACATCAATATATAAAATAAATTATAAATCTTTTGAATAAATTTTTAATTAATACTAGAATTATTGGATATGAAAATATTTTTATACATATAGTAGCATTATATAATATTTTATTTATAATTATAATAAATCATAAATTAGCATGCTATAAAATTTTCAAAAAATAAACACCAATAAATCATTTCATCCATAAAAAGGATACACAATGTGATGCATGAGAAGCATATTGGTTCTTCTTTTCAAAAATCTATACAATAGACTATATTTAAGAATAATAACCAATTCTTGATTATTTAAGATCATAATAATCTAGTATTTAAAATTAGCCAATGTTAGTAGAAATTTAAATTCAATATATTTCATACAAAAGAATCAATCTATTCTATTGTATCTAGTTATAAATAACAAAGAGGATGCAGATTTATCTCAACATAAGATAAAAAAGAAATACATGAAAAATCAATATGTACTATTCTAAGTAATATACATCATCTCAATTATTTATACATCAACAAAATGATTAATATCTATTTTTAAAGGATTTAAAACTCAACTTTGAATCCTAAATCCTACACCATGTTGTAATAAAGTGGAGTTAGCAAATGAATTAGTAGTCTAAGCTAAATATAGAAAACAAAGTAGAACTAGCTCAAGAATGTGCTAGAAGCATTGAGAAATCTTATGGGTATAATGTTCTAGAAGCACATAAGACGCTTCTTGGTAGAAGCTTTTATGAACTTTCCAAGGGTAGAGTAACTTGTATGACAAGCTGACAAGTTAGCTTAACTTGCACTCCAAGTAAGGTGACTCCTAGAAAGAACCTTCCTTGGAAGCTTCTTGGGAATCTTGTACCTAGGGTACATAAAAATATCCAAGTCAAGCTCAAGCTAAGCATTTGCAATTTCCTTC
This sequence comes from Lunularia cruciata, assembly GCA_948567375.1. Lineage (NCBI taxonomy): Eukaryota > Viridiplantae > Streptophyta > Marchantiopsida > Lunulariales > Lunulariaceae > Lunularia > Lunularia cruciata. The sequence continues at coordinate 49,313,459 of OX419757.1, read as the reverse complement.
ACTTGAGAGTACCAATGTAATCTTCTATTTTGGTCTTCCATTCTTGTATTTCTTTCCTCAATATTTTCATTGGTATCATTGAAGAAATGGGATGGATGGAATCCATGGATCAAAAAGTCTATTTCCCCTAAAAAATTAGGATTTTTGTGTCCATGGACTACCAAAGCATCATTTTACACTTTGAGCAAAACATTTTGAACACAATCACCTTGTTTGATGAAAGCCACCCCTAGAAATATAGCCCTGTTCCATAATGTTCCCAAATTGATACTTCTAATTGTAACTTACGAGGAATGGTGCACTTGTTGCATCTACATGTTAATATAAATAATTGAACGTATGTGGTTTGATAGAGTAGTAGTCATGGTGGTAATGCCTAAAATTGTCATTATTATGCAGTAACAAATTGAGCACCTTACTCAATTGTTGGAAGAGGGAGAGACCATCAAATACAAGAGCACCTAGAGTGGGTAGCATTTCAAGAAAGAGATGAGAAGATTTGATTTCCAAAGCCAAAGATATTTGAAGGCAAGAATTTTCTAAATGCAATGGAGAATTTATGTTTGATTGTGAATGTGATTTTGAAACTACAAATCTTCAAGATGAACAAAGATCTCAGCTTCAAGCCAATTAAATGGAGTTATATAAATGGAGTTATTGAGTGGCAAAACCATGATGGAAATTCTAAGTAGAGTGAGTTCAACAGAAATTTTTTGTGCCAATCTTGATATGGGAAGAATTCAAGAGCACAATAATTGCCAAATTCCAAATGGTAAATGTTGCACAAGCTGCACAAGATAGATTAGTGGAAGTGAAGGATATGGGTTCTCTAAAGAGCTACATCACTCAATTCTAACACACCATAATGCAAATTCTAAAATTACTAGGAGGTAAATCTCTAGATTGATTTATGAGGGATTTGAAATCATGCATCAAACAAGAAATGACTATGTGTATGAGCCAAAATACCTAGAAGAAGCCATTTAGTTGGTTGAACACTTTGATTCCTTACTTTTTACATTTTGATCTCAACCTAGACCTCCACAAAACTTACAAACATACCTCATACAAGTGGAGGAGCCAAAACTAATGGAGATTGATGTTATCAATAAAGACCATTTGGCACTATAGATAGGGAAAGATAATGACAAAATGATGGTTACTTTTATTATCTGCAAATAGTATATTTCATAGCCAAATGTCCAACTAGGAATGGATGACCTTGACCCATTATCCAAATGGAGTTCTTGGAACATAAAGATTAGGGAAACAAAGAATCCTAGTAAGAGATATTGAGCCATTTACAATGAATTTTATTTTTTCCAACATGATTGAAGGTTTAATTTATGCAAGTTTGCTACACTTGCAAAGTATGATATATAAATATTACTGTAGGATTTTGGTTGATTATGGGAGTTCTAAGAATTGCATATCTATGAAAAGCAATAATATATTATTATCAAGCCAATATCTGGTAGTAGATTGATGGTGAATAGAAGAAATGGTTCTTCATTTTATTCCTCACATCTTGTGACATTCAAGATTGGGAAGGAGTATTCAAATTGTATGACGTTTGTAGTAGTTCCTCTATAATACAATGTCATTCTAGGTATGTCTTCGCTTGAATGTCATGAAGTTCAATTTGATTGTACCCAAGGATAAATTCAAGTTCAACACCAAGGTAAGAATTACCAATTAGGTTGTCTAGCACCTCTAAGTAAGACACCTAAAAATGGTCAACTCCAAGATGAGAAGTTTATTAATATAGTAGCTATAGAGCAAGCTTTAGAGAAAGATAGTCTCATTTTTGCTATGTGGATCAAGAAAATTGTGCAAGGAGAATCTGATGAGGGTAAGGAACCTCAACAAGTAGTGATTCATCAGATAGTGCAAGAGTTTTTAGATCTATTTTTGAATGATCTTCCAAAAAGGCTACCTTTTGATCAACGTATACCCTTCAAGGTCACACTATTGTGAGGTAGTACTCCTATGAGTAGACCAATCTAAAGACCTTCACCAAAGGAGTTAAAAGAGCTTTGAACAACACTTAAAAAGTTATTGGAGAAGGATTTCATATGACATACTATATCTCTTTGGAGAGCACCATTACTATTTGTACCAAAGAAAGATAAATGACTTTGATTTTGTATTGACTATTGTGGCCTTAATAGACAAACCATGAAAAAAAGAAAAGTGCAACCGTGTAGAAAACACAAAGGATAGGAAGGGTTTATGAAACAAACCATTAAAAATGTGTGTCTCTTGTCTCCAATTGATGACTTGTTGGATCAATTGTGTGGAGCATAGAACTTCTCTAAGTTGGATCTTCAAAGTGACTATTGGAAAATTCCCATTGATAAGGAGGATGCGCAAAGATTTTCTTTTGCACAAGGTATGAATGGAGAGTTTTACCTTTTGGGCTCACTAATGCTTTGACAATTTTCATGGATCAAATGCATCAGATATTGGACAGGCTATTGGATCTATATATGGTTTTGTTCTTGGATGATATTTTAATCTACAATAAAATGAAGGTAAAACACAAGAATCATGTATGAGAAATCCTAAGACAACTCCACCAATGGAAGTTCTACTGCAAGAAGTCAAAGTGGACCTTTTGGCAAAAGAAATTTACCTTCATGGGTCATAAGGTCTCATTGGAGGAGATCAAGATGGAAGAAGATAAAATCAAGGCCATTATCAATTAGCTTACTTCATGTAAGTGTAGGCATATGATGGATTGGCAAGTTTTTTTTTACCAATTATTCATCCATTATTATGCTCATGTTGCTGCATTGTTGACCAATCTCTTGGACATCAAGCTTTCAATGGAATGACCAAGAATGAAGAAGCATTCAAGAAACTGAAGCATCTGGTTTCTTCACAACCCATCCTCCAACCATATGATTCTCAACTACCTTGTGTGGTTGATTTTTTGTCATTGGAGCTATGTTGCAACATGAATTTCTAGATGGAGTACATCCCATTTCCTTTATGACTTTCTAATTAAACATTGTAGTAAGGAATCACTCTACTTGGCATTGAGAACAAAGAGCAATGGTATATGCCACAAAGGTATGGAGACATTATCTCTTGGGGAATCAAGTGATCATGCAAACCAATCACAAACCTTTGTTGCAGATCTTACATTTGGAGCACATGAAGAGTCTACATCATTAATGGGAGGAAAAACTACAATTTTTGCTATCAAGCTTGAGTAAAAACCTGGCAAGTTCCATCTCATCCTTGATGTCCTACCATCACAACCTGATTTGAAGACTCTCCTTGAATCTCTCATAACAAGAACAATAATGATAGTGTCAATTGATTCAAAAGTCCAAAGCAATTCTAGGATCACTTTACAGCAAGACTCTCCTTTGAAAGAAGGAATGTCTCTTCTTTCAATTGGTATAAGGTAGTCTTGCAACATATGATAAGGAATACAACATTTTCTCTCTCAAGGAAGACTTTATATTCTATGAGAATCGGTTCATGTTGCAACCAAGGGTGATCTATGACTTGTGCACACAATAAGGAATACAATAATTTCTCCTTAAAGGAAGGCCTTCTATTCTCTAAGAACCAGATATGTTCCAACCAAGGGTGACCTATGACTTGTGCGGCTTCAAGGGATCCATGACTTACCAATCATTGGTCATATGGGTGTGGATAAGACCTTAGGCACCCTACAAGGTAATTGGTGGTGGCCCAACATGACACAAGAGGTTTAATAGTTTGTCCAATTTTGTGAGTGCTGCCAATGCAACAAAGCTAATAACTAGAGGTTGAGTAGACTTCTTCAACCATTACCAATTCCATCTACTCTTTGGAAACATGTAAGATTAAACCTCATCACATCCTTGCCATAGATTGACCAAGGCCATACAACCATCATAGTGTTTGTGGATAAATTCAACAAGCAATTTCATTTGGCTCCTACTATGGATACAGTTGATGCTCCAACATTGGCCCAAATCTACTTTGATACCAAGCACCATACGATGCCAAGGGTTCTCATCTCTTATCAAGATCCTCACTTTATTAGTACATTTTGGCAAGCACTTTTTAAAATCCTTGGTACCAAGCTTGCATTGTCTATAGCTTATCATCCCTAAATTAATGGACAAATAGAATGAGCAAATTGTACTTTGGAGGATACCGTGTACTTTTGTCAATTTTCACCACACTAACTTGGATACTTGTCTCATGGTTGTTGAGTTTGTTTATAATAATTCCAATCATGCAAGTATTGTCTTTTCTCCATTCTTCCGTAAATTATGGGCAAGATCTACTTGTTTCATATATTCTTGCTCCTTTGCCATCTCATGTCCAGCATACTTTAACCTTTTTGTCTATGTTTTCTTATCCCTCCACCAAGCCAAGTCTTATCTTCTCATTGCTTAAAATTGGCAAAATCAATATTTGCATCAATTCATCATTGCAATCTCACATTTCAACTAGGTGATAAGGTCATGCTTTCATCCAATAATCTTCCTCTCCCACTTATACCTTAGTCCATAAAATTGCTCCCAATTGGGTAGGTCCATTGGAGATTATTGAAATCATTTCTCCCATTGGTTACTAACTTGCTCTTCCCAATCATATGCAGATTCATCTTGTTGTCCATGTTTCAAAGTTAAAACCCTTTTTTTTAACCCATCTTCCTTTTCCACTTGTGTCCACTCCTAACTCCTCCCATCCCTATTAGCAATCATGAGGAATATGAAGTTGATCAAATAGTTGCATGTCAATGATTTCCAACATGGCTGCCAACAACACATTGAATATAAGGTCCTTTGGAAAGGGTATCCCCTTTGCAATGCTAGATGGTAGCCTTTTTCTCATCTTTACAATGCATAGATAGCCCTACATGAGTTCAAAGATTCCATGGCAAAGAGGACATCACCAACCTATGGTGGGGGAATATGTAATAATATAGAGCTAGCAGACAAGTTAGTAGAAGCTAATGATTTAATGGTCTAAGCTAAATATAGCAAAAAGAAGTAGAACTAGCCTAAGAATGTGCTAGAAGCATAGAGAAAACTTCTGGGTGGAATATTCTAGAAGCATACAAGAAGTTTCTTGGTGATAAGCTTCTAGGAACTTTCCAATGATAGAGTAACTTGTACACCAAGCTGATGTCTAGCTTAGCTTGTATGCCAAGTACATTGCACATTGTACTTCATGTCTTTCTTCCTCAATCTTGAAAAAATCATTAGCAACTATCCTTGCAACCTCTAAAAATTATCCTATTGAAAAAACTCATATATTTTTTACTTTTTAAATCTAAAAGTAAATGTTTGAATTAGCACCATGGGTTTTATCACTCTAGATACCTTGAGTCTTGTTCTCCAATTGTATTCTTCTTGGACTTGGTCAAACCATTACCAAATTCTACTATATTATTTTTGCCTTCTCCTCTTTAATCCTCCTTTGCATTTAGGTTTCTATCATTCAACTTTTACATTGATGTAATTTGGATATGTTTTATCTCTACAAAGTCTTCTTAAAACTTTTGCAACTCACATACAATTAAGAGTCTTCCAATCCTCATGTCATTTAATTATCAAGTGTTGACTAACTTGAATATTTGTTTGTGCACAAATCTATCATAAGGCTATCTTTGAGGACCAATGTAAATTTCATCCCTTCCCTCCCATTCTTCTTGCAACTCTTGTCAAGGAGCCAACACATATTCTTCTTGGGCATGTATACTTTATTGCAATTGAGAATATCTTGTATGTTTGTACTTTATATCATTGTTTTCTCTTGATTAACACTCATTTTAAGGTCCTCAAAATGACAATTATCCCATATGTATGTTTTACCAATTATCTTCTTGACATTCTACCAATACTTGATATACTATCCATATCTAGCAAATAACTATTTGTAGACCAATTGGTCAATATTGAAAAAGAAAAAAAAGGTTGTTCAAATACTTGACATAATTGATCAAGTATTTGAAGTAATCTTATTAGCCCTAACAAAATATATTGACATTCCTCTCATCAAGGATTCTTCAGAGGAAGAACATATCTTAAATTCTTAGTTCCTACCATCTTTCTACAAAATTCCTTTTCTGTTCCTTGATTTCTATCTTATATTGATAGACTCTTTCATTCAGAATATTTGAAATCCATAGACAACCAAAAGAGAATATGATTATCATAGCATAGAAAATTTCTCATAATATATAATACATCTTACTATCTTTAGAAAATAGTTTCATTAAATATGGTATGGTATGAATTCATATTCATATTAACATATTTTTAAAATAACTATGATGGAGAATAATACTTGATATTTTTGTGCTTCTGAAACTAGTCATAAGAATATATCTAAATACTCATGAATATGAACAAACATCAAAAGACCAATTTAATGCTCTTAAATGTACCCTTGCAACAATAGGAGATATTCAAACACAATAGCATGCTTTCTATCTTTACCTAAATTGTCCAATTACAATAATAGATATCATGGTAAATGGCTTGAATATTTGTTTTGCAATTGGAGACCCTGAAGCTTATAAATATTTATCATCCAAATTCTTTATCAAAGAAAATCCATTTCCTCCATCTAAAGGATCACTTGAACACTTTAAAATCTCAAATGTTAAAACACTTATTATAATCAGTTCTTCTCAAATCATTTCCTACCAATACTACTTGCAATAAACGATTATGGATGGTATTTCTCAAATTTTAAGTCTCCAAGTCTAATCTCTTTGTATATTTAAGATCTTGGCATGCTTCAGAAAACAAAATAATTGTATCTCTAAATTATTCTTGAATATAGGATGTTTGTCTTGTTGTGGTTCATCTTGTTATGTGTATGCTATACCATAGTTGGCCAACCTATCCCATGCAACTTTAGTTCATGGAGAAAATTGATATTATAGATGGATTGTCCATATTTGCATCCATATCACTTCTCCTTTCTCAACTTCTAAAGTTTTGTCCAGATCAAGAAAAACGTGTTTCCTTTACCAAAGGCAAAAATTACTCATAGCTTCATAAATGATTTTTTCCATTATTTGTTGGAAGAAAGACAAAAACACCATGTATAAGTTTGGACATATTCTCATCTACAATATTTTCATTTTGCACAATTGTTGTGAATGTGTGCCTAGAGTAGTGGTATATCCACATTTTGAAATTCCACAATGTCAATAATTAATTTTGATATAATATTCATCTTGGGTATACCTAAAACATCTACAATATTTCTGGTGAAGAGAAAATTAAAGGACTAGAAATTTCTAGTATGAAACTCTCTAAACTCATAATAGATACAACACAACACAATATTAGGAAATAAGAAAGAAAAGATAGTAGTACAAAAATGAAAACGAAAAGAAAAGTAAATAGAAATGAAAATTTGGGATGACTAAGTCATATGAAACAGAAGGGCAAGATTTTGCATTAAATTTTTTAGATAATAGAGAATCTAAATGATACCATCAATAAAACATGTGAAAAAGTCAAGACAAAGAAATAAGAAAAAAAATATAAGAATTTTTTTGAATGAGTTTAGAAATAAATAAAATTAAATGAGATAAAAGTGAAATTAAATTCAAAGAATATTTATGCCATGATATGTTAAAAGTAGAACCAAAATGAATCTAATCTGTAATGAAGATATAAAAATAGTGTAGAATCTAAATAGAAATTATGTTAATTAGAGAAGAAAGAAGAAGAAAGAAGAAGTGAAAAAACTTGGATGACTAAAATATATGGAATAAAAAGGAAGAGATGGGAAAGATCAATATGATAGTTATAATCTGAAGGATGATCTCAATACCTTAAGTCACTTTACTTATCAAACCACTTTGAAAAAGAAAGAAACACAAATAAATAAATAAATAAGATAAAAAATTAAACAAGTGCTGAGAAGCATGAAAATTAACTAATAAAAAAATTTTAAAATTTTAAATAAAATAATATTAAAAGATAAAAAACTATAGTAATTGTATTTAAAGACTCAATATGGATTCTTTCCTACCAATATGGAAACCCAGATGTATTGATAAAATTTGTACCTTTTAACTTTAATACTTCCCCATTTGCTTTATAACCACCAATTCTCGCTTTGGGTGGTAACGAAACGATGGGCTCTCTCTTTTCTCATAAAATAGGAAAAAAACTAATTATTATAAACACGTATTCTTTTTTGTGTTTTCCGAACTAAATATTTTCAACTATAATTTGCTGCTACATAACACTCAATTTAGTTAATCTTACCGATTCAACGGTGGTCGACAAGACAATCAATATTTGTGCTGCTACATAGTAATCACTTCAGTTCATAATTTAGCGGTGGTCGACAAGACAATCGCTCATAAAAAGTATTCTCTTCGTCAATATAATGAATTATAGAGGAGTATTCAATGTGATGTCCCAATCGTGATGTTTAAAGATCTAGGAACAATTTTTATCAAGTAGCAGATCTGAACAGGATGAATGGGAGTAGCCAAGAGCACATGCGACCTGCTGACTTTTCTACACATACGATTGCTGCAGTAAATGTAAGATTGTATATCATCTTTAGATAGCATAGAGACACTCTATGATATATGGAGAAATATTTAAAAGAAACAAAGAGACGTGCACTACGTATTGCCAACTCTATTCAGATGAGTGAAGACATTGGTTTGAAAGTGGAAGAGATTGGAGCACGAGGAATTTGCTTGGCAAATCAACCTATTGATCTACTCTAAATTTTCTACACGGCAGAATATGTGGTTAAGTCTGCAATAATCAAATGCTAACTAAGAGTGAAATTGAAGCTTAACATGGTGAGTGAAATTCAATAATGTACGAATTGACTTTTGCACTACTTTACAAGAAGTTATCTTCTACATTCTATCAGTTACTAATGCTCTCCATATATTAGAAAAGGGAAGAAGGCGACCACAGAGAACACAAGAAGGATGGGAAGACCCCATCAAGCTTCACAAGGGAGAGACAAAAGGGGTAGAATGGGCTAGGTCCCAATAGTATCGATATGAGAAATCTGCCCTACCGCACCTAAGATTTCCAAGCTATGCAAGTCATAAGGTCTACAAACCACTGGAGCATCCAAAGAAGCATCAACTAGAGTGATTTCTCTCCTATGGATTGCACCAACCAATACTTTCAATAGAGCAATGGACACACAATGTCTAAAGTATACTACAAAGTATGAGAGTGAGAGTGAGAGTGAGAGTGGTACCCCTCGGTGTCTAATATGATAAGCTATCCTGCACTCCTTGACAAATGTGTTGAATGTCATGTCCTTTGCTTCATATAACTCCAAGACTAGAGGAACAAAAAGATGACCTTGTTGCATACCCCTATACTTGGAGACCTTGTGTGCTGTTGCTCCGCTTGCTGCCCGTCCAAGAGGATGAGTTATCACTCCCTCCAAAACTGCATCATGCGTAGGGTTTGTAATACAACATCCACCACTATTAGTTGATCATCTTGGACCAAATATAAGTCTGCTTTAATATATGTTGTCTGTAAAGAATATGAACATTCCCTCCAAGCAAGGTATCCACTCTCTCGTGCCATAGAAAACACTATATCCTTGATTACATCATGGGTAGCTATTTACTGTCCTCCATAAGGAGATTGTGGCATATGGATTGCTGCTACATCTAGTGGAGAACCACACTCACAAGTGAGTATCAAAGATGTAGATGAGTAGACCAAACCTAAGCAAAACCTAATCGCTGTAGAGAAAGTGGCTGGTGCAAGTCGGAATGCCCTAATGCATGGTCAAGCTAGGATCCAAGAGCCTACACCCCTATTGAGTCATGAGCAAAGATGTGCTTTAGTGGCCCGAGGAATGGACGAGTCAACTAAGAGAGAATGTAGTATATGCTTATGTTGTCACTCCATTAGGAAGATTGCAAACCTCTGGTCCAATCTGATGGTAGTGAAGCAAAGAATGGAAGGTCCTCTCGTGCTCGTGGAGATAGACCATCTCTCATTTGCCACAATAACACCTAGAGAGAAAAGGATCCCTCTTCCACCTTAGTCACATAAGTCTTCAAAATTGGCCTATCAACAACCACAAAATGGGAGGCAAGTAGGAGTCCCAAGAGAGCCCAACTACCCAAAAACACTATAATTGTTATCTCATACATAGATAATAAGCCTACCCCTCCGCACACGATCATTAGAGATGTTTGTCTACATGCCAAATCCCTTGTCACACACTCAAATGTCCCTTGTCCAATGATATCACCAAAGAGTCCCATAATCCTCCTATCAAAAGCTCTCAAACATGAGAGGAAAGTCAAGAAAGGGAGAAACATGCAAAGAAGGTAAGTTGGTCAACAAGCAATACTAAAGGAGAGTATACCAAATGCCAAGTGTGGATCTCCTAGAAGAGGAAGGTCATCTACATGGAGAATAACTTCTACAAGGATAATGTCCAAGAAGCATGTGACAAAATCCTTGAATCCATAGGCACTCCAAAAATACATGGTCCATTTATAGATTTGACAGACTCCTTTGGAAGCTCAAGGTGTGGAGGGTTACTTGAAGGGGTCCATGCTCCACACTTTGATACCTTGACTCTCAAGCCTACAAGATATAGCTTGGTAGTCAAGTGATCAAAAGGTTGCCTAATTTGATCTATGGGGCCCATAATATATGTATTGTCTGCTAAGGAGGGAAATACACACCTTGGCATGGCCAAACTAGTAGATAAGAAAGCTTTGAAGTGAGCCATGGTAAAAAAAAGTCCCCCTAAAGGGTCTCCTTATTTTTGTACCAACAATTGATTCCAAGATGGTGACTCACTCCAATGAATACCCATGCTAGTAGTAAAGGGAAGTAAGCGAGCCATAGAACAACCACAAAAAAGGAATGAGACTTGCCAAGGATCCATTGACCTCCTCGCTAAGCTCTCTATAGATGGATGCCTGAGAGAAATATTAAAATCATTCTTAATATCTACATGAAGGACAACCCACTCTAGATGGATATCTTGGAGTGCTCTAATGCTAGAGAAATAGCCTTGCAACCTTTAGGTGTAGTTCTCCAAACTAATATGGATTGAAGTGCTCTCAAAAGTGAGATCCATGTTGAAGGAAAATGATGTGGCTAACCAAGCACAAAAATATCTCTCTTATAGCAACTGGTCTAATGCTCCCATGCTCTTCTCCATCACAAGAGGTTGACTAGCCCCTAACACTCAATAATTGACTTAGGAATATCTCCCCTTGCTATTATTATAGCCATCTAAAATAGCTTAGTGAATCCACCAAAAGGATCATTTGCTTGAAAAAAATCTCTAAGATGCTCATATATCATCCCCCACAAGCATCTTGAGGAGAGGCAAGGGGCAGTGCACAACGCTTGTGCAAAAAAGTGAACTATGAAGACATAAAGGTTGATAATCTAAGACCTCTAATTTTACTTTCTCTCATGTAGTGAGCATAGGGAAGAGATAGTCTCATCAATGGGACTAACCATAGACAAAGGAGATGTAGCACTTGTGCTGCTATACTAAAATCTCTTGCCTGACCCAATGTCCTACACCATTGTAATAGAGTGGACTCTGTGGTATCATGTGGTAAAATCTGTCCCCTAAAACATGCAACCCTAATTTACTCCTCTTTTAGGGCAGCCCAATCTCTTGCTCAAAATTGATGAATTCTAGCAGCCACCTTTCTATGCCCCACACTTCTCTCTCAAGCATAATTGTAATACCAATAGCTAGATATATTATCTAGTGGTGAAAATTGACTTGGTAACATTTGGAAGGACATTAGGTATGATGGGCTGGGTAGATTAGATAGAGATGTCACCAAAAGTAGTCTGAAATCTGAAGACTTCAGCCAATTTCAGAGGTCTAAACAAATGAATTAGGCCTAAAAAATATAAAACTCCTTCCATGGGGTGAGAAAAGGTTGGCCTTCCCTCCTTCCCTCTATTTGTCTCATTGATGACAGTCCAATCTAGTAATACACAGGTTATGCATGCGCCATGGTCTACACAAGAAGATATGTGGTTCATCTCATTGAGGCTACGTCCACGGGAACACACAAGTAGCATTTTTGTTAATCAAAGTAATGTAATGTGTCACTAAGAGCTCCTACTAGCTCACACATATAGTAGTCCAGCCCTAGACTAGCTGATCACAATCAGACTAACCCAAGTTACTCAAGACTTGAGTTAACTCCTAAAAATCTCTCCCTTGACTCATGTCTTGGGGTCCTTAACCAATATGATTACTTTGCAAGAAGTCCTAGGGAGAAGCCTAACATAGGTCTCTCTATAAACTAGAGTTTCTAGAACTAAGCTGTAACCCAAATAGGATAGAGTACAATCATATATAGAGATAACACAATTGCTAGTCTACTCCACTTGTGCCCATATGCAACACCTGTAGTTTGACACGATGTCTCAAAAAACTATCCAAAGCAATCCCTTTTTTAAAAGCATTATCGTGGTTGAGTTTACCATCAATCTTGACTAGCTCAATCATTATATCAAACATAGCCTATCTAAGAAAATGATACCTGATGTCAATGTGCTTCACTCTACTATCCATTACCTGATTCATAGCTAGATGTTAAGCACTCTAGCTATCACAATGAACATTCACAATGTCATGAGTCATTCCTATCTTTGTGATAAGCCTGTCCAACCAGATTGCTTGCTTCATTGCTTTTGCTGCTGTTACATACTCAGCTTTTGTAGTAGACTGAGCTACGCACCTTTGCAATGTAAATCTCTAACTTATGCATCCACTTCCAAGTGTAAACACATACCCAATCATAGATTTCCTCCCATCCAGATCTTGTCCATAGTCAGCATCTACATAGCCAATAAGTGATTTGGCATTGTAAGATTTAACATCAAACACAAGGCCAAAATCCAATGTACCATTGAGATATCTAAGGATCCATTTCATAGCTTCCCAATGTATCTTCCCTAGATTTGACATGTATCTGCTAGTCTTGCACATAGCTAGAGCAATGTCAGGCCTAGTGCAAATCATCAAAAACATGAGACTTTCCACTGCCTTGTCATAGGGGATCTTGGACATCAAACTTTTCTCCACGGCATCTGTTCGACAAAGAGTTGATGAAAGCTTGAAGTGAGGAGCTAAAGGAGTACTCATAGACTGGCAATTCTCCATGTTAAATCTTGCAAGTACCTTTCTAGCATACTTCCCTTGCGTTAACCATAACTTTACAACCTCCAAGTTTTGTTGGATCCCTATTCCCACAATCCTCCTTGCTGTACCAAGATCTTTCATTCTAAATTTGGAACTCAAGAGAGCTTTGAGCTTATCAACATCATATATGTTCCTAGCTGCAATAAGCATGTCATCCACATAGTGTACCAGAATAATGAAGCCAAACCTTTTTCATGTATACAAATGGATCAAACACACTCCCTTTAAATCCCCGTGACCTCATGAAATCCTCAAACCGTTTGTTCCATTGTTTAGGGCCTTGCTTCAATCCATATAAGGATTCTAGCAACCTAAAAACCATATCCTCTTGGATTTTCTTCACAAAACCCATAGGGTGTCTCATGAAGATCACTTTATCTAAATTTCCATAGAGGAAATCAATGACAACATCCATTTGATCTAAGATAAGACCAAAGTAAGTCACAAGTACACACAATAAGCAAATAGTGGCATACTTAGCAACTAAAGTGTAGACCTCATTGTAATCCACACCCTTTTTCTGTGTGAAGCCCTTGGACACCAACCTGGCCTTGTAGATCTTCTTTTCTCCATCAATGGGGCTATCTTTCAATTTGTAAACCCACTTACTATCCACCAGTTGTTGATGTTTTGGAAGCTTCACTAACTGCCAAGTCTTGTTGTCAATCAATGATTGCATCTCTCTCTACATTGCTGCATTCCACTCAAGCTTGTCCATTGAAGCTATAGCCTCATTTTATGAAGAAGGTCTCCCTTCTTCCAAGATCAAAGCCATACCATCATCATCATCATCATCATCAAGAGAGATATCCTCATCTCCTAATTGTGTTGAATCAGCCTGTTATCCAAATTTTTTGGGAGCACAAATAGAGCATCTAGACATCCTCCTTGTTGATGAATCTACTTGATCTTCCTATGTTGACAAGTGTTGAGGTTCAAAGTCTCCTCACGCCCTTGTAATTCCTCAATTTGGGGAACTTGCTCCTCTATGGGAACACTTCCTTGTGACTCATCATGAAAACCATCATAATTAATCTCTCACTCAAAAATATTTAGAGGAGATTTTTCCTTATCAATATGAGGAGCTATATCTTACTCCTCCTTGGTCAATGATCTAGACTCATTGAACGAAACATCTCTATTGACAATCAATTTGCAAGTGAAGGGATCCCACAACTTGTAACTCTTCACACCACTCTAGTAGCCAAGATAAACACATTTCTTGGAAGTAAGATCTAGCTTAGATCTATTTTCCTTAGGTATGAAAGGATATGCATTACATCCAAAGACTACTAAATGATTGTAATCTGCAGGTTGTCCGTGCCTTATCTCAAACGGTGTCATGTAATGAATTGCACTAGAAGGAGAAAGATTACTAAGTAAGTTTAAGTGTTGATAGCTTCAGCCCAAAACACATGTAATAAACCTGATTGGCTCAACATACTCCTCATCCGCTCCAATAGTGTTTGATTGAGCCTCCTAGTAACACCATTCTCTTGGGGAGTATATACTATAGTAAGATGGCAACTTATCCACTCTTGTTCACAATACACCTCAAATTATCCAAAAGTGTATTCCCCATGGTTATCTGATCATAGAAATCTCACTTTCTTACTAGTTTGAGTCTTACCTTGGGTTTTCCACTTCTTGAAAGTGACAAAGACCTCAGACTTTTGATGTTGGAAATAAATCTATACAAACCTCAAATAATCATCGATGCAAGATACATAGTATAGCTTTCCAAAATGTGAGGAGTAGGGGATAGGCCCCACATGTCACCATATATAGTCAAGAATTTCTTTGGAACTATGAGTTCCAAAGCCAAAAGCAGTCCGATGTTGCTTCCCTAGTACACAATGCTCATAGAATTCTAAACTACTTGACCATAGGGTAGAAATAATGCCTTTCTTGCAAAGAATAGACATGCTCTTCTCACTAATGTGACCTAGCCTTGAATGCCACAAGTAGTCAATCATATCATGAGATCTAGTAGCATGAGCTCTCCACAAATAGTGTTGCTCTCTAGCACATAAAGATTCTTGTGCCTATTACTCTTCAAGATGACTTTTCTCCTAGCCATGACTCAAAGTACACAATCAACTACTTCCCATTGATGACCATTGGTGTCTAACATGCCAAGAGATATCAAGTTCTTCCTCATATCAAGGATATGCTTGACATTAGTCAATGTGTGCACAAGACCATCAAACATTTGTATCTTAACAGATCCAATGCCTACAATTTGACAAGGATGATCATTCCCCATCAAAATTGAACATTTGATATCAATTAAGAACTAAAGAACTCTCTATTGTAACACATATGGTATGAAAAAGCACAATATAGAATCCATTTATCTCCTCTTTGTTGGAAAGAAGTGCAAAAGGCATAGTATTGGCATCATAGAGCATATTAGTCATCAAGTAGGTCATCCTCTTCTTCTTGCTTGTTGTCTTTTGCCACATTTGTTGAAGAAGGCTCAATTGCTTTGCCACAACAATATCTCTTGAGGTGGCCAGCTTTGCCACACTTCCAACAGAGCATGGTCATATAGTCTTGGGATCTCCTCTTGGACCAAGATCTAGTCTTTGATCTCTGCTCCCCCCTATTTGTCCACATCTGAGTCCTTACACGGTTCACATTTAACATTATTTAAGGAGTCAAGGGTTGAGAAGGCAACATCATCTTTTGTTGAAGATTATCTATGAATATAACTCTCACCACCTCATTATAGGTGATAATGTGACAACCCGGCAAATATCACTTTTGCGGTAATTGGGTAAGTAAAGTTTGTTCCCACAGAGATATGATTCAGAATTGGTCAAATACAAAGTCAAACAGTAACATGTAGTTCTTCTTGGTTGCGTCTTTAATCTCTTAGGTAGAAACCACACCCAGAAGAGAGTAACAAGCTCACAATCTTGACAACTTGTCACAAATACACACACACAATCACAACATAGCAAATTCTGTCCAAACAACTCTTGATTGTGATGATTCAGATTCTCCCAAAGACAGCACTTCACTACAAAGAAAAATTTCACCTCAGAATTATGTTCCACCCCTCCACTGAAGGCACAACTTCCTCGATCTAATTTGTTTCACATCAACTTTTTGCTGCACTCACAAATCCAGAATACTACCAACACTACAATTCCTCTCAGGTCTGTCAAGGCATTGCTCCAATGCACTCTACTCAAGATCAAACACACAGAATGAAGATCAAGGCTATAGAATCTAACATCCACAGACTCATTGACTTGCACTTCAAAATTCTCCACACACTCACAAACACAAACACAAAATTGACAATCGGAATTAAGCTCAAGCGACGAGTACTGAAAACCAGCACTTCACTTTATCTATCTTCAGAAATTTGAATACTGAACAACATAGTATTGCAAATGCCACCTTTAAATAATGAAGCAAATGACAGTTCTTCCTACTGATGCACCACTTCCTAACCTCTCTTCCTACCCGTAGATCCAAACTGACAATCCATCTCTTCATATCTACCTCTTCCTATCTCAAAATTGTTACTACCCCGATCCGATCTCTACCTCATCATCGGCTTTCAAACCCGATGATCTTCCTATCACTTCTCCTTCTTTGGGTATATCTACAACTACTAATTCCTTCACTCCTACTACTTCTACACTAGGAACTACAATTGCACTAAGGAGTGACTTATCTAACTCTTTAGCTCCTTACCCACTCTTCTCTAATGTGTCAAATAACAAGTCCGATGACACCTATCTTCCAACTTTTGCAACATCTGACTTCCTCTCCTCTATCATAGTACTCTTAATTCTCTAACTCTGAATTGACTAAATCTAATCTAAGATTGACATTATCTCCTACTTCTAACATCTTCCGATCTACTCTCTCCCTCAATCTGATCAGCAAAGTATTCATATCTACATCTTTAGCTCTTCTCTTTTGAGTTTCCTATACAAGCAACTTTAGCTCATATAGACGTGCTTCTTCCAATCTCCCTTCATTCACATGGGCATATTCCACTAGCATGTGATCTTATCTTGACCCAACCACTAAGTCAAGGATTCCTTCACATGGGCTATCCTTGGACTATAGAAGAATCCAAAAAAAGGCTTGCGGACCCAAGAGTTCTCAACTCTTTCCTCAAAGCCAAACACCTAGGAATAATACCAAGTCAACACACTTGAATCCAAAATAGTGGTGCTTATCTTTTCTACTTCCTCTAAAGTAAGGTCCCCTCTATCTTAGCTATGACTAACTTTAGCTAATCATGATTAATTTAGAACCATCTTTATCTCTATATAAATAAAATCTCTCAAGTACTTGTAATACCAAGCTAAATATCATAATACCATACACTGTGACAACCCAACAAATATCACTTTTGCGGTAATTGGGTAAGTAAAGTTTGTTCCCGCAGAGATACAATTCAGAATTGGTCAAATATGAAGTCAAACAGTAACATGTAGTTTTTCTTGATTTCTTCTTTAATCTCTCAGGTAGAAACTACACCCAAAAGAGAGTAACAAGCACTGATTCCTAGTCTTGTCACAAATTAACACTCCTTAATCACAACTCTATCAAATTTTTCCAAACAATCTTGATTGTGATGATTCAGGCTCTCCCAAAAATGGCACTTCACTACGAAGAACAATTTCGCCTCAGAATTGTGTTCCACCCCTCCATTGAAGGCACAACTTCCTTGATCAAAATTGCTTCACATCAACTTTGTACTGCACTCACAAATGCAGAATACTACCAACACTACAATTCTTCTCAGATCTGTCAAGGCATTGCTCCAATGCACTTCTCTCAGGATCAAACACATAGAATGAAGATCAAGGCTACAGAATCCAACATCCATAGACACACTGACTTGCACTTTGGAATTCTCCACACACTCACAAACACAAACATAAATTTGATACTCAGAATCAAGCTTAAGCAACGAGCACTGCTTCACAACATTTCTTTGACTTTGAATTGGTGACTTCTTTGACCTTCCACTATCTGGTCTTCAAGAAATAATCATTGTTGGCTCGCATGTGTATCATATACTATCGCTCTTCTTCCTCTGCTTCCCGTTTTAAGTCATGATGGACATGAGACACCATGCGATGACGCTTCTCTACTGTCAGCAGGTTCAACCCAAAGTAGAAGTGCACTGCAAACGGTGCAAAATAATGCGGCGGAGAACCTGTTCACCAATTGATCACCATTTGCCTTGTTCGGTGGTGAAAGCTTTTTGCACAATTCACCAAAACTCCTGCAAACATTTGGTGGAAGAAGATTGCTTGCTGCATGTTCACATATGTTGTTCATTCTGGCTTGAACATGGCCATCATCGCCCCCATGATACTTCTCCTAATTGGGTCCTGTAACACCCATTTGTGCATGTGTGTGATATTGTGATATTTAGCTTGGTATTACAAGTACTTAAGAGATATTATTTATAGAGATAAAGGATGGTTCTATATTAGTCATGGTTAGCTAAAGTTAGTCATAGCTAAGATAGAGGGGACTTTACTTTAGAGGAAGTAGAAAAGATGAGCACCACTGTTTTGGATTTTAGTGTGTTGACTTGGTATTATTCCTAAGTGTTTGGCTTTGAGGAAAGAGTTGAGAACTCTTGGGCCCGCAAGCCTTTTTGTTTTGGATTCTTCTTTAGTCCAAGGATAGCCCATGTGAAGGAATCCTTGACTTATTGGTTGGGTCAAGATAAGACCACATGCTTAGGGGAATATGCCCATGTGAATGGATATTCCTTTCTACTTTTTGACTTGACTTGACTTTTAGTCTAGTAACTTGAGTTTCTACGGTAATTAGTAACTTTGGTACGTAACTATTTCACAAGTATATAAACAAGGGGTGAGGAGGTACTCATGATCCTTTCATTTGCAACTATCTCTCTCTCATTGAGTTTTCTAGTGAGCAATGTCTTGAGTCTTGGAGTGTTAGCCTTGGAGGAGTATGATGGAGTTGGGGTTCCTTGCCTTCTTAGTCCATGGTGCGCTACCATAATAGCCATCAGAGGTTCATCCTGAGTGAGAGACAGGCTGGCTCACAGTCCCAATAGGACCCACCTTGTAGCCATTTGTAGTTCTTGGAGCAAAAAACGAGTTGCAAATTTCTGCCGTTTCTTCTACAACATCACACTTCCGATAGAAGGTGATCCCCGTCGGCTCTCCTACTTCTCTTTCCAATACTTACCTCTTATCCAACTCAGTCCATCGAGCCGGATTTCCTCTCTTCCCTACTACCTCGGGACCGTCCTCACAATTACTAGCAGCTATTTCTGCCATCACTCCCGGGAAACTGAAATTCCAGTTCCACGCTAAGAAGGTAATACAAAGTTTAGTCAAGACGTCGATTCTAGCTACTACATCTAACCTAGAAATTGCAAAAATTTTCACCCCCAACATATTGGACACCTTCTTTGCCATAATCTGCTCTCGCGTTCTACGATGCTGAAAGACGATGCACTCTCTTAGACGAGACACTTTAACTCCTTCGGGATTTTGGAAAATTTCACTCTCAATGGGCTTCCAAACATGCATTACTGCAGGAAAACTACTCAAAGGAATTGGGAATTTACTTGGCATATTCAACTTGTCCATGCGCAATGGCAATCTTATATTACCCCAAATTGCAATCATTCTTCAGTCGATTTCAAATTTGACCTCCTCTCTTCTACGTGTTGATATCCGGTCATTGTCAAGACATGCTTCTTATGCCTCCGCTGTTTCTTGAAGTGTACTTTCTTGCCATGTACCAAGGTTGTTAAACGGTCTTTGTATCTCCTGCGCCTTTTGACCCAAAGACGGTGCTCTTAGGAATTTTTCCATCGTACCCTTCTTCTGAGTACCTCCATCATTGGATCCAATGTCGTCTTCTTTGGATGTCCTCTGAAGTTACTTTTGTCCATTCTTCGTCCGCAATTCGGCTTCCAGTGCTTACTTCTTCTCTTAAACACTAATAAACAGAGAAAAAAAATATGGGTACCACATACCCCCACCCTCAAATGTGAGCGTCCACGTGAACACCGACAAATGGGTGTTTGTACAAAGTCGGGTTTGGGGTCCAATATTTTCTCACTCTCCAACCATTGACGCGAGTTGCAAAAGGATTGCCGTCCAGGTCTACTAGTTGAATAGAACCATTAACATATATGTGCATCACGCGATACGGCTCCATGCACCTCAGATGTAATTTTCCTGGAAAAAATATGCGGCGATTATCATATAACAATACCAAGTCTCCCTCCTGAATAGCCACAGTTTTGATTCTTTTATCGTGCTTGACCTTCTGTTGTTCTTGAATTTCTTTTGTAGTTTGCATTGCATCATCCCTTTTCTCTTCCAACCACATCAATTGATGGATCCAAAGATCTTGGCTTTCTTCCTCCAACAAGCATTCTTCACAAAGAATTCTATATGTCGGTACTTCAAATTCAATTGGTAATATGGGATGCAATCCGTATGTCAGGAAATAAGGAGTTTGCTTGGTAGTAATCTTTTCAGTTGTTTGATATGCCCACAATGCTGTAGGTAACTTTGTATCCCAATCATAAGCATAATTGACTGTCACCTTATTCAAAATTTTGCACAGCAATCCATTGGCATCCTTCTTAGTGAGTCCATTCGCTTTTGGGTTGTAAGGCGTGGTCTTCCGATGTTTAATTTGGAAGTACTTGGTTAACACTTCCACCATTGAGTTCAAAAAATTGAGTTCCCCGATCACTGACCAATTCCAGAGGACACCCATAACGGGAGATGATGTTTCAGAAGAAAAATTCTACCACTCTCTTTGCATCATCTCTTTGTGTTGCCTCTGCTTCCACCATTTTGGTGGCATAATCGGTACATACCAGGATGTACCTCTTTCTTGTGACAAGGGTTACTGGTTGAATATGACCCACAAAATCAATACCCCATTTCTCAAATGGGGCCAGGGGCAAAATTGGTTTCAAAGGCCACTGGGAAGTTGCCGTCGGTTTCCCTATTCTTTGACACGCATCACAACTTCAAATATGGGCATGAGTATCTTTATACATCGTAGGCCACCAATACCCTGCCAAAAGAATTTTCTTCACTGTATTTTTTAGGGTATAGTGTCCCTCTGATGCTTCCGAGTGTAAGGATTTGATGACTCCTCCAACTTCGTATGCTTCCAAACATCTCCGAAATACTTCATCTTCGCCCATTCTAAACAAAATGTTGTGTTTCAATTGGTACGGTCCTATTTTCCAGAGGAATACTGCTCTTTGTTTCGGGTCCAGCTCCTCAGGACAATGGCACGTATGCAAATATTGATATTCTGCCGCATACCACGTACTTTGAACAGCCATTAAATGATATAGCTCTTCATCTAGAAACCGATCATCTATTTCCAAATCTTGGTCTTGAGTTTCTAATCTGGATAAGAAGTCCGCATTTGAATGCAAAGCTCCCTTCCTTACTTGTACAGTGTATGTGAATTCTTGTAACAACAAGATCCATCGTGCAATTCGTCCGAACAAATCTGCCTTCTTGACCAAGTGTTGCAGTGCATAATGGTCCACATAGAAGACGAATTTGTATCCCAACAGGTAGTGGCAAAATTTCTTGTAGGCATACACCATTCAGAGTGCTTCTCATTCAGTCTTCGAATAGTTTTTTTCTGAGACTGATAATTGTTGGCTGGCGTAATATACCGAGTAGTCCTTCTTCTTTTTGTCCTTCTGACTTAAGACAACACCGATGGCCCTGGACAAAGTATCCACATACACATGAAAAGGGACGTCCCAATTTGGGGCCCTCATAACTGGTGCTTCAACAATTTCTTCTTCAACACCTGGAAAGCTTCTTCTTGATTTGCTTCCCACATATAGTCTTCGGATTTCTTCAGAAGCTTTGTAAGGGGTGCAGCAAGCACCGCATCATTTGACACAAAGCGTTTGTAGTATCCGACATGTCCCAAGAAGGCTCTTAGCTCCCAAATGTTCTTCAAGGATTCCAAAGCTACAATTACTTTAACCTTCTCGACATCGACTTCAATTCCTTGGCTTGACACTCGATGCCCCAGAAGAATTCCTTCCTTCATTGTGAAGAAGCATTTCTCTGGATGTAATGACAAGCCGGAAAAAAGACACCTTTCAAAAGTTTGGCGAAGGTAATCTAAATGTACATCTCTGCACCCAAACACACAAAAATCATCAATGAAGACTTCCACAAATTTGCGCAAGAAATCTTTGAAGATTGAATTCATCATCCGCTGGAAAGTAGCAAGAGCATTACACAACCCAAAGGGCATTTGATTGTAAGTGAACGTGCCCCAATTGGTGGTGAATGTAGTTTTATCCTTGTCCTTTTCTTGAATGGACACTTGATTATACCCTGAAAATCCATCGAGAAAGCTATAGCAAGGATGACTAGCTACTTGGTCCAGAATTGTATCAGTAAATGGTAAAGGATGATGGTCCTTTCGGGTGACTGCATTTAATTTGCAAAAATCTTGGCACACTTGAATTTTCCCCATCTTCTTCTTTAGAACGATGACAATGGGGGAAACCCACTCACTGCTTAGAACAAGGAAAATTATTCTGGCCCCTAAGTACTTATCAATTTTGTCTTTCACCAAGAAGGAGTACTTTGGGTTTAGGCGGTATTGTCTTTGCCAAACTGGAACTGCACCTTCAACTAGATCAATCCGGTGCTCTCTAAATTCTTGTGGAATTCTTGGCATTTGATCAATAGACCAGGCAAATACATCCTGGAACTCTATAAACACGGCAGTGTATCTGCCAACTCCTCTACAGTGACTGTCTTCAAAATCTTTAAAATCTTTTCTTCAGTCAAGACCACATCTTGACAGTCATCGGGGTTAATGACACCTTCTATGTGGCTTACTCGGCTTAATCCAAGACATACTGCTGTCAAACTCCCTTCCTCCAAGTCTTGTTCACCCGAGGCGATGTCGTATGGGTCTTCGTCTTTGACCTCTACCTCGTAGCATTCTAGATAACTAACTTGGACATCATCTTCGGAGTCCTCAAAAGACGAAGACGATGAATCTTTGGATTCATCCTTGTCTTCAACAAAGTAGTTTCCCCAAGGTGAGGAACCTTTGTCCAACTCACAGTCACCAACTTTTGCTCTTTAGACAAGATATCTTTAAATCTTAATTTTTGCTGGTGCCAATCCACCATGACTTGTGCATTGTACAACCAAGGTCTTCCGATCAAGAGAGGATAGCCAGTTTTGGTTACTGGTTGTAGCACAATGTAATTTAATTTGAAGGGCACCCCTCTTATAATCGTAGTGATATTTGACAGCATGCCCAAGGGCCGTCTCCTGGTTTGATCTGCAAACTTCAGAATCTCCTGGTTTGATCCGCAAACTCCTGGTTTGATCCGCAAACTTCAGAAACTTTCTTTGGATTCCTCCTCTTGCGACTTGGTTTCTTCTTTAGACTCTGACCCCGATGATGCTTCTCTCACCATCTTCATATTTTGCATAACCAGTCTTTGAGTCTTCCTTTGAGTTGGAGGCGACTTTGCTTCTTCGGGTTTACCGCGTTTCTTCATCTTTGGACTGGTGGCTTCTTTGACCTTTCACTGTTTGATCTTCAAGAAATAATCATTGTTGGCTCGCAAGTGTATCATATACTATTGCTCTTCTTCCTCTGCTTCCCATCTTAAGTTAGGATGGACATGAGACACCATGCGATGACGCTCCTCTACTATTAGCAGGCTCAACCCAAAATAGAAGTGCACTGCAAATGGTGCAAAATAATGCGGCGGAGAACCTGTTTGCCAATTGATCACCATTTGCTTCATTTGGTGGTGAAAGCACTTTGCCCAATTCACTGGAACTCCTGCAAACATTTGGTGGAAGAAGAATGCTTGCTGCATGTTCACATACATTGTTTGTTATGGCTTGAACATGCCATCATTGCCCCCAAAATACTTCTCCTAATCGGGTCCCGATAGGACTCCACCTTGTAGCCATTTGTACTTCTTGGAGCAAAAAATGAGTTGCAAATTTCTGCCGTTTCTTATGCATCATCACACTTCCAATAGAAGATGATCCCCGTCAGCTCTCTTGCTTCTCTCCCCAATACTAACCTCCAATCCAACTCAGTCCATCAAGCCGGATTTCCTCTCTTCCCTTCCACCTCGTGACCCTCCTTACAATTATTGGCAGCTATTTCTACCATCACTCCTGGGAAACTGAAATTCCAGTTCCACGCTAAGAAGGTAATACAAAGTCTAGTCAAGACTTCAATTCTAGCTACTACATCTTACCTACGAATTGTGAAACTTTGCATTGCCAGTGTATTGGCCACCTTCTTTGCCATAATCTGCTCTTGCGTTCTATGATGTTGAAAGATGATGCCCTCTCCTGGACGAGACACTCTAACTCCTTTGGGATTTCAGAAAATTTCACTCTCAATGGGCTTCCGGACACGCATGACTGCAGGAAGACTACTCAAAGGAATTGGGAACTTACTTGGCATATTCAACTTGTCCCTACGCAGTTGCAATCTGATATTACCCCAAAGTGCAATCATTCTTCAATCAATTTCAAATTTGACCTCCTCTCTTCTGCGTGTTGATGTCCGGTCACTGTCAAGATATGCTTCTTCTACCTCCGCCGTTTCTTGAAGTGTACTTTCTTGCCACATACCAAGGTTGTTAAACGGTCTTTGTATCTCTTGCGCCTTCCGACCCAAAGACGGTGCTACTCGGACTTTTTCCGTTGTACCTTTCTTTTGAGTACCTCCATTATCGGATCCGATGTCATCTTCTTTGGATGTCCTCTAAAGTTACTTCCATCCATTCTTCATCCACAATTTGGCTTCTAGTGCTTACTTCTTCTCTTAAACACTAATAAACAGAGAAAAACAAAAAATGTGGGTACCACACACACCTGCACAAATGGGTGTTACCGTTCAGCCGTATTGAGTTGGTGAGACACAAAGGCAATGGGATGGAATACATTTGGGAATTCTTGTTGTAGCATAGCTCCAATTGCAAAGTCAGAAGCATCAAAATCAACCACATAGGGTAGTTGAGGATCATATGGTTGAAGAATGGGTCTTGAAGACACCATATTGTTTAACTTCCGGAATGCTTCTTCATGCTTGGTGGTCCACTGGAAGCTCAAGTTCTTTCCCAAGAGGTCAATCAATGGTGCAGCTACATGAGCATAATAATGGATGAATTGTAGGTAAAACCTGGCCAATCCATTGAATGCCCGTACTTCTGTAGCATCCTTTAGGGTAGGCCAATCAGTAATAGCCTTGATTTTCTCTTTTCCATCTTGATCCCCTCTCATGAGATCTTATGGCCCAAGAAGGTAACCTCCTTCTGCCAAAAGGCACACTTTGACTTCTTGCAATAAAAGTTCTATTGTTGTAGTCATCTTAGGACTTCTTGCACATGATTCACGTGTTCTACCTCTGTCTTACTATAAATTAAGATATCATCCAAGAACACCCCCATGGACTGATCCAATAGTCCATCCAACACCCAAGGCATTTGATCCATGAAGACTATTGGAGGCATTAGTGAGTCCAAAAGGTAGAACTCTCCACTCAAAATGCCCATACCTTGTACGAAAGGTAATCTTTTGCACATCCTCTCTATCAATAAGAATTTGCCAATAGCCATTGTAAAGATCCAACTTGGAAAAGTAGCATGCTCCACTTAGTTGATCAAGCAAGTCATTGATCTGAGGCAAGGGATATGCATTCTTCACATTTTGCTTATTGAGCCCATGGTAATCAATACAAAAACAAAGTCCTCCATCCTTCTTTGGAACAAATAGTACCGGTGCTCCCCAAGGAGAGGTACAATGTTGTATGAAGTCCTTCTCCAACAACTCTGTAAGTATTGTTTGCAACTCCTTCAACTCCTTTGGTGAGAGCTGATAGGTTGGTCTACTCATTGGAGTACTCCCTGGCAATAACTTGATCTTGAAGTGCATATCTCAATTGGAGTGTAATCCCTTTGGCAGATCATCCAGAAACACATCTGCAAACTCTTGAACTATTTGATCAACCATTGCTTGATGAGGCTCTTGGCCCTCCTCCAATTGTTCTTGTGCAATTGGCTTGATCCACACCGCAAATATAGACTTATCTTCCTCCAAAGCTGTCCAACTTGGTGATAATAAAAACAACCTCTATTTTATCACAATCTTCTCTATTTGATGCACCAAGTGGCCTCCATTGGATAGCATCAACCTCCATTGGTGCTAGTTCTTCCACCTGTGCGTATTGTATTGGTAAGCTTGGTGTAAATCAAGGTCAAGACCAAGTTGTCGCAACCAAGGAATCAAAGCGCTCAGCCAATTGCATGGCTTCTTCTATGTTTTGTGGTTCTTGCATGGTCACTTCCTATTTGGTTTGTGACTTCAATCCCCGCACAAATTGATCCAGATATTCTCCTTCTTGTATACATAGAATTTGCATGATGATGCTCTGAAATTGTGTGATGTAGCCTCTTATTGAGCCAATCTGCTTCAACTCTGTCAATTTATCTTGTGCGGCTCGGGTGGCATTTATAGATTGAAATCGACCAAGTATTGCATCCTTGAATTTTATTCCATGTCAAGATTGGTGCAACAATCTGTCGTTTAGTTTACTCCCCTTGGAATTGCCACCAAAGTTTTGCCACACCATCCAATTGGCTAGAAGCCAAGAGAATCTGTTTTTGTTCATCTTGAAGATTGGTGGCTTTGAAGTAACGTTCACAATCAAACACAAAATTCTCCACTATGGCCGGAAGATTCTTGTCTTCAAACACCTTGGGTTTTGGAAATCAAATACAATCTTCTCCATCTTGGACTAGCGCTCCCAAAAATCAAGTAAGGTGCTCAATTTGTTATTGCATCGCAAGGATAAAATCTGGTATTGCTGTCATAGCTACTACTCTATCCTACTACTCCCAATTTATCTAATTGATTAACACATAGATACAACATGTCCACCTTTTTCCATGAATGACAACCGGAAGTATCAAGGGTTCCTCAAACACGGTGATCATATGTAGAAAATCTTGCCCAAATTGTGAGGTGATGATTTGTGTGAAACGGTGCTTGCGTAATATTTGGACATGAAAATTCCAATGTTTTGGTGGAAGTGGATTTGATGGTCCATAAATTCCATCCATCCCATTCTTGCTCTGATACCAATGTAAAAGACCAAGATCAAGGAGAGAAATAGGAGAATGGAAACTCACATTGGGACACTTGAATGTGGGAAAACTCCGAATGCCTAGCATGAGCTTTGGCTTTGGTATTTATAGGTAGCATACAAGGCCCTTGAGAAGCTTCTCAAGAAGTTTCCTCAAGCCGCTTTCTTAGAGTGCAAGCTAAGTTAACTAGGAAGCTTCTCAAGAAGCTTCCTTCTAGAAGCCACCTACTTGGTGTGCAAGCTAAACTAGTTGGAAGCTTCTAAAAGCTACTTACTTGAAGTGAAAGCTAAGCTAGCCGGGAAGCTTCCCAAGAAGCTCCCTAGATACTTCCGGAATATTCTAGGCTAATTTGTCTTATGTGCTACTTTGTAAGCCCGACTAACTTCGTAGCTAAACTCCATATTGCTACAACCAAAATGGCTTGATATTGTAACTAAGCAATGGACAAACCAACTCATCTCTTGTACACTTCACTACTAAATAGGGAAAATGACATCCTTCCTAATCCTATGGGACCGACAATTGTGAATCTATTCAGTTACAAGAATGGTATACAATAAACCAGTAGTTCTTGCAAAAGATCTCACCTTTGCACCAAAACACCTTTCCACTTAGCTCAAATCACTTTCAAACTCCTCCATAGTTCTCTATAGCACTTGTGGATCGTCTCAAACTAGATAGATAGTAACTTTGCCTTCCTTTAGAATCCAAATTCTCCTCTTTGTAGTCCTCTTCTCCTCCAGACTCCTCCATTCAAATCCCATGCCTAAATTGATTTTGTCTACCCCTTTTCATAGTAAAAGTCCAAGCTAGGACACATCTAGAACGCTCACTCTTTCACTTTTGAATCTTCAAAATTTCCCCCAATATTACATAAACATTCCAAACAAAAATGAATTATCTTCCATTGACTCCAAGGGGGTGGAAGGGAGAGGAGGATCCTACAACCTTCCACATTGTCAAACTGATTCACTCTGACACCAATTGAAAGTCTAATTTAATAATACACAAGTTATGCATGCACCATGGTCTACACAATAAGATACATGGTTCACCTCATTGAGGCTACATCCATGGGAACACACAAATAACCTTTTTGATAATCAAAGTAATGTGAGAGCTCCTACTGGCTTGCACATATAGTAGTCCAGCCCTAGACTAACTGATCATAATCAGACTAACTCAAGTTACTCAAGACTTGAGATAACTCCTAACAATTGAGAGCTTTCTAATGGTATCTCACCCAAGCAATTTTGAGATTCCTACAAGATCCCTTCTAGTCAAAGCTTGTCTGACCAACTAGATAGGACCAGAATCAACATGTTGTCCATGCACACAACTAATCTAAGGGTAGAGCTCCCTGCTAGGTCACCTATCCATGTAATCTGATCCAAGGGTGGAGCTTCCTTTGAGGGAATCCTCTTTGCTATATAATAAAGTCAAGGTGCTCCTTTGGGGCATTAGAGTATTAGTGTGAAGCTTGTGTTTCTCTTAAGGTCTCTTATCCTTGGAAGATTATAATGGTATCAGAGCAGATGTTTTAATCCAAGAGAGTGGATCACTCCTCTTGGAAGAACATGGGCTACTAAGACAGAGTAATTTTGAGGAGAGAAACCATAGTGTAATTGATAGATTAGGATTGTGTTAGAGAGAGAATGGGATGGAGGCTCGAAAAGGACAATATCCAACACTACAGGAAGACAATATCCATTCTCAAATCTGTTCAATATTAAGATTATGTACATCCATTGTGAGCAAGTGAGAGTATATCTCATTTTCCATTTCGGAATAGAGTTCATGGATATAATGATGAATTCACCAAACTCAGTGATTTTGCCTATGGTGATCTACAATATAGAGTGGGACTTCACAATCTACATTCTGTTGTGATGGATCTGAGTTTACCAAATCCTCTCCCTTTAACACTCAAGTAGATATCCTTTCTGTAGTTAGACCAAAAGCAATCTTTAGGAATTTCATAGTCCACAATTTTGGTGAGGAATATTATCAACAAATGATAGCCTCTAAATTTCCAATCGTAGTCCCAATAGTCCATATTCCCTCTCAAGTGATCATATTAATCCTCTATTGAAGTAGGAAGTAGCAATTGAGCAATTGCTCTATGTAGAAATCATGGATCCACAATTGCAAGAGTTGTTGCAAGAAATGCAAGGGATGTTGAATGAGTTTTGGGAGATCAAGATGACCATGGAGGCATTGCAAAATCAAGTAAGTACCTTCAAGAATGATCAGGCAATGTACAAAGAGGAGTCATCCTAAAACCCAATACCAACGATTGAAGTACATGGAGAATCAATCATGCCATTGACACCAACCTCGGTCAACAATGAGGCCACATTGTTATTGCAGATGAAGACGATATGAAATATTGAGCCTTACAAGGAACAATAGTCCATGGGAGTAGTGGAGAATTGGATTTCCAGAATGAATCAATACTTTTGATTGTTCACCATTGAAATCACCAATCATTCCGCATGCATATTTGCATGTGGATACTTGACTGATAAAGCACTTACATGTAGGATGCTTGGGAATGATCAATGTTGGCAAAAGGAAGAGAGGTCACTTGAATGGCCATGCATGAAGAGCTACTAAAGATTTTCCAACTTGTGGATTTTGTGTAGATAGCCCACACTCGACTATGGGAGTTGAAGCAAAAGAACAATTTACAAGAGTACATGGGAGCATTCCTTGATCTATAGGTTGTAAAAACCGACATGAGTCAAGTAGAAGCTTTGGACAATTTCAAACAAGGCTTAAAAGAGCAAATTCACCAAGAAGTAATGATACAAAACCCTTGCATGGTTTTTGAAGCCATTGCTTGTGCTTAGAGAATAGTAGTGGTGCTTGGAAGAGGTGAAGGGGTAGTCCCAACTCAACATCATTGGGCCAAAACACAACACTTTTGTGGACTAGTTCTTATGAAATTGGGCAACATATGGTTTCAAGAACAAGGAACATTACCGCTCCAAGGAGAATAGGGATGGCTCAGAGAAAGAAGAGATTTGGTCCCACAAGGAGAAGGGACTCGAGCAGAACAACATGTTGTTACAATTGCCGCTGATTTGAGCACCTAGCTATCAATTGTCATACTCATTTTCCTAGAAGCCCTCAACCTCTATACAAGCAATCTTTGAACAACATGGAGCGACACATTGAAGAAGAGGATGCGGAAATCAAATTGGAAACAAAGATTACCAGTAAATGTACCTTGTAGTCTTATTGGCTCAATGGAGAAGCAAAAAAGTGGAGAAAAAAAGAAGAAAAATACAAAAAAGAGCAAGGAAGACAAACTTACATTTGACTATCCTAAATGGAATCTTAGAGTGCAATCAGGTGAGAGTGTTGATAGACCTTAGAGAAATAGAGAACTTCTTGTCTCACTTTTGTTGCAAAAAGGTTGGAGATGGATCTAGAGAAGGATGAGAATGAAGAAGTAGAATTACCTAATGGGCAAACAAAGAGGATTGAGTCTTTACCTAGAAAGGTAGCACTCTCTATAGGAGAGTATCAAGAAGCAATTGAGTGGTGAGTGATACAATTAGCTTGTTATGATGCAATCTTAGGTATGCCATGGATGAAGCACTATAACCCCATGGTAGATTGGAGGAAGAAAGTAGTGAGAACTTGCCAATAGAAGATCATTGGGGTTAAAGAGAGAGCACACAAGCAAGAATTACCTCTCTATGTCATAGGGACAATAGTTATTTGTAAGATAGATAGATCTTTCATGGGCCTAATAAGAGAAGTCCAAAGAGTGCACAACTTGATGGACAAGTTCCTAAGAAATTGAAAGATGTGATCAATGAATTTAAAGATGTCTTCATGAATAACATACCCTCAAGATTACCACCAAAAAGGAGAATAGATCATAAAATTGAGATAATTCCCAAGAAGACACCTCCTTGTAAGGCCCCATATCATCTATCACCTCATGAGTTGGAGGGATGTAAGGCTTAAATCCAGGATATGTTATAGAAAGGGTTTATCTAACCAAACAAATCACCATATGGGGCTTTGGTCTTATTTGTGAAGAAAAAGGAAGGTATAATATGCATGTGCATTGATTATCAAGGTCAAAATCAACAAACTATGAAAAACAAATACTCCTTAGCCCACATGGATGACCTATTTGATCAACTCAATGAGGCAAGACACTTCACCAAAACTTGATCTATGCAGTGGATAAAATAAATTTGGATCGTGGAGGAGACATCCATAAAACTGTCTTTCAAACAAGGTATGGCCACCTTGAGTACCTAGTGATGTCATTTGGCCTCACCAATGCACCGGCCGCTTTCATTAGTTTGATGAGTGACATATTTTGTCCATACTTGAATAAATCTATTATCATTTTCCTAGATGACATTCTTGTCTCTAGTAGGAAAATGATGGAATACAAGGAACATAAGCAAGAAGTCCTCTAAATTCTATGATAGAATTAGTTGTACATCAAAATCTCAAAATGCAAGTTTGGAAAATCTTAAGTAGACTACTCGGGGCATAGAGTAAGTGAAAAAGGTATCCAAGTATTAATAGATAAAATAGAGGTCATTCAAAAATAGAGTGCTCCAAAGGACTAGACTCAACTCAAGAGTTTCTTAGGATTGATGAGGTTCTATGGTTGATTTTTCAAGGACTTCTTTAAGGTTATACAACCTCTAATGGCACTACTTGGCAAGGAGAAAAAGTGAATGTGGGGAACCGCACAAGAACTATATTTTCTAGAATTGAAAGATATATTATTGTATACACTAATCTTGAAATGGTATGACCCAAAATGGTCAATCAAGTTGGCTATAGATGCATCATGCATAGCAATAAGAGCAATCCTACAAAAAGAATGGCACAATGGATGGCACTCAGTTGCATATTTCTCTCAAAAACTATTACCGGTAGAATGCAACTATCACACCACCAAACAAGAAGAGTTGGCCATTGTCCTTGCAACCAAGCATTGGAAGTGCAATCTTGGCAAGAAGGCATTTGTAGTGGAGACAAACTACAAACCTTTAGTCTACCTTGAGACACAAAAAGATCTATCTCATCAACAGATTTGGTGAGTGGAGTGGAAACAAAGGTTCAACATGACAATCACATATGTGGAAGGCAAGAAGCAACTAGCAGATGCATTTACTTGAATGCTTATGGCAAACCATTTGGTGGTAAAAGTCAAGTTGAACCTTGAATTTTGGCCAAGGATTCTTATTACTACAAAAATTGAAGCATAGATTTAGGAGCTTGATCATCCAATGGCATCACCCATACCCAAGAACTTGCTTTTTGTGATGGTAGGTTATGGATCCCAGATGACATGGACATTAGAACCATCATCCTAGGATATGTCATGATTCTGCCATTGTAGGTCACGTTGGCATGGACAAAACTTTGGATGCAACCAAGCGCCATTACTATTGGCCCAAGATGAGCAATGATGTGATGGAGTACATTCAAAATTTCCTACTTTGTCAGCAAAATAAAGCTTCCAATCAAGCTCCCATGGTGCTCCTTCACTCCTTCCTACTCCTACACAATGTTGGGAATAGGTAAGCATGGATCTAGTTTGCAAATTACCCAAGGCCACCTTAGGGTTTGACTCCATCATAGTCTTTGTTGATTGGCTCAAAAAAATGATTTATGTGCGTCCTACCACCAAGGATGTGACTGCTCCACAATTAGCTTAATTGTACTTAGATGCATTCTTTTCTCAAGATGGAGTGTCTCGAGTGCTCATCCTTGACAAAGGCACTAAATTCACCAATTTGAGAGCACTCTTTGGTGTCTTCAAAACCAAATTGGCCATGTCCATGGCTTACCATCCACAAATTGATGGACAAATAGAGCAAGCTAATTGCATTATTGAAGATATGCTCTGGGGCTTCACCCTAGAGGAGCAAGAAAGGTGGGACACCTTACTCCCATTGGTGGAATTTGCGTACAATAATTCAATGAATGCATCCACACATGTCACACCATTCTTCCTGCTGTATAGAGAGCATCCTTTCACACCTTTGAGCTTGATGAAGATCCACCTAGTTGATACCAAGGTGGATGTCATCAACACTTTTGTTTCCAAAGTCCAACAAGGAGTGAAGAATGCCAAACATATGTTGCAGATCACCCAAAATAGACAAAAATAATATGTAGATGCACATTGCTGGCACATGGAGTTCAATATTGGAGATCAAGTCTAGATGTCAGCAACCAACTTCACATTAGTTGGCCCTCATTTTATTGGGCCTTTTCCCATTCTTTGTCAAATTGGAGTGATGACCTATCACCTTGAGCTACCGCACACTTGAAGATCCATCCAATATTCCATGTTTCCTTACTACATAGATTTGCATCCTTATTGCACCACTTTTCTTCCGTACAAGAAATTTGACCTTGTCCAACACTCATTGATGATACGGAGGAATATGAAGTCAAACATATTCTCCAAAAATGCATCCGGGGTACTTGCCACCCATATGTGGAATATCTTGTATATTGGAAAAGGTACCTACTATATGAGGCAACATGAGAGCCAACAACCAACTTGACCAATGCCTTGGTGTTAGTGGAACCTTTTGAGCAACATCTTTGCAATGAGGATGTTGAGTCTTAAAAGGGGAGAGGTTTGTAATACCAATAGCTAGATATATTATCTAGAGGTGAAAATTGACTTTGTAATATCTAAAAAGATGTTAGGTATGATGGGCTAGGTAGATCAAATAGAGGTATCACCAAAATAACACTTATACTAATAGTTGGCAAGAGTTGGCAATAGTCTACAGACTTCAAAGCCAATTTTGAAGGCCTAAAAAATGTGTGGTTTGTCCTGTGGAGTGAGAAAAGGCTGGCCTTCCCTCCTTCCCTCCTCTTTATCTCATTGAGAGATTTCCAATTATACCTCATCCATGCAATTTTGAGATTCCTACAAGAAGATTCCTTCAAGATTCCCTCTAGTCAAAGCTTGTTTGACCAACCAGTAAGGACCATAACAAACATGTCATCCATGCATGCAACTAATCTAAGGATAGAGCTCCTTGCCAGGTCACCTATCCATGTAATGTGATCCAAGGGTGGAGCTTCCTTTGAGGTAATCCTCTTTGTTATATAAAGTCAAGGTGCTCCTTTGGGGCATTGGAGTATTGAGTGTGAAGCTTGTGTTTCTCTTAAGGTCTCTTATCCTTGGAAGATTACAATAACAAAGGCACCACCCAGGGAGTAAAAGGAATAAGAACCATGCTAGCTTGTGCAAGGGATCACATGCTAAACTACCAAGGTGGTAGGCAAAAAGCCTATCTAGCCTCATCATTGCATGTATGGGATAGCCTATGGAATAGACGCGGACATGGAAAATTAGTTTCAAATAACACCAAAATACAACTTGCCTAATATGCTAACCATTCCCATGATGCGATCAGTATCCCTGGAACGGTCAACAAAGGGATAAAGGAAGCATGCATAATCTTGAGTGTCACTGTGGTCGATGTGGTCACTCATCTCACATGAGCATCCCAAGTGGTCCAATCATAGTCCACGTTCATCCTTCCCACATGGATCTTTACTCCTTGTGAGACAAAGCATCAATGATATATCGGGAATGGTGTATCCGAGCCACTCTAGGTGGCCTCGCATGGGGAAGTATAACCATGGTTAGCACAAGGTTAAAGATTGTAACATAGGATGCTCCTCTCCATATCTCTCTATACCTGCAAAACCACAACCTTTCACATTCCAATTCACATGAATAAATACAATCTCTCCAAACCCTATAAACTTTTAACTCTCATAACTTTCAATTTCTATCTCAAAAATTTTCAAACTAAATTCCATTAGAACTCAAGCAAGAAGACCGAAGAGATTAGAAATGAAAATTCTAGACCCATTACTCTCAACTGAAGTAATCACTCTAAACTCTAAAAAACCTAAAAATACCCGTTACTTTCTATTCAATTCTCATTAGCCTTCCAAATAATTGGAATTGAAAAGCGGACAGAATCTACTATTCACCCATGCTAAGAGGTATTCATAGGAGTTCTCCAAAACTCTCCTCCCTGGAAATATATATTCAACATATATCTGAAAAATGAAACTGGATGTGAACTTCGATGTTGCCCCGTACATCATTATCACATCTGACATGAAGGTTTCATAGGGGAAGTCAGAATAAGGTGGACAGGTTTTCCGAGGAAACCACTGCATTGGACCACACACACCCCTTTATAATGGCAACATTCTGATGTCAGCTTGCAACCACGTCATCGTGTGCAGAACTGGTGACAACATTCCGTCCAATTAAAGAGGTTCCACTCGTTCCGTGGCTAAAATCTTGGAAGTTTCAAATCCTCTAAAGTGTGAACCAATTGCTCTCAATTTTGCAAGCTTCTGAATTGGGATGCGTTGTTTTCAAAGTTAGAAACAAAGGATGTTTTGTATCGATCGATTTCTTTGCAAGTCACACATTTGACTGGATTCGTGCGGTGGATAGACTTTTAGTTCCACTCCTTTCCGCAGAGGTTGGATTGTGATTACAGTATCTACGGACCACCGGGACAAGATGACAGTTCAACATGAAATTCCGGTTATTGATCTTGCAGATCTCGAAGGGCCAAACCGGGAGCGAATTGGGCGAGAAATTGCTACAGCTTGTGAGGACTGGGGATTTTTCCAGGTTGTGAATCATGGAATTGATCCTTCGTTGATGAAGAAAGCTCAACAGATGTACACAGAGTTTTTCCACTTGCCAATCGAAGAAAAAATGAAGATAGTTGTACCAGCAGATGGCATAGAGGGCTGGAAACATCCTAGGTTTACAGAGACATTCGAAACTACTAAGGTTATATCTAACTCGACGACTGCTGAGTACGTGGATAGCATCTTCATCCCGGAATTACCGAAACACAAGAAGAAATGGCCAACAAACCCACCAGAATTTCAGTAAGTTTGTGTGCCGTAGTCTGAAATTTCAGCTTTCTCGGATGTCAATCATTTAGTTAGGTGAGTAAAGATCCAGAGAAGCATTTCTCAAATAGCGGGTAATGTCTGATGTTTGTGATTTAGGAATTAACTGGACAAAGCTGTCCCTTGTGGTTGGTCCTGTGACACAGACCAACTGTCGTGGAGTTCGTACACGCTGCCAAAGCTCTCACGGAAAAATTACTAGCCGTGATGTCGGATGCGATTGGCCTTGAATCAGACGCCTTCGTCAAGCGGTTCAATGTCCCTCGAGTCAGCGTTCGGGCCAATTTCTATCCTCTCAAAACTGATGAAGACGTCAAGGGTGCCGTGCAACCATTTGTCGTTCCTCACTCAGACGTCTCGGGATTGACCTTACTGCTATCAGACATGGTTGCCGGCCTAGAGGTGAAGAAGGACCACTCCTGGGTGCGAGTCGATCCCCGACCTAATGGTTTTGTCGTCAACGTGGGTGATTTAGCTGAGGTACGTTGTGTAATCACCTCGATCTGTCGTCCGGAATCAAGGTCTCTGTTTATTGCTTCTCACGAACTTCAGAACTAATCAACCAGATATCAAAAGAGCTCCACTCCAGAAAATGCCAGCAAACTCACGACCAGGTTACGTCTAAATATTCCGGCATTTACTTCAACACGCACCATTGCTGCTCCTTTGAGGAATCTAACCCCATTGGATCATGCAGATATTTTAGAACTATACAATCAGAAAGTCCGGGGAACCCCGACTTACTACTCGTTCGCGTCGAATCCACTCGTACTCAATCAAAGTCTGACTTGACCAATTCACTCTGCTTTTAATCTTCATCTATCAGTATAAAGGATATGCATGGGTTAGGTAGTAAGGGGTTGAAGCCGAAAAGTCTCCAAAAAGGGTGGAGACTTTTCGGCTTCACTAGTAGTTCTCTGTTGCACTACCACAGAGTTTCTGGTAGCCAGTGCAAATCTCGTGCCAACCTTCTGTATGTAGGAGTTCCTTCCGCCACATAATCACAATGAATTTGCCAACTAAACTCTTCCTCAATTCCCAGTAGCCGAAATCAACATCCGACGAGTTTCCTGCTTTGCAGATACTAAGCAACGGCAGATTCAAAAGCGTGGAGCACAGAGGGTTACCCCACCCGACGAAGGAACGCTTGTCTGTAGCGATATTTTACATGCCCGATGACGATGCGGTAATGAAACCAGTCGAGAAACTATTGGACGACGACCATCCTCCGAAGTTCAGGGCCATCAGTTTCGGCGACTACTTCAGAGCCTTTCTTACCAAAGGGACTGGAGGTAAAGCCGGTCTAGAACGAATCAGGATAGAAGCCTAAGCCTACGGTAGGGAGATTAGATTGTAAACATCTGTACGTACACCAAGTTATCACGATTGTCATTGCTAATTATATCTCCGTTTCAGTTGCTTCGATGATAAATTAGGTTCATGGATGTGAGCTCGATACACAGTGCTAGCAAAGTGTAAGTTCCTTCACTGAATGTCAGCACATGTTATAAGGAACATAATAACGAAAGATGATATACTGGGACTATGTTGGGACTCATCTGATTATCCACAGGTGAAGATGGTATAGAAATCTCTTCAGGCATTTACTTGCATGATTAAAACGATGAATAACCAGGTCCTTCATTTTATCAACATAGAATTAGAACAATTGTTAACAACATCAGCCCCTCAGTGGTTCACTTTATGTTCATAAATATTTTGTCTTTCCAATATTATTATTTTTGCATTAACAAACCTATAGATACATTCTGATGGTGATCAAGGTATATGGTAGATAAATTCTGATCGAGATAGTGAAACCAAAAAAATGAGATGGATTTACCTTGATATCTTGGTACAGTCCCAAGGTTGATCTACGTCTCCTGAACATTGGTGACTAGAATATTTACTATATCTATTATGCTGACTAGCAACTAGTACTCAGGATTGCTTATTTATCACACAAATGAAGTTTTCAGGATGAATTCCATTCATTTTCTTATTTCCCTTGCAGATTGATTGTTGACTGATCATTCATAGTTTTAGATGAAATCATTTTCTTCCCATGATATTAAAAAAACACATTTAAATTTATATACTCACTTTAAATGTTAAGATTTCTGTACAGAGTACTCATTTTGGCTATTTTATTCCAATATTCTCAATTCATATCTGGAAGGTCCACAATGTAAAAAATATATTTCGAATCAAAAATATTATTTTTCCAGAAGATATGGATTTCATTATTTCGCCATTGCAACATATTATAACAAGTAATCTATAAAAATTTAGTAATATATATATATATATAAACCCAATTATCATGATGATGAAAGAATTTGAAACTATAACGATTTCTAAAAATGATTTTCTTTTTTCTCCATACCCACAATTACGAGTAAAATTTTACCTACATTCCTTGATTACACATATACGATTTTTCACATTCTTGATCACACACATATGTATTTAGATTACACATAGAAGCATGATAGATTAGATTTTCTGTATCAGAATCATTGGCCAATCAGTCGAACACTATGTAACGGGCTCTTTTATGTGCGCAGAATAATAATTTCCTTCATTGAATCCTAGGGTAGTGATCAATGTAAACGTTGATTTTTACAGATACATAATTAAGGAAAAAGGCAACAGCGTAAGAAAAATGAAGGATGAGAAGATTCCACCAAGCCGTACAAGGGTGAGAAAAAAAGGTAACATGGGGTTAAGCCCCAATAGAGTCTGGATGAGAAATCTACTCCACATGTACATAATATGCACTTATTCTTGTGAAATACATAAGTGACTACTGTGCAAGAACAGTTTTCCACAAAGGAAAAGCGGAAGATAAAAGCGGATTTTGGTGTTTCCGAATTTTCCTTTGTGGATGAGAAATCTACTCCACATATACATAATATGCACTTATTCTTGTGAAATACATAAGTGACTACTGTGGAAGAACAGTTTTCCACAAAGGAAAAGCGGAAGATAAAAGCGGATTTTGGTGTTTCCGAATTTTCCTTTGTGGAAAACTGTTCTTGCACACTGTGGAGCCGCTTTTATCTTCAAGCCACAAACAAAACAAATACATTGGTACTTTATAGATTTAAGTTTTCACATTACTTTATAGATTTAGTTTATCACATTGGCGACATATTTTGTATCGCATTATTTATTTAGTTTGACCTTTGATGACTCTTTGGATAGAAAATAAATCTACAAAATGGAATTATATTTATGAACTTTCAATCTCCTTGAATTTAATAAAAGAGTAAACCATAAAACTGCGGAGAGTACATATTCACCTACGGTTAATCTTTACACTTGTCTCTTCACTCATTGCGTTTTGGTTGCTTGGATGGAAATTTTTCTTCAAGATGTTTTGTATCATAGCCTACTCGCTTGCATATATTCACAAAAATATTTCCAAAATTCAAGGGCCTGTTCTCTTATTTTTTAATATATTATCTGGTCCAAACCTAGGAGATCCATTTAACATAAGTGAATTTTTATGACAAGAGAGAGTAGTAGGTCCTTGGTTTTTTCCCTCTAAAATACTTTGTGATGAACTTTATCACTAATCAAAAAGGCCAAAAAATGATAAAAATTTGTTTAAATGATGTGGTTTCACTAAAATGCTATAAAGTGACAATATATTTCTTCAAATTAAAATGATTAAGTTTTTTAATTGTTATTTATTGTGTAAATGTTTGTTTCAATAGTCTTCAATTCACACAAATGAGATCAATCTTTTGATTACCGGGGCTTCTTAGTCGGGCAGGATAAGTTATACAGCTGCATAAAAGCGTAGTGTCCATACAGAGGCCACAAGAATATTTACATATAAATCCTATTAAAAAAGTAAAATGTAACGAGCGATTGTATTCTCACTTCAAGAAACAATTATTGCCTGTTTTCCTCTAACTTGAAGACACATGTTGACAGGGGGGATTGTTAACAGAGATGATCTCCAATCCGTGTCAGTTTTCAAGAATTAGCTTACCGATGAAAAAAGGCGACCGCGTAGGAAAACGAAGGATGGGAAGACCCCATCAAGCCGTACAAGGGAGAGACAAAAAAGGTAACATGGGGCTAAGCCCCAATAGAGTCTATATGAGAAATCTGCCCTACCGCACCTAAGACATCCGAGCTATGCAAGTCGCACGGTCTACACACAACTGGAGCATCCGAAGAAACATCACCTAATGTGATTGCTCTCTTATGGATTGCACCATTCACTGCCCTCTATAGAACAATGGACACACGCTGTCTAAAATATGCTACAAAGTATGAGAGTGAGAGTGGTACCCCCTGACGCCTAACATGATAAGCTCTCGCGCACTCCTTGACAAATGTGTCAAATGCCATGTCCATCGCTCCATATAACTCCAAGGCTAGAGGAACAAAGAGGTGACCTCGCTGCATGCCCCTATACTTGGAGACCTTGTGACCTGCTGCTGCACTCGCCGCCCATCCAAGGTATGGGTAATCACTCCCTCCAAAATTGTATCCCGCGTAGGGTCCGTAACCACAACATCTGCTACTGTCACCTGATCATCTTGGACCAAGTATAAGTCTACCTTGACACATGTCGTCTGCAAAGCATATGAATGCTCCCTCCAAGCCAAGTATCCACTCTCTCGTGCCATAGCAAACACTATGTCTCTAATGGCATCATGGGTAGTTATCCTCTGTCCTCCAAAAGGACATTGTGTCATGTGGACCGCTGTTGCATCTAGTGTAGAACCACACTCACAAGTGAGTAATGAAGATGCAGATGGATGGACCAAACCTAGGCAAAACCTCATCATTGTAGAGAAAGTAGCGAGTGCGAGTCAAAAAGCCCTAATGCACGAGCGAGCTAGGATCCAAGAGCTTGCACCCTTGCCGGAGCAAGAGCGAAGACATGCTCTAGTAGCCTGAGGAATGGACGAGTCGACTAAGAGAGAATGTAGCGTATGCTCACACTATTGCTCCATCAAGGAAGACTGTAAACCTCTAGTCCAATCTAACGATAATGAAGCAAAAGGTGGAAAATCCTCTCGTGCTCGTAGGGATAGACTATCTCTTGTCAGCCACAATAACACCTGGAGAGAAAAGGATACTCCCTTCACCTCTATCACATAAGTCTCCAAAACCGGCCTATTAGCAACCACAAATTGAGAGGAAAGTAGGGGTGCCGAGAGAGCACAACTACCCAAAAACGCTATAAGTATCGTCTCCTCCATAAAAAGCAAGCCAACCCCACCACATGAGATCAGTAGAGCCGTCTGTCTACGTGCCAAATCCCCTGTCACACACTCAAAAGTCCTTGGTCCAATAATATCACCAAAGACTCCCATAATCTTCCTTTCAAATGCTCTCAGACGTGATAGGAAGGACGGTGAGGTGGGAACTGCACAGATGAGGTAGGATGGTCGACGAGCAATTCTAGAAGAGAGTATCCCAAATGCCACTTGCGGATCTCCTAGTAATGGAAGGTCATCTACATGGAGAACATCCTCTACAAGAGCAACATCTAAGAAGCGTCTGACAAAATCCTCCGATCCTACTGGCACTCCAAGAACACAAAGTCCATATGTGGATGTGATACAACTCTTTAGAAGATCAAGGTGGGGAGGGATACCTAAAGGGGACCATGCCCTACACTTTGACACCTTGACTCTCAAGCCTACTAGATGTAGCTCGGTAGTCAAGTAGTCAAAGGCCTGCCTAATCTGATCTACAGGGCCTACGATGTGTGTATCATCTACAAAGGACGGAAATACACAACCTGGCATGGCCAAAGTAGTAGATAGGAGAGCTCTAAAGTGAGCCATGGCAAATAAGGCCCCCCTCCCCCCCAAAGAATATCCCTGATGTGTACCAGCAGCTGACTCCAAGACGGTGACTCTCTCTTGTGAACCACCATGCTGGTAGTAAAGGGAAGCCGGAGAGCCATAAAAAGACCGCATAAAAGGAATGAGACTCACCAAGGATCCACCCGCCTCCCTAAGCTCTCTAAAGATGTATGCATGTCAAATGCTATTAAAAGCATTCTCAACATCCACCTGTAGGACGACCCACTCCGGATGGATATCTAGGAGTGCTCTAATGCCTAGAGATATAGCCTCACATCCTTTAAGTGTAGCTACTCCAAACTGATGTGGACTAAGGTGTTGTCGAAAGTGAGAACGATGCTGAAGGATAATGGTGCGACTGACCAAATGCAAAAAGATCTCTCCAATAGTAATTTGTCTAATGCCTCCTGTGTCCTTCTCCATCGCGAGAAGTCGACTAGCACCTAACACCCGACTAATAGACATAGGAATGTCTCCTCTCGCTACTGCTGCAACCACCTGAAACAACTCGGTAAAACCACTAGAAGGATCATCTACCTAGAAGCAATCTCTAAGGTGCTCATAAACCATCCCTTACAAGCCTCTTGAGGAAAGGCGAGGGGCAGTGCACAATACTTCTGCAAATAGTGACCTATCAAGACATAAAGGCTGCTCAAGCTGATAATCTAAGACCTCTAGTGGTAGTCCTTCTATTGTTATAGGATGTAGTGAGTGTAGGGAAGAGATGGTCTCATTAGTAGGACTCGCTATAGACAAAGGGTGTAGCGCTCGTGCTGCTCTACTAAACTCTCCCGCCTGACCCAATGTCCTATATTGTTGTAATCGATGAATTTGTGGTATTCTATGGCGATGTCTGTCTCCTAAATCGTGTACCCCTAATAGACTTCTCCTGAAGGGCTGGCCAATCTCCCGCTCAAAATCGACAAAATCTAGCAGCCACCTCTCTATGCCCCGCACGTCCTCCTCTAGCATATCGAAGACACCATCGAGGGAGTAAGAGGAATAAGAACCATGCTAACTCATCCAAGGGATCAAGTGCCAAACGGTCTAGTGGTAGGTGAAAAGCCTGTCTAGCCTCATCATGGAGTGTACGGGGTAGCCTATGGAATAGACGTGGACATGGAAAACTAGTCTCAAATAACCCCAAAATGCAACCCGCCCGAGAAGTTAACCACTCACACAATTAGATCGGTATCCTTGGAATGATCAACGAAGGTATAGAAGAAGTGTGCGTAATCCTGAGTGTTATTGTTATCGATATGGTCGTTCGTCTCATGTATACATCCCAAGTGGTCCAATCATAGTCCTTGAGTATCCTTCACACATGGGTTTTTGCCCCTTGCAAGATAAAGCGTCAATAACACATCGGGCATGAGGTATCCTGATCCGTTCTAAGCGACCCCATATGTAAAAGTGTAACCATGGTTAGCAAAAAAAAAATAAAAAATAATACATGTTATTTTTCTCCATATTTCTCTTATCTACAAAACTACAACCTTTCACATCCCAATTCACATAAAAAAAATCTTTTCAAATCTTAAAATTTATAATTTTCATAATTTTTAATTTCTATTTCTAAAAGTTTTAAATTAAATTTTTATGAAAAAAAAATTTTTAATGAAAATCATCGGAGCATTTCACGTGCTCCTTCACTCACTGCTACGCACCTAAATCGAATCAAACAGTCTCCGTCTTTAAGCTTCAATCGACGATTCCAAAAGCGAAGGGAGGTGCGTCTTCTTCTATTCTTTCCGGATGGACGTGAATGGTGGAATTCGGATTGTTGCTCAATTGACACAATGGTTGCTTCGGTATCGTCGTACCGTGCGGGTCCCCATGGATCTGGTAGCAGTAGCAAATTATCTGCGACACGTGTGCCGGCCATTCACTCCATAGCGCACAGCAAATCGCTAAGCATTCCGCGTCCTGCAACGTAATACTCTTCAGGCGGCTCCACATATTCATCTAGAAAATGTTCCACAGGATAGCCGGCAACAATGTCTAAGTGTCTAGCCCACTGGTTTCTGCTGAAGATTAGGTCTATGGGGCCAGGTTCAAGGTTTGGTACTTCGGAGCCTAGACGAATTTCGTCGGGATCGAAATCCTGGAAATTTGCATGAAAATCTTCCTGTGCATTTCCATACATTGAAGTTCCTTCTGGAGCTCCTGGATCTGGGAGAGGAACTGGTATTTCCAACACGCTGGTCCAACCCGTTTACGTGATCTGATCATGCATAAAGAGTTCTACTTTATCATCACGCCAACTGCTGAAAGTGTTTTCATCGTGGAAACCTCTAGTCAATTCGTGTAGGAAGATCTGTTCTAGAAGAAGGACGAAGGTTCCTAATCGGAGTATCATCGATCCAGGAAGCCTTTCCGGTCGAGTAATTCCTACAGAAGAATCGCCGTCATGACAAATCACAATACGCCCACCGATCCATAAACCTTCCCTGTTTACATCACGTAGTGACTCGTCGAGGTTGAGGACAATGTCTCCATACTGGATAGGGAGATTCGCGATTTTTGGCAACCAAGGAACGGTTGCGAGGAAAGGACTACGCTCGCAGGTCCTGGGAGCCCGAAAGGCGGTGAGTAGTAATCTCTAAAAACATAATGATC
This sequence comes from Lunularia cruciata, assembly GCA_948567375.1. Classification (NCBI taxonomy): domain Eukaryota; kingdom Viridiplantae; phylum Streptophyta; class Marchantiopsida; order Lunulariales; family Lunulariaceae; genus Lunularia; species Lunularia cruciata. The sequence continues at coordinate 49,268,669 of OX419757.1, read as the reverse complement.
GAAGCCCACGTATGTCCATCAGTGACGGTCCCGATTAAATTCGAGAAGACTAGCTAAACTCATACTATTAGAATCGCTCAGATCCTGTGGCACAAGAATCTGGGCTAAACTCACAAAGGCGTAGACATACATCGGGCAGCATTTGTCTTGGGGCGACTGGTCAGGCCATGGGAGTATAACGCGGACCCTCACCGCGAGATCCCCCCGTCCAACAATTCGTGAAGAAGTTGCTGCATCTCTCACAAGATAGCCGCGTGGGACAACTCTGAGTTGATAGCTTCTACCCCAGGGACGATTGGGATCTTCAAACGGTGTGTCATGGATTAGGAAGTCACCCGGCAACAATTGGAACTTAAGAACCCCATACTCTCCTGCGTCTAATCTGGCTGCTTCCATTGTGTTGGGATCTGGTTCATCATATGGTGTAATGACTTTGTTCTTTTTGCTACAAGGTGCCATGCAAGCCTTGGTTCTTCTGATAGGGCGTCCGGCCAGCACAGAAATAGCTCGGCTCTGCGCGCCGCCAGTACCATGCGTCTAGAGAACCGTACACAGTTTCAGCATCTTTTAAGCACCCATGAAAGCATCCGGTTCGCAAGATGTGGTCGCCCCTACGGAATGTGAACTTTACAAGATGATCTGCCCCTTCATAGTGAAGATAATAGTCGTCCCTATAAATTGTTAGAATGCTAGAACAGCGAGAGTTCCCGGAGAAGATATGTGTGGTATTTGACGTATAATCACATCGCCCATGATAGGTTTACAATTTCCCACAAGATATTGGACTTGCGTTGGACCTGGAGGGGGTGGAATCTCATCAGGTCTCGTTTTCTTTCTTGATTCCCAATACACAATGTTCCTTTTTATGTACGATCGCTTTCTGGGTCTTTGGTTTCTACTCCGCAAATTTATTCGTAGTTCCCCCATTGTGCCAAGGTGTTAAAGATCCTAAAATTGTATAGATCCGTCGAATCCTTGGTTTGATTTCATGTACATGTCTTTGGACTGTACGTAACGAGACATTGATGACGATCACGATTAACCTAATTGCATCTAACTATTCGGAAACAGTAAATGCTCCTCGCAATTAATGTAAAATGTCACGACGATTACCTACATCTTTACCTCTTCTTGTTGGAATTCGTCTCTTTTGAGAACAACAACTACCGTACTCACCCTTACGTACTTGTCAAGTGTCTTAACACTTCCCAACGATCACGTAGGTCGCAACAGGAGTGACTGCTTCAAGCGCACCCTCGTCATTCCCTGCATTGTTGTAAAACTTCTGGTGCATGTGCAAGAGCAGACCACGGAAGTGTTCATGATGTTTTACCAAATTCCCCAAAAGACGTGGCCTTTCGAAACGTAAGCATATACACCGAAGGATATCTAACTCAAGCAATTGCATTTCGAGATTCAAACAGCCAAACTTACAATCTTGAGAGGTGATAAGATATCGCGAAGTTCATTTCTGTAATATGTCACGACGATTACCGAACTCAACTTCCTCAGAAAAAATTTAGAACTTTTATTAACTTTATTGTATATATGTTTCACCACGAGTATAATTTTGGTTCGTTTGAATTCGATCCAGATTAACAAAATTATTGGTGGATATAAAACAAAAGAGTCTTGAGAGGTGATAAGATATCGCGAAGTTCATTTCTGTAATATGTCACGACGATTACCGAACTCAACTTCCGCAGAAATAACTTAGAATTTTTATTAACTTTATTGTATATATGTTTCACCACGAGTATAATTTTGATTCGTTTGAATTCGATCCAGATTAACAAAATTATTGGTGGATATAAAACAAAAGAGTCTTCTCTGTTTTTATTCCAATTTTTCCACTACTTTTAAGTAAAAAGAAGGAGAAGTAGCATTTGGTTTCTCTTTTTCATCGTGTGTAACTCTTGCTTTTACCACGGGAAGAAATTATATTTCTATCTCAAATAGTTCATTGTCTAGTGCTTCAGACATTGAGTACAGTATAGGGGAGGTACATCTACACGTGTTCTCGTTACATAGATAACCTGCGGAGTGTACACCCTCCCATTTCCATTTAACGAGAGTCAACCCCATCTCCATAATACTTTAAGGGAATTGATATGTGCACACTCTCCAAATATTATATATATATATATATATATATATATATATATATATATTTATATTTATATATATTTATATATATATATATATTTATATATATATACCAAAAAAATCAATTACCATACCCTTTTGAAAATTTACACACGAAGATTCGACATCAAGATCATAGAGCCATACGCTGCTACATGGATAATTGATAAATACTCCGATCTTCTCGAGTTGCGAGGTAGAGTCGTGCTACTAGATTAAGACCTTCTAGTAATGCACTTTCAACCCACTCCTTATTGCATTTAGCATAATTGATCTTATTGTAATTGAATATATATATATATATATATATATATATATATATATATATATATATATATATATATATATATATATATATATATATATATATATATAGAGAGAGAGAGTTGGGGTATGGAAATATCATTTCCTTACTTTAAATGTATTATCCTTGAACCCCGTTACTTCAAGTCATGGTTCTCCGAAAGCAAATATAAAATATACCCCTCTAGGTCTGATGGACAATCAATCAATTTTGTCCAAGAAATCCCCAAGGGATTTCTTTACATTTTTTTGTTTAGATTTAGTAAGTACATCAAGGAAATACTATGGTTCCTAAGAGTGGTTATGTACTTTAGAGACTCCTTACGTTTACATGAACAAAGAAGCTTCGTTGTCGTGAGCATGAAGGACGTCTTCTTCTTCTTTACCAACAAATAGTGCAGACCTTGGTGATTAGGGAACAATAAGAGACTCTGTCAAGATCCTCTAAAAAGAATATATTGAAGAAAATTAAGGAAGAATATAAAACATCTAAAAGATTTACCAAAGTATCGATCCAAACAAGAAGTTTATGATCACTACTAAATAGATCTAAACAAAAAGCCTACAATTACCATTAGATAGGCCTAGCATCCAAAGAAGGAGGAGCTTTGAAAATGTTAGCTTTTCACACATTTACCAAAAATTTAAGAAAATATAACCTCTAGTAAGTATCTAAAAAATAACAAGTTTTCAATTTATCATGAATAATAAAAGAGTCTCAAAAATAAATCAACTCTTTCATCCAAGACACGTTTTTTGTGTTCATCTTGTGTCTATAATTCATATGACCATACAACATACATATATGAAATATTTGTCTTCACATTGAATAAAGGAAGCTCATGCTATTCCCACGACTTTGTGTTTATGAAATGGTAAACATTGTCTCCATGACATTACATACATATAGAGTTTCCTTCTAGGAAGTTACAACTAATTAGAAAATGAAGACAATGTAGAAGTTGTAGAGCTATTAATGTAAGGCCTTATATACTACTGAAAGTACGTTGGAGGTTTATAATATTTACTTTACCCATGGTCTTATGCTTCTTCAACTAATCACATTGATGCTATTTGACTCCATTGAGCTCAACAAGCGCATGCATATAAGAGAATAGTGTACTAGAAGAGGAATGTTTAAACCAAAAAATTATCTTGGTATTATCATAAGTGGTATAGATCAAAAGACAATTTCATACCCTACTTCATCCATAGACCAAGATCTGTTGAATATGCCTCTTTGATTGGTATACATGTTATGCTAACTAAAGAAGCATTTTTATTTTGTAATGGAAATATCAAAACCTTTTTTGCCCATAACAAAAAAAATTTGATTAAAACCTGACCATCATATTATTAAAATAAATATTTGTTGAGTGAAAAGGTCAACATCTTATTACTCTTTGCCTTTGATTGGAAAGAAAATCAGAATTTATTTTCATTTCTCTTTAGCTTTTACTTAAGAATATAAAAATTCATGTTGGAACTTTGATGCTTGACTAAACTCTTGACTACATTGATCAAATGTTTGATAACACATAAATTATTGTATATCTGAATAGATCCAAAGCCTTCACATTGCATTTCCTAAGAGCTATCATGCAAGAATCTTACACTCCTTAAACATCTAAAGAGTATAGAGTGATTGAAAGAGTAATTGGACTTTTTAACTTTGATCAACCACCTTAACAAACACATCCTTTAAATGATATTAATTTTAATCAAAAATTCCCATTCAAAGCTATAGATTTTAGAATCAAAGCTGGAAGAAAATTTTTTTCTATTGATGCACAATGAAAGGAAAGTATAACACCTCATTATTATTTTATATCATACTATTTATTTCCACTATGTATCAATGCAAATAGACAAGCACTAATATCCTTCTAAATACCTTTGAAATCTAGTTCAAAGATCAGACAAATGGAAAAACCTTTGATAATAGGAGTGAAAACATTGTCATGTGTATATGCATCACTACACAACATACATTGCTGTCAACATCATACATTATAGAAGCAGAACTCAGACATAAGTCAGACATGAACTCTAAAGTGCCACAATAATCAATTCATTCTTCTACTCAAATCACAGTAAAAGCGGATATGTACTCGATCCTACAGTCAAAAATCTGCCAATAACTAAACAAAAATTACAATCAAGCCACACCTACTCTAGCTAAAAGACTCGAGGTGATGCTCACCAGCCTCTATCCACCATAACTAGGAACTCAAAGGCTCAATTTCAAAGAAGTGAGCTCTTTGGAGATGCACTTCAAAGGTATACCTCTCTACTCGACCTAAGTCTCTAGCCTTAACGGCACCATTGATGGCACATTCAACGATGCAAATGGTGAAAGTGATCATGGGTCCTACCATGTAATCAGTAGCACTAACATAAAATTAGACCACCAACAAGCAGTCCATGAGTAACTACTACAATACCTATGATTACCAACACTACCACTCCAATGTACAAGCAAACTAGCTTTGGTACTACAAATATCATGCCAATTGTTGTGTGTATATACATCATTGCACAACATACATTGCTATCAACATCATACACTATAGAAGCACAACTCATACATGAACTCTAAAGTGCAACAATTGCCTCCCTAGTTGGCGGTTAGGTCCCTCTAACTCCAAATACGAATCTACTCCAAGATGTGGTATACAATATGATGGGCAGAGATCAGGAGACCGGTTGCTATCGAGCCACATTGTTAGTTACTATTTATAATCTATATCACATAAAGGGTGAACTAGCTATAGGTCAAGTACATCTAGGACATAACCAATATCCTTGAGGAACCATCATGAGAAGAGGAGTCAAACATGCTATATGCCATCCTCTCAAAAAAATATCATACACCAACATAATAGCAGCTCTACTAGAAGAGCCGCATAACATACACCGCAAGCCTGCATGTACAAGTGCCAAGCTTGGGTCCATAGTGCCATCAATGTTTGGGAGGTGGCATGGCACACAAGTGTGCACATGATCCTTCCAAACAACACCGTAACATCCTTCCAACATGAGGACTCTAGAGGTTAAAACCTCATGCACTCTCAAGATAAGGTGGTCTATAGTAACATCAAGTGTCATTGATGTTGTCTATTGTGGATATACATAATTACTTGGATGAAATTGATGGATCAAGGGTCTATAACCTCTTCAAATAATAGCATAGCATAAGGTATCCTTATGTTGAACAATTACCAAGTTCTCAAAGGACATTGGCATCACTCTCCCAAAGTTCTCTGCCCATTGAGAACATGTGCTCACCCATACATCTAAATCATCCAAGTCTAAAACTATTATAACATCTCAATGAATGGCTATAGGTAAATCTAGATTTTTTTCAATAGAGTAGAAAGTAAGGAGAGAAGGATGCTAAGGAGGCTTGCTAGTCAAACCAATAACCCATGGCCAAACAAGGTAACTGGAGATCCCAATCGCCAAGGTGACCTCTTTGCAAAGGTAAAGAGGTCACCAATCCTCTCTTCACTATTTGAACCACTCTCTTTTCTAAGAAATCTGCCTTAGGGTGATCTCAAGAGTTAATATGATGATCAATTAAGCCCTTATCACACAAGACTTGAAACTCCCCCAAGAACTCTATACCTTGGTCAGTCAAAACCTTAGCTAGTGCACCAAAATGACTAAGAACATGACCCAAGAATGAGTAAGTTGTCCTTTCACTGGTCTTGTTAGGAAGTGCCACCAACTCAATCCACTTGGAGAAGTGCTCCACCATAACCAAAACATACTGATGATGTCTCACAATCAATGGTAAAGATCCACCAAAGTCCAAAATCTAATGGTAAATCAATCTTATGATAGGTAATGGTTGTAATTGTGGCATAAAAGCATTAAATGATGCTCTAACTTGGTCACAAACTACACATATAGCGCCCAACTACTATACATTGGTCTACATACCTTGTCACCAATAATGACTCTAGAGTAAGTTATATGTATGCTTTACTCCAAAATGTCCTAGTTCCTCATGAGCATGATGAACCAACTATGTTCTCTAAGATAGAAGTGGTACTACTCACACTCTACCATCCTCCCATACATGAAGAAGATGTCTGCACTCCAATCTAAACCACCTAGTTTTTTGAAGAACATGACTCTCTCCTTGGCACCAATTGTGCCACCCACAACACCAATGCAAAGATAATCCATCACTAAGACATCATCATGAATGTTGTTGAATTGTACCAATATCTCCATCCTCTAGACATCAATAACTCCTCTTGTATGTGATGAGAGAGATACCACCAAAGTGTAATACCATGAGCTAGCCATATGATCTAAATGTGAAATTTGGTTTGGTAACATCGGGAATGATGTTATACATGATGGTCAAAATAGATCAGATAGAAGTATCACCAAAAGGGTACTTCTACTAATAGGGAAAAAACCAAAATAAACTTGAAAACCTTAGAACCAATAGCTAGACATATGATTTAAAGGTGAGAATTAGTTTGGTAACATCTGGAAGGATGTTACACATGAATGGACTGAATAGATCAGAAAGAGGTATCACCAAAAGGGGACTTCCACTAATAGAGTAGGAACCAAAATATGCTTGAATCTTTGAAGGCAATTTTGGAGGCCTAAATGGATGAATTAGGCCTTGAAAATGTGCAGATCCCCCCCCCCCAACAGTGGATAGGTTGGCCTTCCCTCCTCCTTGCTTTGTCTCATCAAGAGCTTTCCAATGGTACCTCACCCACATGATTTTGAGATTCCTACAAGAAGATTCCCTAAAAGATTCCCTTTGGTTAAAGCTTGTTTGACCAACCAGATAGGACCAGGACCGACATGTCACCCATCCAAGTAGGTAATCCAAGGGTGGAGCTTGCTGACATGTCACCTATCAGTGTGCCTAATCCTATCAAGGTGGAGCTTCCTTGGAGGAGATCCTCTTTGTCTATATAATAAAGAGAAGGTGCTCCTTTTGGGCATCTGAGGTTGAGTGCAAAATCGTGTGTTTCTCATGGTGTGTTTCTTCTTAGGTCTCATATCCTCCAAGTATTACTCAAGTATATAAATAAAATCTCTCAAGTACTTGAGAGGTCTTATTTATATAGAGATAAAAGATGGTTCTACATTATTCATGATTAGCTAAAGTTAGTCATAGCTAAGATAGAGAGGATTCTACTTTAGGGGAAGTGGAAAAGATGAGCACCATTATTTTGGATTCTAAAATGTTGACTTGGTATTATTCATAATTGTTTGGCTTTGAGAAAAGAGTTAAGTACTCTTGGACACACAAGCCTTTTTGTTTTGGATTCTTCTATAGTCCAAGGATAGCCCATGTGAAGGAATCCTTGACTTAGTGGTTGGGTCAAGATAAGACTACATGCTTAGGAGAATATTCCAATGAGTATAGATATTCCTTTAGCTTTTTGAATTTATTTGACTTTTAGCCTAGTAACTTGAGTTACTCCAATATAGTAATTTGGTTTGTAATTATTTCACAAGTATATAAACTAGGGGTGAGAAGGTACTCATCATCCTTTCATTTGTAACTATCTCTCTCTCATTGAGTTCTCTAGTGAACAATGGCTCGAGTCTTACAGTGTTAGCTTTGGAGGAATATGATGGAATTGGGGTTCTTTACCTTCTTAGTCCATGGTGTGCTACCATAATAGCAATCAAAGGTTCATCTTGAGTGAGAGACAGGTCGGCTCACAATTTTGGTTCTATTCTCGGGACCTCTCTAGAAGGCAAGATAATGTTTCACGTTATCATACTTTGCCTTTCTCTCTTTGGGAACACATAGAGTGCCTGGTTGTGGAGCTTATGGATCATAGGTTTTGGGTCGACTTGTCATTACTAATCTCAGCACATGTGGTACCCAACTAGTAGAACCCTCCACTCTTGTTTCTAAGATTCCTTCTACTAGGTAGGGAAATAACAGGTAACCTAACCTATCATCATAACATGCACTCTTAGTTTGTTGGTCATCACTTACAACATTAACAAGGAGAAAAACATAGCACACCTAGAAGGAAGGAACGTAATCACACTCCGCGCACACCAATCCAAACCAATTGGGCATACAAACAAGCATGTAAGCATAGATTGTATCCAATCATAAGAATTTGACAATAACTTTATAATTTTTGTCGGAAAAGAGTTTCATAGCCTTCTTGCTCTATCATCAAGATAATTTCAACCTGTACTCCAAGCTTCCTCTAATCTATTCTTCAGATTTCAACCAATTTCTAATCCAAGTGGGGAACTTCTATACTTTTTGATGGGGAAAACTCTGCACAACTCATATGGATATAATTTTTCTGTATGTGGGTTTGAGTGTTCTAGATTTCAATGGAAAGCCTATGAGATTATCTTTCCAATAATGTGAAATGAGCTTCAATCTGATCATTATAGCTCCCTTGACAAGCACTCAAACTTGACTAGTTTTTCTAGCTTTCATCCTAATTTCAAAATCCTTAATTTTGAAATCCCTAATTTTAGGTTTTGCTCTTGATTCTTGGAATAAATTTCCATATTTCTGTATAAGAGGTACACACAATCCTCAAAATCACTCTATTAACCAAAAGTATACAATCATAGTCATAAAGATGAGAGAATTGACTCTCAATCATAATTGAAGACAAATGTGCTCCATTGAGCTTATGATAGTTTTTTTAGTATGACTTGTTGCATCAGATCTCACTCTTTATGAATCCAAAGCCAACCAAATTTCCCAAAGTAGTTGGTTGTACACTTGTCTAAATTTTTGTAAATTTTGATGGCCTAATCTAACCCCAATCCCTAAATATGGATCAATTCTTGAGTTGGGCTAACTTGTGAGCTCTACAAACCTGTAATACCACAAGCTAGCCATATGATCCAGATGTGAAATTTGGTTTGGTAACATCTAGAATGATGTTATATATGATGGTCAAAATAGATCAGATAGAAATATTACCAAAAGAGTACTTTTACTAATAGAGCAAAAACCAAAATGGGCTTGAGAACCTTAGAACCAATAGCTAGACATATGATTTAAAGGTGAGAATTGGTTTGGTAACATCTTGAAGGATGTTACACATGATGGACTAAACAGATCAGAAAGAGGTATCACCAAAAGGGGACTTCTACTAATAGAGTAGGAACTCTTAGTATGAGAGCTCTTATGTATATAGTTGGTGGAGAATTGATAGAAGTGTGTGTTTTAGGTTTTAGGAGTCTCAAGCTGGAGGAGGATGTGGGGAGTGAAAGTTGTAGGAGAGCATGAGAACTAGAGCATAAGAGGAAGCACTTGAGTAGGAGATGTCCCATTTTCCCAATCTTCCACTCCCAGATCTTTTTCTCATTAGGCTTCAAAATCTACACCGTAATGAACTTTGGGGTTGGATGGGAGTGCAATTTGGGGCTACATTCATGGAGTCGGTGATGGGAAGCCCGGATCTAATTTTTTTTCTTGTCCTTACTTATGAGTAGATCTAGGACTTGATAATCTATGTGCTTTTCTAGATAAAGAAGCACTTAATCTTGTTCAATGGCTTCAAGTTGGAGTTGTGTGGTCCATTTGGCAGAAAGAGAACTAACTAAATGAAAAAACATGCAAGTGATAGGATCCAAAGAGAAGAAGTCTAGAGTTTTTAACCATCAAAGGAGTAAGGGGTGGATATTCATGGAGAAAAGACCACAATTTGAGAGAGAGAGAGAGGAGAGAGAGGCTAACAAGCTACAATTTGGAGAAAAAAGCAAGTGATTTGAGCAGATTCCAAGGGTAATGTGATCAACTAAATCAAGTGGAGTAGAATTCATATTCAAGTGCATAAACTGAACAATTTGGGGAACCTTGTGACAAATTTTCATGATTTGTCAATGGAGTTGAAGACTAACTAGAGTGCTTATAGTTTTGAGCACAAGAAATTCTAGTTTTGGATTAATCTCAAATTAGATCTTGTTGATTGAAGTTGGAGCTTTTGGGAAGTAAGGTGTTGGAGATGAGTTGATAATCAGATTTGGAGCTATGGTCACTACTCAAGTTTTGGTTTGAATCACCTTATGAAAATTTCTAGTATTGTTGATAGTTAGGTCTTGCACCTCTATGCAAAGGTTTCTTGTGAATTCCTCAAAGAGAGAATTCAAGGTCTTGGATCAAGCATACTTGGGTTTGTAGAGCTCACAAGTCAGCACAACTTAGGAATTGATCTATATTGAGGGATTGGGGTTGGATTAAGCCATTTAACTATGCAAGGATTAGACAAGGACACAACTAGCTATTGTGAAAAACTGGTTGGCTCTAGATTCGTGCTGAGTGAAAGCTAATGCAACAAGTTCTATTAAAAATATAGGCGTAAGCTCAATAGAGCATTTCTTTCTTCAATCATAATTGAATGTCAATCTTCCCATTTTTATGACTATAATTGAAGATTTTAGGCTGATAGATTGTTTGGGAGGATTATGTGTACCTCTGATTGAACAATCTGGGAAGAGTTGCCATGAACTAGGAACAAACCTTCAATTAGTTATTTTGAAATTAGGGTAGAACTACAAAAAATCTGGCTTAGTTTGAGATCTTGTCAAAGGAGTTATAAGAAGAAAATTCTGGTTTGCTTCATACCATTGAAAATTTTATCTCATAGGCTTTTCGTTGAGTTTTATATCCTTTAAACTAGAGTAACATAGAAAAAGTAATCTTCATCTAAATTACATCAAGTTTTCCCTATCAAAAAGACATAGAATTACTCCACTTGGAGGAAAAATTGGTTTGGAAGTTGGAATGCACCTTGGAAGAACCTTGGAGAATAGATTGAAATCAGCTTGAGGATAGTGGAAGAGGCTTTGAAGTTGATTTTTTTCCAAAAGCATGGAGAGTTCTTGTTAAATTCTTGTGGTTGGATCCCCTTTGTGTTTGTATGCTTGTTTGTATACCCAATTGGCTTGGATTGGTGTGTGAGAATAATGCATAGACTATTTCTTCTAGGAGTGTTTTTTATTTCTCCTTGGTAATGCTAGAAGTGATTACCAACATACCAAGAGTGCATGTTATGATGATAAGTTAGGTTGCACATTACTACCCTACTTGATAGAAGGAACACTAGAAACAAGAGTGGAGGGTTCTGATGGTTGGCTAACACTTGTGCTCAGACTAGTAGTGGCAAATTTACTTACAACCTCTGATCCATAAGCTCCACAGCTAGGCACCTTGTGTGTTCTTAGAGAGAAAAAAGCAAAGTACAACACCGTCAATAGAAATATACTAATCCTTTGGATCCCAAACTTTCATGGTATTCTTAGGAGTAGGCCAATTGATAAAGGCTTAATTTTCTCCTCTTTCATATTGATCTCCTCTACTAAAACCTTATGGCTCAAGAAGGTAACTTCCTTCTACCAAAAAGCACACTTGGACTTTTTGCAAAAGATCCTTCATTGTATTAGTTGTCTTAAGACTTCTTGAATGCGCTTCTTATGTTCAACCTTCATCTTAACATAACACAAAATAGCATTCAAGAATTCACACTACAGTGCATTGATCAAATAGTCTATCAAACACCCAATGCATTTGATCGATGAAGATTGTCATAGCATTAGTGATCCCAAAAGGTAAAACTCTCCATTCAAAATACCTATACCTTGTGCAAAAGATTTCAAACTCAAAATCAAAATATCATTCAAGAACACTACAATGCATTCATCCAATAGTCTATCTGACACCCAATGCATTTGATCCATGAAGATTGTTAGAGCATTAGTGAGCCCAAAACCTCTCCATTCAAAATGCCTATACCTTGTGCAAAAGGAAATCTATTGCACATTTTCTTTGTCAATTGGAATTTTCCAATAGCCACTTTGAAAATTCAACTCTAGAAGTATCAAGCTCTATCCAACAAGTCAAAAATTTGAGGCAAAAAATATAAATTCTTCATGGTTTGTTAATTGAGACCATAGTAGTCAATACAAAATCAAAGTCCTCCATCCTTTTTTGATCTAAATAGTATTGATGTTCCCCAAGAGTATGTACTATGTTGTATGAAATCCTTCTCTAACAGCTTGATCAATGTTGTTTGAAGTTCTTCTAACTTTTTTGTGAGAGTTAATAGATTGGTCACTAGAGTACTACTTAATAATAGCTTGATTGTGAAGTTCAAAAGAACACTTTCTTCCATCTGCCATCATCAATTTGCTACCTAATACCTATTATATACCAAATTCAAGAATGGACATGCGAATCTCATAACTTTCACAATCCACCAAGATTCTACCCCCATAATTGCATATCATACCTTGCAAGTGGATTAAATCTGCATAAATCAAGCCCTCAATCCCATTTGAACCAATTAGATTCTTGGTAAGGGGTTCAATATCTCCTATTGGAACTCCTTTTTCCTTGATCATCAAGCTCCAAAAACTTAGTATGGGCAATTGGTTGAGTTAAAATGCCCAAATGCCCAAATTGGACATCATGTTGTTGAACGTACAAATCTCCCAATTGTTGCACTTTTGAATTCTTTCCATGTCCATATATTAAAGTAAAAGATTGTAGTTGAGCTTTCTCAACTCAAAATTAACACTATATTTTTGCTACTCCATCTAATTGGTTTAAAGCCAAGAGAACTTTCTCTATTTTTTTAGAAGATTTTTAGTTTCAATATAATATTTGAAATCAAACATAAAATTATCTATTGTACATAATATATTCTTAGCTTTAAGTACAATTTTCTTTCAAAATCAAAATTAATCTTCTCCTTTTTAAAACGTTGGTGTCTACTTGCTCTTGCTGTTGACTATCAAAATCTATTTCTTTCAAAATTAAAGAAGATACTCAATCTATTGTAATAAAGCCATGATAAATATAGGCATTCTTAATGTGACTACTACTCTACCAAGCTATCTACTTGTAGTTATCTAAGTTAATATGTTGATGCAACATATCCACTTCTTTCCATAGGTTACAATCAGAAGGATCAATGGATCATCGAACAAGGTGATCATATTAAAAGTATTTACCCAAAGTATGAAATGATGCTTTAGTAGTACATGAACACATAAATCCCAATCATTTGGGAGAAATGGATTTGGTGATATATAGATTCCACTCATCCCGTTCTTACTTTGATACCAATGTAAAAGACCAAGGAGAGAAATAGGAGAATGGAAGATTAGAGTGGAAGGTCAGATTGAATTCTCAAGTGAGAGAAACTCTAAATACCTAGTATGAGCTTGGGCTTTGGTATTTATAGACAACTTGGGTACAAGGCTCACAAGATGCTTCCAAGAATGGTTCCTTCCATAAGCTACCTTACTTGGAGTGCAAGTGAAGCTAACCGTTTACATGGCATGTAAAAAAAGCTAGCCTTTTACTTGGCATACAAGCTAAGCTAGCCATCAACTTGGCAAACAAATGTCACTCAATCTTTGAAAATTTCCTAAAAGCTTCTCACTAAGAAGCTTCTTAGAGCATTCATAAATTTCCCTTAGCTATATGATAATTTATCATCTATTAGCTATATTTACATTTTGCTAACTCCATATACTTACATGTAAGGAAAACCCTACAACTAGACCAAATAAAATTGGAAAATAGTTCTAGGAGCCAATGCAAGACCAATTGGTGGAATGATCCTATAAACAAACTTTGGACCAACTTGCAAAGCATTAGATGATTGCATTAAGGTATCCTTTGTAGACAAGAGGTCCAAGAATAATGGATTGAGAGTGGATTTTTATAAAGATCCAACACAAAGAGTACTAGTGGAAGAAGTTAAAAAGTTGTTCAAGTTGAAGAGAACAAGTTAACTCACCAACAACCAAGCTATCTTCTTTAAATACTTATACCAAAGGAAGCATGTCAATTGGGTAAATATGTTATTTCCAGGCAAGGATTTTTCACAAGGAGTTTGAAGAAGACAATAGAGTGACTTACCTAGCCACTTTGCCATCCACTTCTATATGGGATTGAATCTACTAACAAAGGAGGAGTGCAAGAATTTCCCATATCATTACCATCCAATGTGGTAATTTACCTTGTATCTTGAAGCGAAGTCCTAATCAAGAAGTAAAAATTTTCAAATGCCAAGTATGCCTCAACTAAAGAATTTTTACTGGTGGAAGAAGAAGGAACCACCATCGTGAGGAAGAAGAAGAAGAAGACACCTCTAGCAAAGTCTTGGGCACCATTAAAGAGACCAAGGAGAAATCCCTAGATAATAGATGTAACTTCTCAGGAGGAAGAAGAAGCCTTGAAAAGGAGGACTCCAAAGAAGAATACCAAGAATAAAAAGAAAAGGAAGGATCCTTCATCTTGCAAGGATCAACATCAAGATCAAAGAAGAGGGAGCAGTACAAAGATGCCCAAATCTGCTTTGAACCCAAAGTGAAATGATGACCAAGAGGAGTAGGCCAAAGACCAAGGAGAAACATTGCATTGACCCAAAGTACCTCTAAGCTCCAACTAAGACGAAAGTGTTCTTAAAGAAGAGCAGGTGGAGACCAAAGAAAGAAGAGAAAAAGATCTTTGGAGTGAAGCCAAGAACATACACATCAAGAAGCAAAAGATATTAAAAGTGGAAGAAGAAGGCAAAGACATTCTAAGTGAAGCATAGGCCAAATTAAGAGCAACCCAAGAACAAGTAATATTGGTGGAGAAAGGAGAACATTTAGTAATACACTTGGTGTGCACTATAGATGATGGAGCTTTTTTGGCCTTAATATCAAGAAGTATACCTTGATGTGATTGATTATATCACACTTGTCTAAAGGCTCCACAAGATCATCTACACTAGAGCACAAAAGAGGCCACATGGAAGGAGGAGATGGAGAAGACAAGGAACTTGTACAAGGAGGAGGTAGAGAAGGTGAATACCCTTGTACAAGAACATTTTAAAGTGAAATAATAAAATACCTTGCTTATAGTGGATTCGGATTAGTATGACATTTGGAAGTTGCAGGTAACTTGAGAGCCCTTCAATTATAACTGAAATAGAACCAACTCAAGTATGAAGACCAATTAAAGGCCCAAGACAAAGAAGTGGTAAGTGTTTGTGGAGAACTAGAAACCACCAAGATCTGAGTAGTTACCTTAGAAGTGGGGATATTCAAGTACCAAAATGAAGTGGCAATCCAATTGGAGCACTTAGCCAAGGACTTGAAGAAGGTAAAAGAAGAAAGTGAAGCTGATCAGATCAACTTTCATGCTAGAGAAAGTGAAGGAGGAAGTAGGGATCTTGAACCAGCACTTGGAGGAGAAGCTGAAGGCCATCAAGCAATTGGAGGAAGCTCAAGATCAATTTGTAGTGATGTTGGAGGTAGAAGCTCAAGAGAAGGTAACCTTCCCTAAGTTGCTTCCTCCAACATCCCAATTACGTGAGCTTAAGTTGCAAGTCCAAAAGCTAGAGTGCAAGATATGCCAAGAAGAAAAAATGGATCAACTAGTTGTTACACTTAAGGAAAATATAGATATGAAGTTCATTGAGATTTTTGATACTTCTTTGTTAGGGACTGCAAGCTATAAGGAGCATATTAAGCTCCTTCTTAGGAATTTTAAAGGCAAAGGCAATTCTTTGCAGTAGAACTTAAGACCAAAGAATTCACTAAAAGAAGGTCTCTATAGTTGTAGGATCTTTGGAGAAGGAAGTAGTTCAAAGACCTTCATAGTTGTATATATTTGTAGTTGTAGAAACCATTGGATTAATAAGTCCAAAGAATACAATTTTGTAAGTTATCTTTGGGGAAAAATTTATACCTTTCCTAACATGTGTAAGGTACCTAATTAACCTACATATAAAAAGATAGGATAAGACAAAATTTATAGTGTACATGTAGGCAAGAGATTTTTGGAATACTTCAATCATTCAAGCTCTGCAAGTTAGAGTAGGAAGAGTTTAAAAGGCAACAGTCTAAGTGTAAATAATCATTCATTCCCTTAATTTTAATGTAGCAAAAGAGCCAATTGCTCTTTGTCCAGGTTTCCTTAATTCCAAGTATTGAGAGTTGTCTCTATTAGAGTAGGAGTGAGGAACTTTGGAGTAATAACACAAGTGCTTGAGTGTAGAAAAATATTTTTACTTGATTGGGGTGTGTGATCCTTGAGGTTTCAAAGGAGCAAAGAAATTCCTTGAGGGATAAAAAGTGAGCTATAATGTTGAAAGTACCATGGAATTTGAAAAGAAAAGACTAATTCCTTATGCAAAGAAGCCTTTGGGGTTGTGCCTTTTTGGAAGGGTATTACGTAGACTTTGGAGTTGATGTCTTTGTAATAAAGTGGAAGGTTTGAGTTGAGTGAATCATCACCTTGAAGGTTAATATGGAATTTACTTGTAGTGAACATGATTACTTTAATTCTCTATTTGTAGTTCACTACAACTACAACAGGTGTGTAGAGGTGATACTACACTCTTTTAGGAGTGGTTCTTGCCCAAGAGGTTAAATACATAATAGTAAATGAACTACAAGATAGTGATAGTTTTCTTCAATTTTAGTAATTTCTGACTTGTATCCTAAAGGGCACTACCTATTGCTTATTGCTATATCACTTTTTGGTTGATACCAAGTTATCAAGAAAGGCCATGGATTTTATGATAAGGTAAGAGAGAAGAAAATCTAGAAGTATTATTTAGTGAAAATTAGACAACAATGAGGGGAGGTTTTGCAAGAGATATGGAGACGGGAGAGGAAAGAGAGAGATGTGAGAGGAAGATACATATGTTATGAGGGCTTTCTAGCATATAGCACTTGAGTGAAAAGTCTATTCTGTTCATTTTTCAATTTTGGTTCCATTGGTACCTAGATTGAAGACTTTGGAGAATTAAGTAGAAAGTTATGAGGATTTTTAGGGTTTAGAGTGATTCTTACACATTGAAAGTGATGGGCAAGAATTTTCATTTCTAATCTCTTGGTTTTCATGAATTAAGTTCCATGGGAATTTAGTTTGAAAATTTTGAAGATGGAATTTGAAAGTTATGAGAGTTTGTAGATTTTAGGGTTTGGAGAGATTGTATTTTCTTATGTGCGTTGGGATGTGAGGGGTTTTGGTTTTGCAGATATGGGGAGATATGGAGGAGTTAATCATGTATTACTATCATTATTCTTGTGCTAGCCATGGCTACACCTCTCCATGTAGGGCCACCTAGAGCGGCTTGAGATACACCATGCCTGGTGTGCACCAACACTTTACCTTGCAAGGGATAAAGACCCATGTGGGAAGGATGCACAAGGACCATGATTGGACCACTTGGGATGCCCATGTGAGGCGAGTAACCACATCAACATCAATGATACTCGGGATTACATACGCTTCTTCTATCCCTTCATTGACCACTCTAGGGATATCCAATCAAGTCGTGGGAGTGGTTAGCTTCTCAAGGGGTTGCATTTTGAGGTTATTTGAGACTATTTTTCCATGTCCACGTCTATTCCATAGGCTACCCCGCACACTCCATGAAGAGGCTAGATAGGCTTTTTGCCTACCATTTGATAGTTTGGCATGTGATTCCTTGGACGAGTTAGCATGGTTCTGATTCCTCTTACTCCCTTGATGGTGTCTTTGTATGCTAGAGAGGGATGTGTGGGGCATAGAGTGGTGGCTGCTAGATTTCTTCAATTTCAAGTGGGAGATTGGACGGCCCTTCAAGAGGGGTTTGTTAGGGCTACATGCTTTAGGAGACAAGTTTTGCCACATGATACCCCGGAGTCCACTCAATTAAGACGGTGTAGGACATTGGGTTAGGCAGGAGAGTTTAGTAGAGCAGCACAAGCGCTACACCCTTTGTTTATAGCTAGTCCTACTGAGATAGTCTTCCCTATACTCACTACATCCTATGGCAGTAGAGGGACTACCACTTGAGGTCTTAGATTATCAGCCAGAGCAGCACTCATGTCTTGATAAGTCACTTTTTGCACAAGCACTGTGCACTACCCCTTGCCTTTCCTCAAGAGGCTTGTCAGGGATGGTTTATGAGCACCTTAGAGATTTCTTTTAGGTAGATGATCTTTCTAGTGGTTTTACCGAGTTGTTTCAGGTGGTTGTAGTAGCATCAAAAGGAGACATTCTTATGTATGTTAGTTGGGTGTTAGGTGCTAGTCAACTTCTTGCGATGGAGAAGAACATAGGGGGCATTAGACTGATTGCTATTAGAGATATATTTTTGCATTTGGTCAGTCATACCATTGTCCTTCATCACCGTTCTCACTTTTGACAGCACCTCAATCCACATCAATTTGGAGCGGCTACATCTAAAGGATGTGAGGCTATATCTCTAGGCATTAGAGCACTCCTAGATATCCATCCGAAATGGGTTGTCCTACAGGTGGATGTTGAGAATGCTTTTAATAGCGTCTCACATGCATCCATCTCTAGAGAGCTTAGGGAGGTTGGTAGATCCTTGGTGAGTCTTATTCCTTTTGTGTGGTCTTTTTATAGCTCTCTTACTTCCCTTTACTACCAGAATAGTTATTCATAGGAAGGAGTCACCATCTTGGAGTCAACTATTGGTACACATTGGTCTTATATCTCTAGGCATTAGAGCACTCCTAGATATCCATCCGGAATGGGTTGTCCTACAGGTGGATGTTGAGAATGCTTTTAATAGCGCATCACATGCATCCATCTCTAGAGAGCTTAGGGAGGTTGGTAGATCCTTGGTGAGTCTTATTCCTTTTGTGTGGTCTTTTTATAGCTCTCTTACTTCCCTTTACTACCAGAATAGTTATTCATAGGAAGGAGTCACCATCTTGGAGTCAACTATTGGTACACATTAGGGAGATCCCTTAGGAGTACCCTTATTTTCCATGGCTCACTTTAGAGCTCTCTTATCTACTACTTTGGCCATGCAAGGTTATGTATTTCTCTCCTTGGCAAATGATACACACATTGTGGGCCTTGTAGATCAGATTAGGCAGGCCTTTGATCACTTGACTACCAAGCTACATCTAGTGGCTTGAGAGTCAAGGTGTCAAAGTGCAAGGCATGTTCCCCTTAGGTATCCCTCCCCACCTTGAGCTTCCCAAGGGGTGTATCACATCTATACATGGACTACGTGTTCTTGGAGTGCCAATAAGATCCGAGGATTTTGTCACATGCTTTGTAGATATTGCTCTTAAAAAGGATGTTATCCATGTCGATGACCTTCCATCACTAGGAGATCCGCAAGCAACATTTGGTATACTCACCTTGAGTATTGCTCATTGACCAACATACCTCTTATGCACATTTTCTCCCTCCTTGTCCTTCCTATCATGTCTTAGAGCCTTGATAGGAGGATTATTAGACAAGGGACTTTTGACTGTGTGATATGGGATTTGGCACATAGACAGATGGCCTTGTTGATCTTGTGTGGAGGGTTGGCTTGCTATCTACGGCACCTATAGCATTTGTGGGTTGTTGGGCTCTCTTGACACCTCTACTTTCCTCTTGTTTTGTGGTTGTTGATAGATCGGTTTTGGAGACTTATGTGGCAGAGGTGGAGGAGGGATCCTATTCTCTCCAGATGTTACTACGGAAGACAAGAGATAGTCTTTTCCCATGAGCACGAGAGGACTTTCCATCTTTTGCTTCACTGTTGTCAGATTGAACTAGAGATTTATAGTCTTCCTTGATGGAGCAATAGTGTGAGCATACGCTATTTTATCTCTTAATTGACTCGTCCATTCCTTAGGCTACTAGAGCACATCTTTGTTCTTGCTCTAGCAAGGGTGCAAGCTCTTGGATCCTAGCTCAACTATGCATTAGGGTGTTCTGACTCGCACTAGCTACTTTCTCTCTAGCACTAGTTACTTATAGCGATGAGGTTTTACTTAGGTTTGGTCCACCCATCTGCATCTTCATTACTCACTTGTGAGTGTGGTTCTACAGTAGATGTAGCAACGGTCCATATGACATGGTGTCCTTTTGGAGGATAGATGATAGCTACCCATGATGCTATTAGGAACATAGTGTTTGCTATGGCACAAGAGAGTGGATATTTGCCTTGGATGGAGCCTTCATATGCTTTGCAGGCAACATGTGTCAGGGCAGATTTATATTTGGTCCAAGATGATCAGGTGACAGTAGCGGATGTCGTGGTTACAGTCCCTATGCAAGATCCAATTTTAGAGGAAGTGATTACCCATCCCCTTGGATGGGCGGCAAGTGTAGCAGCAAGTTGCAAGGTCTCCAAGTATAGGGGCATGCAGCGAGGTGACCTCTTTGTCCCTCTAACCTTGGAGTTATATGGAGCGATGGACATGGCATTTGACACGTTTGTCAAGGAGTGCGTGAGAACTTATCATGTTAGGTGCCAGGGGGTACCACTCTCACTCTCATACTTTGTAGCATATTTTAAGCAGCATGTGTCCATTTCTCTATAGAGGGCTGGTGCAATCCATAGGAGTGCACTTACACTAGGTGATGCTTCTTTGGATGCTCCAGTTGTTTGTAGACCATACGACTTGCATAGCTTGGATATCTTAGGTGTAGTAGGGCAGATTTCTCATATAGAATCTATTGGAGCCTAGCCCCATTTTACCTTTTTCATCTCTCCCTTGTATGGCTTCATGGGGTCTTCCCATCCTTCATGTTCTCTATGCAATCACCTTTTTCAATTTAAGTGAAAACATATCTTGCAAAGATTGTTCATTACTAATATTGCCACTTTTGCAAGGAAATGCCTTGCAACCTTTTAAATAGATTCAAATGAAGATTTTAACTATAAATATTGAGGTATTCACTACATTTGGTTGAGTTATGACCAACCATGAGCCTTTTGTTGAGCCATGAGCTTGTTGATGCTCAACAACTTGATTATTTATTAGCTTAGCTAGATGATATTAACATATGCATACCATATCTCCAATTATCTTTTTGATCCAAGTAGAGGTGTTGATGAACATCCAATGTACACATTTGCCTCTCCTAATATATCTAAAATAAACTTGACTTATAGGGATAAGTGCAATATTTTGGACTAAGTAACTATTTAGGCTTATATAAAGTCTTCAATACCAAGTCTAGAGTGAAGTCTTTCAATTTTTTGGTATTTTTTATTTTTTATTCCTCCTTCAAAGGTCTAAAAAGGATTATGATAACCATCTCATTATGATAAATAGAAGTTTGTCATTTGAACTTGATGTACTAGTGTATTATATCTTCTTATGGTTTGGAAAATTATTCTATATATGATTGTGAACCACCAACCTTCATATTGCGGATGTTGGATCCATAATCATTGTCTTTATCATGGCTATCTAGAACTAATTTTGCTTCAATGGATCTAAATCATATAAGAAAAAATTTCTTGAAGAAGCCAGAATTAGACTATATGATGGTAGACCAAACAACCAAAAATCCATAAATACATCAAATTTCTCAAAAGGTGAACTCAAAAAGGAAAAAAGGATCTCATATTTCTAGTCTCTAGAAGAGATATTTATAAAGCTTATGGGAATTTTGTTAACTTGATTTATAATTCATTAGAAGTTAACATCCACCATTAGATTGGTAAATCTGGAAAAAAGATTAAAATTTTTTTATATCAAAACCGTTTATTTGGTCAAAACTATATAAAGAGGTTTAAAAGAAAAGAATTATAATTTCTCATTATTTTTTCCCTTTCTAAATTCAATGTTCTTTCTTATCACATCTTAAGCATTTTATCATATCAGCACATAAAGGCTTTTTTCTTATATGACTACATTTAGCACGGCTTAAGCTTCTAGCTACCCCAATTCCTCCTGACCTAACTGTCAACTTTATGTTGTTTGGTCTACCATCATATAGAATAGATTCATAATTTGAAAGCCAATTTGTATACTGATACTTCTCAACCCAAAACTTAGTACCAAATCTTTGAGCCAAGTTGAGAGTAGAAGAGTTGGAAAGATTTGGGTGTATTGAGCTATACACCAAGAAGCTAAGCACCAAGCACCTTGCTCCATACCTTGGTGCAAAATATTGGTTGTTAGGTTTAAGGAAGAGGAGTAGGTTGTCTTGTGAGGTTGTGCAAAGCTATGGGCCATGAAGTTTAGCACTTTGCACTAAAATTTGGAGGCCAAGCTAATTGAAGAAGAGCTTGTCTAACTAAGTGTTTATCAAGCTTTTCTTTTTGGATTTTAGATCAGGAGAGATAGAGCTTTTAACAATAGAAAAGCTTTTTCTATTTTTAACATATTATCAATTCTTTTCTTAGTTGCAAGAGTTTGGAAACTACCTTATATATTTATCCTATTGTAAAACATATTGTAGTAGATTCAATGTGAATTGATGATGAAGGCTAATGTAGATGTGTTGAAAGAGCACTACAATTCACAACATGTACCTTCTATACCTAACGTCTCCACTCTAGCCTTCAATTGAGGTAGTGCTCAGCCTATTCTACTTGTGAATGAACCACATCTGCAACCAAAGACCACAAAATCAAAAGAGAATGAGCCTATAGTGCATGATCAAGATAAGGATGAAGCTTGATTTCTCAGGAGAACTAGACACAGATCACATATAGCCAAGCATCAAGTTATGGCTTAATAGACAAGGGTTAATTCATAGCCTTTACACTCACTACCTTAATCATAATTACCAAGGACATATTCTTTATATTTAGATGCTTTGATCATGAGTGAGGTGATCCACATTAATATAGAGGATCTAGGTGCACTCTTTGCTCTCTTGGTGACCAAGATATGAACTTGTGGCAAACCAAGATGACTACCCTACAAAGGAGTAGAAGATTAATTGTCCACCTTGGTACTAGAGGTTTTGTATTATAGGTGGTAACCATAGCATCACAACTATGTATAAATTGCTCTAAGCTCATTTAAGTACTTAGCTACATTTTTATTTTTGCTTCCTTTAGGTCTACATTAGTTAACCAAGGTGAAAGCCACATTTTTTTTCAAATAGAGTTGACCATTATACATAAACTTGACCAATAATAACAATAACAATGGTCAAGTTTGGTATGGATAGAAATTTGACCAAAGCATTCAGTACTACCATAATAATTCAAGAAAATATATGTATTGTAACTAATGTAATAAAGAAGAAGCTATTTCTCAAGAAGAGGATATGCCAAACAAGGCATAGACATAGCTCATAGTTATTTCTAACAAAAACCTTGGCAATTATTTTGAGCTTATTTCTAATAGTTTCCATGGTTATTGTTGGGTAAATTATTGGATGTGTAAGACCACATCTTCTATGCTTAGAAGAAGAATCTTTGTAAGAGGCAAAAGCAAATAAAAAAACCCCAAGGATGGTGATATTACATGAGTGAATAAGGAATAAGAAATAAAGCTTACTTGGTAGAAGCCCTTGTAGTTAGTGAGTTATAACATGAAGCTTCTCTCACGTTGGTAAAATGGAGTTGGATGAGTTGAGCATACAAAACATTTTTGCAAAATGTGACAATCCCCTCTTGCACAACTTCATCCAATTTGTTATTATCAAGCAACTAGATTTTATATCTTAGAGTGGTATTGTCCAAAATTGGGAGATTTATTTCCAATCAAAAACTGATGGGATTGATCTTTTATTTGCCAGATATTGTTAAGTATTTATTCTGTATCTTTTATCCTTTTGCATATAATGTATTTGTATCTTTTCAATTATGTTAGTTTATTTCCTGATGATTTCCATACATTTTTTTAGAAGGAAACTAAGAGCATTGTCAAACATATATTCAATTGTGTTATAAAGATGGGAGATAACAAAATTTTGCAAGAAGAATTACCAAGGAAACGCAAGCATAGCAAGCCAAAGATATCTGACAATAGAGATCCTCCAATAGTATAAATCTGACAATAGAGATCCTCCAATCTATCAAGAGGATTAGATCATTTTGTATGCCAAGGAGAAATGTAAAGATATAAGAGTTACTGTTTAGACAAATGTGCTTTGACTACTGTGAGAGGCATTAAATTGTCATTGGTGGTGAGACAAACAATCAGATGATGATCAATTTTAATGTTGTAACCTTTTGGAAATGAAGAAAAAGTGCTCCACTCTTGTCATTGTGGATGTACATTCCACGTACAACTTGAAAGACGACATATACAATGAAAATAAAACATTTATGTAAGATGCTTGTGGTATTTTCAAGGAAGACTTCTTCACAAATTGGTACTTTTTCATCTCTTGGACCTCACAATAATGGATGGATATCCTTGCAAATTTTAAGGGTTTGAATATGAATAGGGATTATAAGTGAAATTAAGTACAAATCAAACTTCATGAACAATAATGACACACTTGTCACATACACATAAGAGATATGAACCACTGGCTTTTAAAATGAGGATGGGAAAATTCTTTAGGAGACTTTTTGCCTTTGAACTAATGTGAAGAAGGAAGCACCTAGTGTTGTTGAGGCAAGAGCTTGCACTTACAAGATTATCCTTGCCAACATCAAAACCGACTAGCATTTATCAAAGGTTGTAGAAGGTAGTTGAGGAGCTAATTATGTACATTTTTTACCTAATGTTTGGGTGGTAGACCTTTGTTCTAGATTAGAGATAACACTAGTTTGTATTCTCAACTAGATAGAAATGGTGTTTTTGTGGGGAGAGATCTACAATAATTCAATTCGGTTTGCATATTGCGCAAACCTATTGAAGACCTTGTTGAGACTTGTGAAGGAGATAACGAAAGGAACCCTCGTTAGCAAAGGAGGGATATTCAGCATGCCAAATATTGGGGGTGGAGATAGGACTAAAATGTTATCGATACTATTTGTAGAGGTTAGAGAGGTAGTACATCTTGCAGCAAGTCCCTTAGAGAAATATTTGGGGAAGGTTGTATACTTGAGGGATTTGAAGATCTGTAGCAAATGAGAGTCTTCTTAGTGCAATTGTCACGCTCTACTTTGATAAACACCATCAGATTTTAAAGTAGCACATCTCAAGGGGAGATAGACGAGGAGCCAACTAGTACAGCAGCCGATGATAGATTCGATGGTAGGTTAGACTTAAAAGGATTCCATCTCTTCCTTTTGTATACTATGCGGTATTATGTATTACCATCAGCATTTTGCAAATATGATACTTCCTTATTCTTTCTGAGTGTACATTCTTCGGTATTTGGTTTGTGTAGTCACCTTAGCGGTTTAAGTTTATGTGCAGAGGTAAACATGTAATACATAATAACTTTGTTGACATTACTAATGCTTTCATATATTTATTAAGTATCTAAAGTAATGGTGATATCTTCAAATCAAAAAAGCTAAAAAGCTATATTGAAGATAAAATAGAGTAAAAGGTTGAAGGCTGGAAAGGTTGAAAACCTATATTTTGAAATATTTTCATCCATGATACCTCCAAAAACTAACTCATTGTACTCTACAACAAAGTGTATTATATTTGGTTGTTGTGAGGATTGTTTTAATTATTTTTTATTAATATTTTAATTAATAATTTAACCTCAAAATAATTGTTAAACATACTCTGGAGATAATTCTATAAGTATAAAATTATGATAATAGATACCTTGATTATTTTGAAAATTTTATTATAAAAATTACCTTTTTGAACTACTATAAACTAAGATTGCATAGATTGATTCTTCAAAAGAAAGTTTTTTCTGCCCTTTTGACATTGGATAGTTGAAAGCCAAATTGTCATTTATTTATTATATGGAGTCCTTTGGTTCGGACACTAGACCTCATAATAAATTATGACATGCAATAAATAAATAATTCAATAAATTATACATAGTGAAAAACGAAAATTTTCTTAATATGTGTTAGGCTTACCGAGCAAATCTTTACGGTTGCTTTCGATCTTTAGATCTAAAAGAACTTAGTACACCTTTGTGCATCTATTTGAACCTTTTTGGTCTAAATTTCTCTTCTTCCTTTTCGTAGTGTATCCGTATAGGATTATTCACATGTTTCTTTGATTGATTTCTTATCTTAGTTATGGGTTTGTCACTCATGTTTTAGGTCAACCTCTAAAGTTTGCTTTGTCTTGAGTCTTATGTGATCAAATTGAGCTGGCATCCTTCTCTGAAATTTGTCAATTTGACAATGGCGCAATTTGAGAAAAGCCTATTGGTGCCACAACTTATAGCTAGAATACAAAGAGAAATAAATTGATTCAAAGAATATTGTAACTTGATCCAATCATATCACCATCCCTGATAGGAATACTAACTTGTATGGTATTTACCACATGTTTTATAAATCTCAAAAATACTTTGATTAGAAATAATTTTATTTTTAGCATTTATTTATTTAGTTTAAGAGTGATATATTTTGAATATTTATATTTATATTTCCTATGATCAATGCTAATGTGGTTATATTTTAACAATGTGACTACACATTTTTACGTTCCTTAAAATTTTGTTCAAGATTGTGAGCATAATCCTGTTCAGTCTGATGTTCTTATGATAACGGGTTTCCACAACAATAAATTTATGTTTTGATTGAGAATTTAAATTTCCAAGTGGAAATTGAAAATTAAATTTATAAAGGTGACATAGGCTCTTGACACTCTAACTAGATTACCTGAAGTTCCTTAGAATGGAATGGAGAAACCATAGTTATACAAATGCTATTAAATCATCTTCAATCTCAAAACTGATCTCTAATTGGAAATTTCATCTTTATCTTCGCTACGAGACTTGATATTTCTTGCAAGTATGTTATTCTGATAAACGTGAGAAATTCTATAACTGAGAGTGCTCTCAGTTATAGACGAACTTACATTGTAGAAAAATACAAATGAGTTCGACTTACGGTTGAATTTAGAGTTTCAGAGTAAATTTAGTACCATGTAGAACTTAATCAAGTAAAACCATCACTCCTTTCATATATTTAATTTAGTGTGATAATTGTTGAACAGTGAATTCTGTCCGGCCAAATTCTCGTTCTTTATCGTTTTATTAAAAAGATCATTTTCAACCCCCGAGTCTCATTGAACGTGAAATTTGGTAGCTTTACCGGTTAGAACATTTGATATAAAACCCTAGTGAGCGAGGGCCCTAATAGAATTGACGGATTGGTACTAGCTGTCCGCGGTCTACAGGGAAAATCACGTAGTCTCGACCTAGAAGACCCCAATGTGGCCTGTCAACAGGATCGCGTCGTGGAGCAGCACCAGGATCTGCCCTCCACCTTCCAGGTAGTGAGCAGTACATGTACAGCTCAACACTAAGAATCCACTGCCCGTTTTCTGGGTTCGTAGCTCTGGAACCAAATCGAATCAAACAGTCTCCGTCTTGGATCCTCATTCTAGGATGCCAGAATCGCAGGGATGTGCGTCTTCTTTCATTCTCTGGACGATTTAGCTGGACTCTTTCATTATCATCTATTGATACAACGTAGTGTTCCTGATCCATGTTTAGCTCATCGATTGTTCCTCTTAGATAATTGTCTGCTTCCCATTCTCTACCTATTCCCTCAAAAGCACATTGCATATCAGTAAGTTCTCCGCGTCCCTCAACATAGTACGTTTCAGGTGTCTCCAGATGTTCAGGTACCAAAGGCGAGTGGCCATACACATAGTCTACGTGATCTGCCCACGGGTGTCTGCTGAAAATAAAGTCTCTGGGGCCAGGTCGAAGTCTAGCTTCGGAGCCTACTTGAATGCGGTAGCATCTATCGAATTGTTGTTCAAAATTCTGGTTTGGTGGGGCATAAGTTGAAGTTCCCTCTGGAGCTCCTGGATCTGGAAGTGGAACTGGGATTTCTAAGACGCTGGTCCAACCCGTTTGCGTGAGCTGATCATGCATGAAGAGTTCCACTTTCTCATCATGCCAGACACTGTAATTGTTTTGAGCGAGTTCGTGGATATCTCTCGCCCAGGCGTCTGGCAATAACTCGGAGAGAATAAGCATGAAGGAGCCTAGTCGGAGTATCATAGATCCAGGGAGACTTTCCCGTCGAACAGCTCCTTCAAGTGTAGGTCCATCGTGACAGATTACAATATGTCCACCAACCCAGGGGTGGTTGTGTACCTCATGCAGTGACTCCTCCAGATTGAAGATAACGTCTCCATACCTCACCGGAACATTTGCAAGTTTTGGCAACCAAGGGACGGTTTGGAGGAAACCACTTTCCTTCGGAGGACCTGAAATCCCAAACGGGGGTGAATGGTAATCCCTGAACACATAATGATCGTAGCCCATGTATCTCCACCGGAAACCTATAGTTCGATGTGCCGCGAACCGGCCGTCGGCTCCCACACATAAGAAAGCGTATACGTACATTGGGGCACTCTTGTCTTCAGCCGCCTGTTCGGGCCATGGTGATATCACACGCACCCTTACCGCGAAATCCCCTACTCCACAAATTTGCGCAGCATATTCATTTTCGTCATGATAATCGCGCGGGACAACTCTGAGTTGATAGCTTTTACCCCAGGGACGAGCGAGATCTTCAACCGGTAAGTCATGAATAAGGAAGTCACCGGGGAGCAATTTGAACCTATAATTACGCCTGATATGTAGCACATTTTGTGCGAAATCTATATGGGATTCTCTAGCTCCATCGTATAAAATAACGTTTTCCTTCTTCGCTACCAGGTGCCATCCAAGCCTTCCGTTGTCTGTTCGTGGCCAGTATAAGAATAGCTCAGCTCTGCTAGCCTTGTGCCAGTACCAAGCGTCTCGGGAACCATACACCGTTTCAGCATCTGTAAAGCACCCATGAAAGCATCCCGTTCGCAATATGTGATCACCCCTCAGAAAGGTAAACTTGACATCGTGAGCTGCCCCCTCGTAGTGGAGAAAATAGTCGTCTCTGTATATTTTCAAAATGCCTAGAACAGCGAGAACTCTGGGTGAAGCAATGTGAGGTATTTCACGGATAATCACATCACCGATGATAGGTTTGAAATTTTCCACAAAGTATTCGGGTAGAGGTGGCGGTGGTGGCGGCCGCGGGGGGGTGGGATAATCAACAGGTGGAGTTTTGCGTTTGTTAGCCATTATGAGAAGGTGATAAAGAACATAAAATTGTATATTAGCGTCGGAATCCTTGTTGAATCTTACACATGCCTAGACATTACCGAACAACACAGCGGTGATGATCGAGCTCCTTGAGAGTTGACATGTAATTGGGGATGCGTTAAATTTCCTCGCAATTGAACACTTTTTATTATGGCAGGATAATGCTAGACTAGGTTTCAATCAAGAGCACAGGGATAGCAATATAGAGCTATGACCCTCTACTGCTAGTTTACATTGAAAATTAGGAAATTAGTCGGCTGAAGAAGGGCATGAAGCAATCTGCCGTACCTTCGATGTGTTGATCTTGACAAGCTAGAGAAGGTCTTGAACATCTAACTATCTCATTTCTTACCTTCTTATCGTAGAGATCCTTTTCTTCGGAGTATGATTTTTCTCGCCAGAAGCAAAAGTTTGTAATTACCAACCTTACCCTGAGAGACGTGTACTCACTGCCGCGTCGACAAGTGCCGCACACTGCTCTGCGGTCACGACGAGTGCAATCTCAGTCCAGCCTCAATTTGTTGTAGGATTCCCGGTACATGTGCAAGTGCAGACCAGGAAATGTTTCACTTTTTCTTCACAATTCTGTCCAAACGACGTGGCCTTTCAGACGGTGCACTGTGTACTGGAAGAAATTAATACCAACCCAAGTTAAAGACTGAAGCCGCCTGAATATATAGAAACCCCATGTTTTCTTTTGCTAAATTGTCAGAAGGTACGGTACATATACATTCTGAAGAATCAAAATTCGGATAGATCCATTCTGTAATACCATGTCCCAGTTTTTACCGTCAAGTGGATTGACGCAGTAAGAATCTGCAGGGATGCAAGAATAACAATCCTGAATATAGTGCTGCTATTCACGATCGTCAATTGATCTGACGCAGCAGATGGAACTGTCGTAGGCATATTAACAAATCCGAGTGGGGAAGACTTCTGCCAGGAGAAATAAGACAGCCTCTGTGACACATTGTAAAACTCGTGGCCTCGATATAGAGCAAATACAAATCTCTGGCTGACTCCCAAGATTGGATGCGCTGAGACCTTCCTCTCATGCGCTCAGGTCACTACCTGATCGAATGGTGTTACTACACTTTGGTTTTACGAAAACCCTTAGCCCGCAGATAACGATGGTGAACTAAATTCGTGAGTTTAGTCGCAGATTTTATTGTAATGGGGCTGCAACTTGTTAGAATGAACAGCCATGCTGTTCATAGAGAGCATAGCTAATCGGGTTATTCCATATAAGATTCCAAGGCTACCACAAACCAAAGTCTAGTCAATGGCTCATAGCGCGGTGATATTGGCTCCGACACAACGATACTTTCACAGCCACGCACTATTTTCAATCAATCCCGGCATAGAAATAATTTAGACGTATATCTGGTCAAAACGCGGTGTGATAGGAATCTGCTCAACTAGTCCTGAACTCACACTGCATGTTTGCCAGAAGAACTACGGTTACCTTTATCGCACGGTTGGGCAATTGATGATTGCGAACTTACTTCCTCTGTTGCTCGCCTTCTATCTTTCGCATTTGAGTTATTATACCTATGGATGTTTGAATGCACAACCTAAGGTACAAAAAGTCATAAATTGTTTAGAGCAACTATGATTCATATTTGTTATGGTGAGATCTGTTTACACACAGAATTTGTCAATGACTCTAATTAAGTTGGGCCACTATTTTTATGACACCGCATTAAATAATGGGATTAAAATGTGTATCATCTGGACCATATTTATATATACAACGAAGCCGATACAAGTAGAGGCATGTTCTTTTCGAGTGAAAGAAATAGAAGAGACATCCATTGGATAAAGATTCCGTTGATAAATACTAGATTTTTATGTTGTTTGGAGTGGATAGGTCCCAGCAGTTTAGTTTTCAGAAGTGCCATCATTTGATAGAGTTGATATTGAGACAATGAGATTATAGAACTTCGTTAGCTTTGCTTATTCATCTAAACCACGTAGAAGAAGAACGTGACCAGATCTGTTTCGTCACAATCTGATACATGATGGTGTCCGGATGGCGAGAAAGCAGTTCTCATAGACGTTCATGCCCAACTGCTAGTAAAATCTGAGGGTCGCATCCACTAGAAAGTGCAAACTCACATAATTGGCATCTTTATGTACAAGTTCAACTAGACGGCAAAGAAATGGGTAGTAGCAATAGGTATTATTATCATTCTTCTTGTGCTAGTTATTGTTTCACTTCACCATGCGAGACCATCTAGAGTGCCTGAGATACACCATGCACAATATGTCATTCACTCTTTCCCTTGCAAGGGGTAAAGACTCCTATGGGAAAGATGTACAAGATTATGATTGGATCACTTGGGTTTCTCACATGAGGGAAGCAAGCACCTTGAGATTGTTGACACTTGGGATTACACATGTTTAGTCTATCACTGCTTGTTGACTGCCCCGGGGATATTGATAGAGTTGTGGGAATGGTTAGCATCTAAGATGGATTGTATTTTGAGATTATTTGATACTAGTTTTCCTTGTCCATGTCTATTCCATAGGCTTCCCCATACATTCCATGATGAGACTAGACAAACTTTTTGTTTACCACTTGATCAATTTTCTCATGATCCCATGGATGAGCTAGCATGGTTCTTATTCTTATTTCCCACTATGGTATATTTGCTACACAAGAGGAGGTCATGCAGGCAGAGAGATATGGCTGCTAGATTTTGCAGGCTCTGAGCAAGGGTTGGGCTACCCTACATGAGCAAGCTATACATGTTGCATATTATAGGAGACATGTTCAGCCATAGGATACTATAGATTCCACTCTATTACAGAAATGTAGGATGTTGGGTCAGGCGAGAGAGTATAATAGAGCAGCGTAAGCCCTACACCCTTTGTCTATGGCTAGTCTCACTTATGAGACTATCTTTTCTTTACACATATTACATCCTATTGTAGGAGGAGTACCACTAGAGGTCTTAGACTTTCAGCTTGAGCAGCTTTTATATCTTGATAGACCATTTTTTGCATAGGCATTGTGCACTGCCCTGTACCCCTCCTCAAGAGGTTTGTCAAGGATGGTATATGAGTATTTAAAGATTACTTCTAGCTTGATGATCCCTCTAGTGGTTTTATTGAGCTCCTTTAGGTGGTTGTAGCCATAATGAGTGGAGAGATTCCTACAGCTATTATTCAGGTATTAGGTGCTAGTTGACTTCTCACAATGGAGAAGTGCATGAGAGGCATCAAATTGATTGCTATTGGGGAGGTCTTTTGCATCTGGTTAGTCCTTCAACATTATTCTCACTTTTGACAACACCTCAATCCACATCAGTTTGGAGTTGCTATACCTAGAGGTTGTGAAGTTATATCTCTAGTCATCAAAGCACTCCTAAATATGCACCCAAAGTGGGTTGTTCTACAAGTGGATGTTGAGAATACTTTTAACAATGTCTCGCGTGCATCTTATCTTTAGAGAGCTTAGGGAGACCAGTGAATCCTTTGTGAGTCTCATTCCTTTTGTGTGATCTTTGTATGGCTCTCCTTCTTCCCCTTATTACCTAGATGGATTCTCAAAAGAGGAGTCATTGTCTTGGAGTCAATCGTTGGTATATGACATGGAGATCCTTTAGGGGTACCTTATTTTCCATTGCTCACTTTAGTGCACTCTTATCTACTATTTTGTCCATGCTAGGTTGTGGCTTTCCTTCCTTTGCAGATGATATACACATCATGGGCCATGTATATCAGATTAGGTAGGCCTTTGACTATTGAGATTCATCTTGTAGGCTTGAGACTCAAAGTGTGTGTAACAATATGGAGTTTACAAATGAGGTAGTTGAGACTAAAAAAGTAGCAAATATGCCAAATTTGCCAAGAATTATAAAAATAGTCTAAAAGAATCTAGGAAACTTCTTGGCACCTTCCAAGTATAAGGTAATGTGTATGCAAAGTGATAATTTCTTGGAGGAAGTTTCTTGGGAAGCTTCCTAGCTAGCTTAGCTTGCATGCAAAGTAGGTGCTTTCTAGAAAAAAGAACTTCTTAAGAAGTTTCCTAACTAATTTAGATTGCAATTTGAGTAGGTGACTTCTAGAGAGGCTTCCCAATTAACTTATATTGTACTCTAAGAAAACAGCTTTTAGGAAGCTTCTTGAGAAGCTTCTCAAGAGCCTTGTATATTCTCTATAAATACCAAAGCCCAAGCTCATGCTAAGCATTTGGAGTTTCACTCAATTAAGACTCCCAATGTGATCTTTCACTTTGGTCTTCTATTCTTCTATTTCTCTCCTCAATCTTTTACATTGTATCAAAGTAGAAATGGGATGGATTGAATTTATAGACCACCAAATGCATTTCCCCCAAACCATTGGAATTTTCATATTTGTGTATGTATCATTTTCACACAATTTATCATCTCATGCTTTGGATACAAGTTTTTGAATGCAATCACCTTGTTCAATGATCCCTTGATACTTTTGATTGTAATTTATAAATAATTGTGGATGTGTTGCATCTATGTATAAACTTGGAAAATTTTAGGTAGTTTGATAGATTAGTAATAGCCATAGCGGAAATGCCTAAAGTTATCATTGTTATGCAATAACAAATTAAGCATCTTACTCAATTGTTGGAAGAAATATATCATCAAAAACAAGATCATGTAATGAGAGCACCATTTCAAGAAAGAGAAGAGAAAATTCAATTTCCAAAGCCTAAGGTATTTGAAGGCAAAAATGTCTTGGTTGTAGTGGAGAATTTTGTATTTTATTGTGAACATTATTTTGAAGCTACAAATCTTCAAGATAAATGGAGATAGATTCTCTTGGATTCAAGCCAATTGGATGGAGTGGCAAAGCTATCATGGTAATTCTAAATGGAGCAAACTGAATGAAAATTTGTTGCACCAATCTTGACATGGGAAGAATTTCAAGAGTGCAATAATTAGGAGATTCTAAGCTATAAATGTTATACGAGTTGCATGAGATAGATTGGCACAATTGAAGCATATTGGTTCTATGAGAAGCTAAATCACTCAATTCCAAAACACCATAATGTAAATTCCATATAGACTAAAAGGTGAAGCTCTGGATAGATTGTGAGGGCTTGAAGTCATGCACCAAATTGGAAGTACCATGTGGGAGCCAAAACACTTGGAAGAAACAATGCAATTGGCCAAGCACTTTGATTCCTTAGTTGCAACAACTTGGTCTTGACTTTGACACTCATAGAACCTGCCAACACATTACACATGAGTGGATGAGCCAACACTGATGGAGATTGATATCATCTAATGGAGACCAATTGGCACTATAGATAGAGAAAGATTGTGATAAAATAGTGGTTGCTTTTATTGTCACAATATTGGACATTTCATTGTTGAATGTCTACTCTAGAATGGATGACCTTCACAAATCACCCAAATGGAGTTTGTGGGGTATGATAATCAAAGAAATCAAGAATCCAAGAGAGTTCAAGTCACCTATTGGGAACTTGATTAGTTCCAATAGGATTGAAGGTTTAACCTATATATATTTGCTTCCCTTGCAAGATATGATATCTGATTTTGGTTGATTTTGGAAGTTCAAAGAATTACATGTCCACGTAATTAACAAAGAAATTAGGTATTCTTATCAAGCTAATAATTGGAAGTAGATTGATTATGACGGATGGTAGAAATAGTTTACATTCCGTACTGCACATCCTATTACATCCAAGATTAAGAAGTAATGTTTGGAGTGTATGAGGTTTATAATAGCACCTCTACACTATGATGTCATTCTAGTTTTTCCATGGCTTGAACATCATAAGGTTCAATTTGATTGGACCTAACAATACATTCAAATATAATACCAAGATAAGAATTATAGATTAGGTTATTTTGCACCTTTGAGTAAAACACATAGGAATAATTAATCCCAAGATGTGAATTTATTTTAAAAACAACCATAGAGCAAGTTTTCAAGGAAGATATTCCTATTTTTGCGGTGTGGATCAATCCAATTTTGCATGGAGAATTTGATGAGTGCTAAAATCCTCTTCATGCAATGATTGATCAAATAGATCATGAGTTTGCAAATGTGTTTTGGATGATTTGCTAAAGGAGTTACCTTTCTATCTTGGTATGTCTTTCAAGATTGAGTTATTACCAAAAAGTACTCCAATGAGTAGACAAATCTATCAGCTCTCACCAAAGGAGTTGGAAGAGCTTCAAATAAAATTGACAAAGTTGATAGAGAAGAATTTCATTTGACATTATATACCTCCTTGGGGAGAACCACTACTATTTATCCCAAAAATAGATGAAAGACTTTGCTTTTTTACATGGCCTCAATAAACAAAGAGTCAAGAATGCATATACTTTTTCTTGAATTGATGACTTGCTAGATCAATTGAGTGGAACACGTTACTTCTCCAAGTTGGATCTTCAAAGCAACTATTGGCAAATTCACATTGACAAAGATGATGCATAAAATACTACCTTTTGCACAAGATATGGGTATTTTCAATAAAGAGTTCTACCTTTTGGGATTACAAATGCTTTGACAATCTTCATAGATCACATGCATTGGGTGTTGGATGGGCTATTGGATAAATATTTGGTGGTGTTCTTGGATGATATTTTAATCTTTATTAAGACAAATATAAATATATAAATCATATTTAAGAAGTCCTAAGACAACTATGTCAATGGAAGTTTTACTACAAGAAGTCAAACTGTACTTTTGGTAGAAAGAAGTTACCTTCTTGGGTCATAGGGTCTCATCAAAAAGGATTAAGATGGAAGAGGAGAAAATCAAGGTCATTATTGATTGGTCTACTCCAAAGGATGGCATAAAAGTGATGGCATTTAATAGATTGGTAAATTTTTACAGACATTTCATCCATTATTATGCTCATGTGACCTCACATTGATTGATCTCTTGAGGAAAACCTCAAGCCTTCAATAGCACACCAAGTATGAAAAATCATTCAAGAAGTTTAAGCATATGGTATCTTCAAGACCCATTCTTCAACCATATGATTCTCAACTACCTTGTGTGGTTGATTTTGATGCTTCTAACTTTGCCATTGGATCTATATTACAATAGGAATTTCCAGATGGATTACATACCATTGCCTTTGTATCTTGTTGATTAAACACCACAAAAAAGAATTGTTTTTCTTGAGATCAAAAACAACTAGCAATGGTATATGCCACCAAGGTATAGAGACATTATCTCTTGGGTAATCAAGTGATCATGTAAACAGATCACAAACCTTTATTGTAAACATTATATTTGGAGCACATGAAGACTCAATATCATCAATAAGAGGAACAACTATAGTTGTTGGACATCAAACTTGAGAACAAACCCAATAGGTTCCATGTCATCCCCAATGCCCTATCATGATGACCTGATTTGAAGACTCTTCTTGAACCTCTCATCATGGCAGTAATTTTAAAAATATCAATTGATTCAAAAGTCCAAAGTGAGTTTATGATTGCTTTACAAGACATAACATATTCTTTCAGATGGTACAAGGTCATCTTTCAATACATAACAAGGAATACCGCACCTTCTCTTGCAAGGAAGGCTTTCTATTCTATGAGAAGAATATTTGTGTTCCAACCAAGGGTGAGCTATAACTTGTGTGCCTTTAGGAAGCCCATGACTTACCAATCATTGGTCACATGGGTGTAGACAAGACCTTGGGTACCCTAAAATTCCAATGGTGATATCCCAACATGGCACGAGAGGTTTGAGAGTTTGTTTGATCTTGTGAGAGCTACCAATGCAACAAGACCAATAACCAAAAGCCAAGTGGACTCTTTCAACCACTTCCCATTCTATCACGTGAGCTTAGATCTCATCACGTCCTTGCCAAAGACAAAGTAAGGTCACATAACAATTGTGGTGTTTGTTGATAAGCTTAGTAAGTAAATTCATTTGGCACCAACCTTTGATATAATGGATGCTCCAACATTGGCCCATATCTACTTTGACAATGTCTTCAAGCATCATATGATGCCTTGTGTACTCATCTCTGATTATGATCCTTGATTCATTGGTAAATTTTGGCAAGAATTGTTCAAACTACTTGGCACCAAATTTGCTTTTTCCATGGCCTATCATCCTCAAACTGATAGGTAAACCAAACATAAAAATCATACCTTGGAAGATATATTTCATGCCTTTGTCAGTGTTCACTATACCAACTAGAATGAATGCCTTGCAACTATTGAGTTTACCTATAATAACCCAAAGCAGGTAAGCACCGGATTTTCTCCCTTCTTCCTTAATTTTGGTCAAGACCCACTTGTTCAAGATGCTCTTCTTGCTCCTCCTCCATCTCACATTCCTCATACTTCTACATTCTTGACTAAAATATCTCACTTCCTACAACAAGCCAAATCTCATCTCCTTGTTGCTAAAAATTGTCAAAAGCAATATATGGATCAACATAGTCATGATCTCACCTTTCAACTCAATGAGAAGGTCATGATTTCTTCTAGTAACCTACCACTCCCACTTGGTACCCAAGTTTGTAAACTTGCTCCTAATTGAATAGGTCCATTTGATGTCACCAAAATAATTTCTCCCATTGCTTATCACTTTGCTTTGCCTTGCCTTGCCATGTCTTGTCATATGCAAAGCCACCCCATCTTTCATATTTTCAAGTTGAAATCTTTTTTTCCTATCCATCTTCCTTTTCCATTCATGTGAAACCCTCTCCTCCTCTTGTCCCTATCAACAATCATAAGGAGTATGAAGTTAATCGTATCCTTGCACTTCAGCGCATTCAACATGGTTGCCAACAACACACTCAATTGCAAATAGTCCTATTAACCAAGAATTATAAGAATAGTCTAGAAGCATCTAGGAAGCTTCTTGGTACCTTCCAAATATCAAGTAACATGTATGCCAAGAGGTAACTTCTAGGAGGATGCTTCTTGGGAAGCTTCCTGGTTAGTTTAGCTTGCAAGCCAAGTAGTTGGTTTCTAGAAGAAAACTTCTTGAGAATTTTCCCAACTAGCTTAGCTTGCATACCAAGTGGTGACTTCTTAACAAAAGGTTCTCAAGAAGCTTCCCGGTTAATTTAGTTTGCACTCTAAGAAGGCAGCTTTTAGGAAGCTTCTCAAGAGCTTTGTATGTTTCCTATAGATACCAAAGCCTAAGCTCATGCTAAGCATTTAGAGGTTTCCTCATTCAAGAGTCCCAAATTGATTTTTCACTCCAAATCTTCCATTCTTCTATTCTCTCCCTTGTCTTTTATAGTGTCAAAATGTAGAGCATGGTCCTTTTAAGGTATTCATTGTCACCTCCAAGTTCCATAGGTGTGTATCATATCTACATATGGCCCATGTATTCTTGGAGTGCTAGTGGAATCCAAGGATTTTTTTCACATGCCTCGTAGACCAAGCCCTTGTGAAGGATATTCTTCATGTGGATGACCTCTCTATATTAGGAGATCCACAAGTGGCATTTAGTATATGCTCCTCGAGTATTTCACATAGACCTACCTACTTTCTTTGCATAGTTCCCTCTTTTATGACCTTCTTATCACATGTGAGAGCATTTCAGAGGAGGACTATGGGTGTCTTTGGTGATATCATTAGACCAAGGACATTTGAGTGTGTAACCCAAGGATTTGGCATGTAGACAAACATCTCTAGCAATCTCTTGCAAAGGAGGAAGCCTGCTATCTATGGAGGAGACAACACCTATAGCATTTTTTGGTAGTTGTGCTCTCTTGGAACCTCCATTTTCCTCCCATGTTGTGGTTGCTAACATGCTAATCTTAGAGATATATGTGACCAAGGTGGAGGAGTGATCTTTTTTTCCTCCAAGTGTTATTGCAACAGATGAGAGATGGTATATCTCCACATGCATGAGAGGACCTTCATCCCTTGCTTCTCTACCATCATATTGGATTGGAGGTTTGAAATCCTCCTTGATGGAGTGATAATTTTGACAAGCATTACATTCTCTCTTAGTTGACTCATCCATTCCTTGTGCTACTAGAGCATGTTTTTGCTCTTGCTCTGGCAAGGGCGCATGGTCTTGGATCTTAGTTCGGCCATGCATGAGGGCATTCTGACTAGCATGATGTACATTCTCCATAATGATGAGATTCCACCTAGGTTTGGTCCACCCATTTGCATCTTCATTACTCACTTGTGAGTGTGGTTCTACACTAAGTGCAATAGTGGTCCATATGACACGGTGTCCTTTTGGAGGATAGAGGATAGCTACCCACTATGCTATCAGGGATATAGAGTTTATCATGGCATGAGAGAGTGGATACCTTGCTTGGAAGGAGCATTGGTATGCTTTGCAGTCAACACGAGTCATGGCAGACTTATATTTGGTCCGAGATGACCAGGTGATAGTAGCAGATATTGTGGTTTTGGACTCTACACGTGATGCAATGTCAAAGAGAGTGATCAACCATCCTTTGGGATGGGCGGTTTGTGTAACAGCAGCAGGCAAGGTCTTAAAGTATATGGGCATGCATTGAGGTCACATCTTTGTTCCTCTAGCCTTGGAGCGATATAGAGCGATGGATGCAGCATTTGGTACCTTTTTCAAGGAAGTGCATGAGTGCATATCACTCTCACATTTCACCTGTGAGACATCAAAGGGTATCACTATCACTCTCATATTTCACCTCACATTTTGGGCAATGTGTGTCCATTGCTCTACACAAAGCATTGGCTGCTGCAATTCATAGGAGAGCAATCACACTAGGTTATGTTTCTTTAGATGCTCCAATTGTTTGTAGACCACTAGACTTGCATAGATCAGATATCTTAGGTGCTGTCGGTCAGATTCCTCTTACCCATACTATTGGGGCTTAGCCCCATCTTACCCCCTTTCTCTTCTCCTTGTGAGGCTTGATGGGGTCTTCCTATCCTTCTTGCTTTCATATGCGTTTTCACTTTTGTTCTTCTTCTCTTATCTACCCCCCATGTTTACTGTGAGAACAATTCCACGCAGACTTATGTCTTAAAGAAATAACAAAAAATACAAGTCTTACTGAAGTAAGACAAAACCAACCCACTTGACAATGGCCAAAAGGCCATTGTCAGTGATTATCCTGTTAGTTGATAGATAGTAAGTACGCATGAAGAGCCCACCAGCTCCTTGCTGTGCATTCGGTTCTTAGGAACGAGCATCAACACGAGAAGTATTCCATCCGTAAGAACAATGTAAACATGGTATTTTGAAACAGGCTAGCGGAAAGCAAAAGAGAACTACTTTGACTTATTAGGATATGCTATCATGAGTGTAAAGCGTAAAGCTAAAAACCTTTAACACGTGCTATATTTACTTAAATTATGAATGGAACAACAAATAATCAGAGTCTACATTAGAAACCATAGCTAGTCGGCCTAAATTTTTGAGAATTGCAAAGAGCTTGTAAAGCAGTTACAAAAGTAGTTCACTGCAAAGAGCGAAGAAAGCAGCAGGCTAAGTACTGGAAGGATATGACCAAACATACCCCGTAGAGTGACAAATATCAACATGAGTGCACAAGAATGCAATAGGACGAGCAGACAAACGCCAAATATCGTGTGGGTGTTGTCCGTTGGGTTTCCCTTTCCTATTGAGACCTACTAAACAGACGGCCGGATTAGTAGTATAAGCGCCTTCTGAGAACTTCGCAACAAGGTATGCTTGATAGACAGATCATGAATTTAGTATTACATTCAATAAGCACATAAAGAGGAAACAGCTTGTGTGTAGAACATGTATACAGACAGGAAATTCAACTGCAAGCAGAATCATCTTTTGTTGAGACCATGATTTTTGGATCGACAATCACTATATGGTATATCTTCCCAGATCTAGATAGTTTTAACGTATACTTTACATCTACATTAGATATTGGATAGAAAGGGCAGAGTCGTTTACAGAGCCATGGTGGAGATGCTCTTCGTAAGGACTGGAAGGCAATCCCCTCCGTGGCAAGTTAAAAGGTGATAACATCGGAAGAGCTTATTAACAATTCGAGCTCATTGAATTTGATAGTTTCGTAAAATCAACAGAGGATGACCATGATGAAATCAAAATCTTCTGAGCATAATTTGACTAGATCATGAAA
Organism: Lunularia cruciata; assembly: GCA_948567375.1. NCBI lineage: Eukaryota > Viridiplantae > Streptophyta > Marchantiopsida > Lunulariales > Lunulariaceae > Lunularia > Lunularia cruciata. Next base: position 49,227,258 of record OX419757.1, on the reverse strand, counting down.
TTGTGACTGCATCCATAAAGCGCTTCTAAGTTCTTACCAATCTAAGAAGGTTATCTCCTGAGTCATTGACTTATGTACACCAGTTGAAGTCAAGAACGAGAGTAAACTGTAGAGAACGCATAGAGCACCAACGTAGTACAGGAATAGAGGTAGTACGTGTTCTTGCACCGACGTTCAACAATTATTTACCTATCAGAACTCAAATGTCATAAAGCACAAGAGAAGTAGATGTGATAATGGCTTAAGAATGTGAGATATGCAGGTCATTGACGCAGAACTCATAGCTTCCACTGAGGTTATTCTTGCTGAATGGATTATCTCGGCATGATATCGTGATCTTTTGCTATTGGGCTGTTTCCTGATAAACTTCATACCATACTTCAGGAAAATGGACTTTGAACTAGTTTATTCTCGCATGTCCAGGAGATTATAGCCTTATTCAACATTTCACAGGTGTAAGCTCTTGGATGTTCCCAACAGTTACAGTTTGCATGGAAAGTTGAACGATATGGTCCAAAGCAGTCATGAGGGTTAGATGCTCTCTCTTCAGCACTTAATACTTTACCGTTTACAATATGCCACTGTAGTTCAGGCTGCAGCATCAAATGTGCTTTATCTGGCGAAAAAATGGTAAGCACTCAATAAAAGAAGTGTTGAAATGGAGAAGGGACGTGTGACTCGTGGTGGGCATCGTTGCGCCGTTGAAGAAGTTCACGGAGACGCAAATAGTTTCCTCGATAATTGTTTGAGTGCTGGCGCAAGATGAACCAGTGGGAGGCATTGTTCAAATACGATATGTTCATTTTCATTTCTGTTCATAGTGTGTAGTTTGTCTGTGAAGTAGTAGTCAACGAAAACAAACCAAAGTATCTGTATCAAATTGCTCCAAATCATGGTGCGTATCTCAGACTTGGTTGCTGCGACCACTATAGAGAGTTCAAATAGTTGTTTCTGAACATCGAAATAAACACAAAGTACGAGTACATGAGATCTTTTCTTTTTTACTTTGGAATGAGAAGTGAGATGACGAGATCACAATCTAGCTTACACCCCGAGAAGTCTGTATATATATGGTAATCAGATCTGGCATATAGGAGGCAAAGTGTAGAAATACACAATTTGGAGGTTGATGATTGACTATCCCAAAAGCTAGCACACATTATCCAATCTGCCAACGGTTCTGTGCATCATAATTACATGGTTTTCGAAATTTATCGGATTTGGATATTCCAAATTAGGACTGGCAACTTTTATTCCAATCCATACTAATTGCGCATATCGTCGTATACTTAACTACGTCTTTTGACGTAGTTAAGTATTTGTCTAATCCTATTGTGAACTGCATAAGTTAAACTTTAATGTGAGCCTGAGCCAGTGGATCAGTGGGAATTTCTACCTCCTCTGCATGGCATTGTGGCTTCCCTGCGTATAAATGGCGAAAAATGCTTGAAAAGTCGTCGTGGTGATACCCTTCTTTACACAAGCTAGCATACCTTCGCCACCGGTAAACACAAGATCAGGTAAATTCTTTTCTAGATGGCAAGCAATTCCATAGCGTATAGATAAAATCTATACATCTATTTCAACAACCTTAACATTTTGGAGATCAGATTCATTTGAGTTAAGAAGAAAGGTTAATCAAAGTTGTATCGAAATCAGCCACAGTTAGTGACTTCAGAACTGGCACAAGAGACACAGTTGCATTGCACTCACAATTCATGGACTTGCTCTGTGAAAGGTACAGGTATTCCTGTCTCTTTTGCAGCCAACAGCGCGAGTCCCAAGTCTTTGGCCTGCAACGAAATCAAGATTTAAAAATGACGTCAGCACATTACTCTTATATAACATCTTGATAATGTGTCTCGGCACATTTGTAGAATTGAGCATGAGATTCAGTGGAGTAAGACTTGCTGAGTAGAAATCTGCGTTGGCAGTGATTAAGATTATTGAGGAACATACCATTAATTGGCAAGAAAATCCGCCCTTGTAGTTCCGGGATGCTGGGACACCATCCATCACCCCGGGGACAGGGTTGTATGTGTCACTAAGAGGAGTCCAATCAAGTTAGGGACACTTGATCAGCAAAGTATAATATTTCAGAAATGGTGAAACACACGAAACATATGACACATTTTACCAAGAGAATCACAAGGAAACCAGCCCTATACAACCCAGATAATGAACACTTTACAACTTCATAAATAGGTAAAGTGGTCCTCAAAAACCAATACCTGCTCCAACACCGAGCACTTGACGAGTTGAATATGTCAGATAAAGTCAAAGCATCTATACCCAGTCGCTGTCCCAAAGCAAGGCCTTCCGATACGCCAGCCATGCTTATTGCCATTGCCAGGTTGTTGCAGACTTTCGCAGCCTACATCAAAGAGCATAACCAGACGTAAGATTCTCAAGAACCGTGAGAAATCGCTTTTGTGAGAGACTTTTATCCCCTGAAAAAGTTTCATTCTATCTAAAGTGGCTTTTATTTGAAAGAAATGTGTAAAGAATTTCCAACGTTAGCTGCATCCATAATGCTGGAAGAACAACAGCAACAGCAAAGGGAGAATCCGTGGCATTTACTCATACTCAATTAATTATGACATACAAGTATTTCTCTAGAAGATCTCCGTTTACAGTGAGCTTAGTGACCAAGTGAAACACATAATTAGAAGTTCATAGAGTAATTGCTTACAGCGCCGTTGCCAGGTCCTCCACAATGTACTACTCTCCTCCCCATCGTGTTCAGCACTGGTAATGCTGCTTTCAAGCCTATCCCAGGTCCACCAACCTGTGAGTGATGGCCAGGATGACTGATACATTAAACCAAAACTATCAAACACCAATTGATTTCATCCAAGAAACAATCTGGGCAGCTCGTTGGGAAATAGTTCTTTACTAGAAGTACCATAAAAGTAAGTGAAGCTGCAGATGCTCCCACCACTCCACCAGAAACTGGTGCATCAAGCATGATTGGTGCATTAGACCCGAAATGCTCTGCAAATGTGAAACTCGATCAGGCCCATGATACTTTGTATTAGACTGGAAATATTTCAAATCTTTCCTGTATGCAGTACATATAATAAAGAACAAACACAAGATCCATTTTGAACCCATTTTATTTGTGAATGGTGACTTGCTTATAACCAGTTTTCACACATTCCTTGGCAATCTCAATGATGCTTCACACAACTGGAAGTAGCATTCAGAAAGTGTATTCGTGCAGGGGAATACCAACTTCCGGTTATCTTACTTGATTTCGTGGATAGTTTGCATTTGCTAACTTTGGCTGCCAGAACACGAGAGGTTTGCGGGTCGATGGTTGAACAGTCGATCAGCAATGATGGTCTTATCACATCACCGTTGCTGAGCAATCCATGTGCACCTGTATACACCTCCTCTACCTGACAAGCTGCTGTCCATTATGGATTTATACCGCATACAAGGAATAAAAAACCTCAGCAGGGGTAAAGGTTGTAAGGATGAACAGATTGACCAATAGACCTAAGGACCAGTTTAAGATCCCCTAGCGGGGAAAACAGATTGCCATGGGACATTGCTCGGGACTCTATACAGCAGGTCCCATTTCGAGCACATAACGTAATGTTGTACATTAATAAACAGACTCTATCCGGATGGTCTCACAGAAACAACTCTCATGGATACATACTCCTTTAGAACTTCTGCAACCCTGGAACTCCTTTTTTAATATTATAAACTTTTATCTTTCTAGTAATCCACTTAAAAGATTTGATACATAAACCTGCACATACATGAGAGGCGGCAGGCAACATAGTTATGACTACATCGCTCTCTTCAGCGAGTTCATGTGGTGATCTAGCCTTTGACGCTCCTTTCTCAATTAGAAACTGCATGGCAGCTTCATTCCTGTGAGATTGAAATACCCAGATAAAATCATGAGGTCATGTCCTGAAGCATCTCTGCTCAAATTTTAGCGTACATAAGCAAACCAGCATCACACTCAGTATTTGACCTAACACAAGTCCATCGCACAGTTGGAACTTCAAGTTCAAGGACCACCGTCTGCCCACAGTGGATGCTTCAGATGATGGAAAGGTATACTTCTAGCCGATACGCAGACCTACTCGATATTTCCAAAAGACAACATAGATAAATTATTGCTTGCCTGAACGTGAGAAACCAGTGCGGGACACTCCCCAACTTAACAAACTGGGAAGAAGCAGCAAATATGTACGTGGTGATTTAGGTATACGGGAAATCGAACAACCCATGGAACCACAGGAAGGGAACGAGAAGGCAAGAAAATATTACCTGTCATTGACACATAAAGAATGTCCACCTTTCAGCAGATTGAGAGCCATGTGGGATCCCATGTTTCCAAGTCCAATAAAACCTATGTTCTGCCAACAAATATATTTAAATTATTTGAATATGTTTTTAGTAGTTTTAAATTGTTCAGAAACGGTACTTGGTCACAATTGCTTCTCCCAGGCTCGTGTTAATTTGTGAGTTGACAAAGTGGACAACTATATCTCTGGAATCAGGTCGTGAGGAGACAAGTAGTTTTAAGTTAATGCAAGAAGTTTAAAAGTTTCGCATCTATATCAGCCACCTTTAACATTACTCAAAGTCCCCGCTTAAGAATGGACGCTTCCGGCTCACGACCAATGTCTCCTGGATAAGGTGACCAATCTACAATTATATGCTTTTATTCTCTTCAACCCATGGCTCACTTGAAAAGTAAATTGCCTAAAGCAGAAACCGCAGTTTCTTCCGCTGATAGACTGTTAAGCATTCCATCTATGCAGCCTGGGATGAATACTGTAAATCGAGAACAAAGAGGTCGTACAGAACCGAACCCCTCTGTTTAGGCCATGAGATCGTACTCTTAAAGCGCGCTTGTACATTTATTCAAATGAGATACAATTGATCAGCTGTAAGTTCATTAAAGAACTATGAGAAATATTCATCTACTGTTAACTGTCCTCTCCACCTATAATAACTACTGCAGCTTTCAAACTCTGAAATCCACGTAAATCTGTTAACACATCGTGTTATCGAGGAATGAATGAGGAAAATCAGATGGCAAGGTGAAGAGAGGCAACAATACACATATACAACCGGAGCATAAGGAGACCGAATAGTACAAACAAACCTGAGAAATGTCAACTGCTTGAGAAAACAATCTTATGTTTGCGGTTGGCAGTCCATCGACTCGATAACGTTGGCGAGAAAAGCCAGAGCTGGATCCAGAAGAAATTGGCGTGAAGAAAACCGCCCTGAGTCTTAACAAATTACAAGCTCTCCTCATGATGATGGAATTCAACCATCAAACCTGTGTAGGCGAATGAGAAACAGCGATGCAATTGCGATGCGAAAGAGAAATTGAGTTCGTCTGAGATCGCACAAGCTATCGACTGCCGAGGGAGAATTTCAAGTAGGAGACGGGCGCAGGCAACTAGTCAGAGACGTGACGGAGGCGGAGCAGCTAAAGGGCCTCAGAAATAGCTTGGGGAAATCCTGATTGCGGTTTTTAGTTCTCAAATGTACGTACAGAGCTCAATTGGCGGAGAGGACCGAGGCGTATACACAGGTAAAAATCCATTAAATGCTGACTCAGGGACATTGCGTGTGACAGAGCACGACCTTCTCTGCGCTGCCCGATAGAATTGACGTTCTAAGCAACGAAGCCAACAAAGCCAAGTAACCGCGCTCGGTACACGTGGTCAGTAGAAAGCATTCCGTCCTCCGCGACTGTTGATCTAGGTTTATGTAAGGTTTATGTGTAGTTTTCGGAAACCTGGTTGAAACCCAGGGTAAGAAACAAATGAAATCTGGTAATTTCGGAGATATTTAACTTAAACATTTCAGGCGTGTACTTGCGAATACTGCGGTGAGAACGGAAGTGTAAACTGTTACGTTGAGTAGGTACCATAGCAACTCCAAGCTGATTCACGAGGTCCCATTTGGATGAATGACTGGATTGGAACCACCACAACGCTTCCTGGTAGGCGAGTGTAGCTTAAAAACAATCAGTTTGTAATTAGCTTGTCCGCTTTGGTATTAGTAGATCCTCGACATAAATCCTTGCCATCGTTCTTTGATAGTATACCAATCTTATGTCAGGTGAGAGAAAAGATGGAAAATGTGAAATGACACTCATGAGACACAATGATCAACGTTCACGCATAGGGGCAGCGTCACCTTGTTGTAATATGATAGCAGGCTTGAACAGTCTAACTTTAATTGTCAATGAAGATATGCAAATCCATTTTGAGCAAGGCCTGCAGCAGCGGCATAAGCCTACCTTATTCAATTACGGATATGTTTCTTGGTGCAGCCTTTTCGAGGCTTCCATGCTTCCTCTTTGACAGAGGAACTTTTGTTTTACATCCGAGAATTCTACTACAGCACTTTGGATGTGATAGACCTAAGTATGCTGTTGTAGAATTTCCGGATGTAAAACAAAAGTTCCTCTGTTTTACATTCGAAAATTCTACTGCAACACTTTACCCAAACTTAGGTCTATCACATCCAAAACTTCTAGAGCTATTGGATCCATGCACATATAGCTATCTATATGACACATAAAATATATATTTTTAAGATGTATAGTAGGTGGTGAGTACACTAAAGTTCATAGGACATATTCATATAGATCCTACATAGCTACATGGTCCTAGTGGTTGGATCCATTGAGACCACCTCAGCGTGTGAGAGTAAATCATCATATTCACATTTGGCTAACATATCTTGCTTGATGTGGTGATTACAAACCCTACAAGTAGAGTTATTGGCAAGAGCCAATATTTAGATAGAAGCAATAACAACCATCAACACAAGGAGAAAAGAGGACCATTAAGCACCATGGCTACCCCCATATACCTTTGGCTATTGAGATTTTTGGAGATTATCATCAGGAATTCAATAGTTTCCTTAAGGAAGCAGTACCATGTCCCTTGTAGAAGAGAAGAGCTTTAGTTGTCTCTCCACCCAACCATGTTCACCTTCTACTTTAGACCAAGAGTCTCAATTACTTTACAATGCTCTTAGGCTTATAGATGAAAATAGCAATAGGAGCTTCCATCACAATCTAGAACTTCTCTCCCACTTACCATATATACCATTGGAGGAGCTCTATCACACAATTTAACATACTTTGTTGTAGATAACTTTGGTGTAGATTACTTTGGTGTAGATTACTTTGGTGTGGATTACTTTGTTGCTTTCCCTTTGCTCGGCTTAGGACCATAGTGGTGCTTCATTTTCAACCTTTTTGGTTTGTTTATCTTGTGCTCTTGTACTCTTTTGCACTTATTTGTGCCTTGTATTCCCTTTTTGTTTTCTTTTAGTGTATATTATTTTCCTTTTTAGTATGAGTTCCAACATATGAAATTCCTTCTCTTGAATAATTTAACTCCATTACTTGTATGTATACTCCAGTGCATAAAAATATCTGATTTGTATCATTGTCCATGAACTCATTTTTTTATTTAAAGTCTAATTTTTTCTACCACTTTTATGGCTTTTTTGTTGATGAAGGTGGAGACTCTGAGTTCCTTATACTATATATTTGGATATTGTTAGACCATCTTTATTGCTTGCATTATATACTTAGATATTATCATACCATCTCCATTGCGCAAATATAAGAGTGATATGGCATCAAAAGAAGTACGGGAAGACATGAAAAGAAGAGCACTCGTTAGGGAAAAATAAAAAATTACATATGCTAATACAACCTCATAGATCATTTCAATATTCTTGATTATAAACTGGCCAAGATGCTTTTTGCAAGAGAAAAGTGCCTTCCTTGTTTGATAATGGTAAACTTGTTCTCATGAAATTTCTAAAATAATGAGTACCACATGTTTTTCCATGTCAATATTCATGATGGTACAATAACCAAGATGCTTTTTGACAAAGAAAGTACTTCCTAGCTTAATGATTGCAATACCTACTCCCAAGAAGAGCTAAAATTTCTAAAACAGTGAGTGTGTTCAACTTTTCAAACATTGGCCTCAATTTCTAGAAATCACTAAAATGCTATTTCTATACTCTCTCAATTAGTCAGAAATATCTTCCAATATTTCCTCCTCCACTTCAAGAATTCTGCCAATGCCTCTCTTTCTTGATTTCAAGCATTTGTATCCCACAAACATGTTTGCTCCCAATTTTTCACCCAATTACTCTATGCTAGCTGATTCACTCTATGGCATTTCTCTACTCCTCAGAATTGATTACTTTCTTGGCAATTTCTCTCAAGCATCTTAATCTTTATTTCCTCAACATGAGCTTTGGAAATCTCTCTCTCCTTATGTCAAACTTTGGTATGGTCCACGATCTTCAAACCTCTCTTTGGACACACATTCTTGGACTTAATCTATGAGATAGAAAATTCTCTCTAATCTCTTGATAGACAATTTGTAGACAACTCTCTCAAAATGCCATAGTCTATCACCTCAAAACTCCTTGATCTTTCAAACCTCTCTATTTGAATTTCCTTAACCTCAAACTCTTTGTAAAAAATCAAATAAATCTTGATATTTATCAATAGACTACTCAAACGACACCTCTTAAAGTGACTCTTCGAATATTCCTACTAAAATTTTCATACTCTTAATATGTACACATCAAAATCACAGCCCAATGACAGTGATTCCCAATGGACACAAGTGTACTCTAGATTCCATGTGAGCTTCTATTAGTTTATTCTAGTTAAAACAACTATCATCCAACAATTCATCCCAACCCAATGAATACCAATGCAAACTCATCCAAGCATATTCAAATGTCTCCCATCATAGACCAATGTATCCCAAGAGACTCAATATAAATACCAAATTTTGTGAAATATACAAAAGGTTTAATATTAAAGGAATTGGTAACAACAATTATCCCCAACCGCTTGCCTATGGAAAGAGAAACAATGTTTGCATTACCATACTTTTTGTCTTTTCTGTAATGTACTCAAACTCAAATGTCATAGGACCTTGGTCTAACTTTCTATGTCTACCCCCTCTACAAAATCACCATGACCAAACAAAATCTTCCCATGACCAAATATCCACTTGTTTTATCAAGAAATTATTCAAAATAACACATATACTAATCCATTTTAACATTTATTCATTTCCCCTCCAATGTTTAGTTGTAACCTTAATTCCTTGAGCAAATGCAAGTGTGCTTTCAGCACTCCAATACAATGTTCATTCAAATGCAAGCCGCATCCAACACTCTTGTTCTCACCACGCATCTTGAACATGTATTTTTCTTAAGTCTGTGTTTGCTTGAAAGAGCAAAAAAGATAGTTCATTAGAGCATAGCCTACCAAGTAGATATTGGTTTCGTTAAAATGTGGCAAATACTCATCTCTTACTCAAATCTGCCACAAGGGCAATTTCTTCAAACATGTCATTATGACAAGAGCTAAGCATTCCTGGAATATAAATAACCAATCATGCTCAAAGTGAGCATAATACTACATAATACAAGTGTGTTAGTATCAAAGCTCAATCCTCAATGAATTGTTAAACCTTTGCTCAAAACAAAAAAAAAATTTAAAAATAAATAAATGCTCTCACCCCATATTATTCTTCTCTTGTCATCACATATGACTGACCATTGATGGCATACAACACTTTCTGACTATAATATAATTCTTTTTTTCTAGTTGTTCACTGTGCTATAAGAAAAAGAGTTCCATCAACAAGACTTATGCACTCAAGAAATCCTTTCTGAGCAAATACTAAGGAAATTCTAAAGTGATCTTCCTTGTTGGGCCAATCCCTTTCTTTCTTGAGTATACATAAAATGGCCAACATTATTCTTTATGTGAATAAAATGGTGTATCTTACACTAATGTTCCAAATGTTCAAGTCCCTAGCTACACAAGCACCATTGCAATTATAGCCAAATATGTCTAGAGTTATCACCACTTGAATCCATACATAAGTCTGGTTTCTTTGATATCTTTTCCTAAGAATTGGATGCACTTTTATAATATCTACAAGTGTATGAAATGATTCTAAATCTATACAGGTTAGTTGTTGTTTAAAGGTTAAAGCATCCAAATCTTGAAAATATTTTAAATTTTTTTTTAAAACCGAGTAATATGCAATCTGTGTAGTAGATACCTTTGTGGATTTAGCAATTCTCACCACCTTAATAACATGTCTAAATTAATTTCCTCACATTCCTCTTCAAGGTTCTATTCATTGGAATTTCCACACATCATTAGACCTCCATTCATCAAAAATCTCTACTCTTATGAAACACTCAACCAATTTCACAATAATCTTATTAATTTCCAATGATCACTAATATTTGACATTTTATCCCACCTGGCCTCCAATTACACAGCCCTCCCCTTGTAATTGAGCACTACATGAGAGAAGACCACCAAGCAGCTCAAAATCACAATCCTCTCTATCGAGTTGTTACACTTGGTAATGCACAGAACTTGGATGTCACAACTGTAATATTTTGGCCTTTTTTCAGATGATAAGTTCATGGAAAAATCTCAAAGTTTTGTATGGACAAATCATTCTGAATGTGAAGACTAAACTTAGGAGAGCTGGTGTAGAGGACTAAAATTGGTAGAGCTAGTTATGTCTACTATGGAAGCCAAGTTAGTAGTCTTATAGAGGCAGATACAGCATCTTAATAGGAGTAGATTCAAGGTAAATAATATAGGGCAGATTCTCACTCATCTCTTTGTTGAAAGAGGCTTTATGGGAGAGAACAAGGCATCATATGAGAGCAGTGTAGATAAGGCATGAGGCACATGTTCCATTGGATGAGGATGTAGTTTTCCATGATGCAAAAGGGGATGAAGATGAGGAGCACAATGATGAGGGTGAGTTTATTTTAGATGCAATCTTCAAGTTTTGTATATATCATTTCACCACATCTAATAAATATTTAATGAATGAGCTTATGTATGGTTTGCATGTATTTAGAGATATCTAAAATCCAGTTTTGTAGATGATTTTATGCACCTCATTTGATTAACTATCTTTAATATGCAATAACTTCATTCATAGAATAATGTTTATAAATGCTTGTGCAAATGACAACATCCCATTATTGATACTCCATATAATGGAGTATTGCATCTCCATGATAACTCTTTAGATGTATTAGCCTTTGATTGTGGAGTTGTGAGATCCCATGGCAAGGAAGATAGACTAGGGATTTTGGTGTGTGATGAGGAGATACCATCTCATCGTGACATGCATTCTCATGAGAGTGAGGATCTTTTTAGTAGGAGAGAGTATTCAATATTAGAGCAAGTAATGCATTTTAGTGCCTAAGAATTCTAGAGTTGAGAGATTGGCTTACTTGGATAGGCTTGTGATAGAGAAGGAGATGCATTTTAGAACCAAGGAGAGTTTGAGAGTTAAGAGATTAGTTGAGTTGGATAGGCTAGTGGTAGAGAAAGAGATGCATTTTAGGACTAAGGAAAGTTTGAGAGTTAAGAGATTATTTGATTAAATAGACCAGAGATAGAGATGGAGAGGCATTTTAAAGGTGAGAATGATGCTAGAGCAGAGAGATTGATTGAGTTAAATGGTGAGAGGATGTATAGATAGATTATGACAGAGGGTTATAGGCTTCAAGATATTTTTTACGTTCATGAGTTCTAGATTACTATGGAGACTTAGAGAGGACACATGATCAGTTAGTAATGTTAGTAGAGACACGTACAAATTTGGACTCCGTGAGGATTGAGCTAGAGGTAGCTTATGATGATGTCAAAACCTTCCTTCGAGACAAGGCACAAAGATTCACTACTTTAGTTCATATTTGGATCCAAACTGAGGAGTAGATTCAAGAGGTTAAGATGCAAACATCATATGATATGTGAGAAGCTCCTAGAGCTCAAGTACATACTCATACTCCTAGAACCCACACTCATACTTTGACTCATGCTCCTAGGACTCATACTAGGGAAACTAGGACTTAGACTCCTAGGATGCACACTCAAACTCAGACTTCATAAACCATTTTGACTTTGATTGGAGAGCCTAGGGAGTAGCTATATGTGCAAACATGTGATATGGATATTGTTCCTTGGAGACCCATGGTTTGAGATGATTCTCTCATCCTCACTCAAATTCAAAGGAACTCTTGAGGAGTTTAGGTGGCTCCAAAAGAAGAAGATGGCTTTTGCAAGATGACAAATCATTATTTAGACAAATCATTCCTTGTATCCTTTACCATATAAATAGTAGGAGGAAGATACTAGTATTAGATACTTGCTATTTGGTAGATATTAGGTGGACTTGACTTCCTCTTTTTGTGTAGTGGAGTAGGAGGACACATGCTCTTGGATGGAGGAGTTATAAAGTGAGTATAGACCTTTGGTATATCCCACACCTAGGAGTTCAGAAGTTTGTATAGTATTGTATGTCACACTTTGAGATGATCCTATGTACAAGTGATGCTAGGAGTGGTGTAGAGTACTTGCTGTGTTCTATGTGAGATTGTAATTTACTACCTGATGGAGTACACATTGGAGCATCCCTCATGGGATGCTTTGGAGAGAGAGACAAGTTCATTGATAAGTACAAAGGTTTTATGGTTAGACCTTATGCACATTCATATCATTAGGGCTATCAATCAAAGACATATTGATAGTCAATAATGCAACACTTCCATGTTGTAAGAACCATCCCTATGGTACTATACATCCTCCTATATTTACTCTGCTTGCTACACCTAGGTCATCACACATTTCACCATTGGATCACTTGGTACTTCCACTAGATTAATTTATGATAGACATCCACCTTGCTATTACATTTTCAGAGGAGTGAACATAAGGCGGACTTAGGAATAAAAGTGGAGATCCATACAAGCTTTTAGTGGAGTTCTTTTAGGAGCCTCTTTTGTATCCCAAGGAGAGGACATGAATGTGGACATATAGCCCTTCTTTCCTCCACTTATGCTTATATAGCCACTTGGGGGATGTACTATATCACCAATCATACCATACTTAGACTTCATCCTACATCTACTTGGTATATTTTATGATCATTATATACTTGTATCCACTATGCACATTATTTTATGTTATTTATTCATTACATTTTACTCTTGTAACTTCTCTATGTTTTCTTTAAGTGGAAGCATATAAATATAATGTAGATTCAATGAAATGTATAACTATTTCTTACTCTTACTCATATATACAAACTCATACCTCCTATATATATTCTAGATATAGATCACTAGATGTGACAATATATATAACTCTCTTAAACAAAACAAGAAATTTATTTACAATGATTGCATATAACACTCTAATACTAAACCACTCACATTTATTATAAATAATAAATGAACACACGAGTTACAACACTCCTTGTATAACTCTATCTAGGCACATACTAGAGATTTGTTGCACATACCAATGCATACAAGCATACACTAAATACATATGAGCACATACTACTTACATTGAGCACATACATGTGCATATCGTAGCCTACAAAGTGCAAATAAGGAGCACATACAAGCACATATGGCTGACAATAAGTACATATAGGTGCATAAGATAGCATAAAGGAATGCATACTAGATATTTTGAGCACATATGTGCTATAACAACAAATGGCAAACACATGCTAGCTAGTTGTAGCGCATACAAAAAGTTGAAATGCATTGGAAGCATTTGGAGCTAAAATTTAGCATTTCATTATCATCTTAACATTGAAAGAACCCATTTTATTATCATCAACACATTTCAAATTTCAAAGTTTTGGTCATCACTATCATCATCCAAATGATGATTATAATTGACCATGGGGAATTTTTGGTCACTAGTGTAACTATGGTAAGGTGTATGTATATCCCGTCGCATAATAATAATGCTTATTATTTCCTTAGAGCTCTTCCCTACACTCATTAATTAAAGAATCATGGTATGGAACATCCTAGACTTGGAAGATTGCTCCATAAATTTGAAATCTTATCCTTTGCATCTAATCTTCTTTGCACGCAAAGAACTTTGAGCTTCAAACTTGAATTTTTAAGCTTCAGCATTCAACTTTTCTGCTTCCATCTTCACTCAAAACTTCTCTTTTTTTGCAACTTTGTCAGCATCAATCTTTGCTAACTTGGATCTCTCTTTTGCTTCAAGGGAATCACTCTTAAATTTTGTATGAGTTGCCAAGTCTTACAAAAAAGAGGCAAGGGATAATGTAGCCTTAGAAGGCCTGGTGAGAAGTTTCATACCTTCCTCCTCACACTCCCTTCCTTGTTCTTCTGCCTTTTGTCCTCGAGCTCTCCATCATTGTCTCCATCTCGAATCTCCTCCTTGGTTGCTTTCTTGACATTAGATTGTGTATTGCTCTCATCTCCAAGTCCATGAGTGCTATTATTATCTAGCCCTTGAGTACAAAGGACAAATAAAGGAATTGAATCTATCCCGAGAAATGTATAAAAAATGCTTGAGTTATTCTAGATCCAAATATGGGAGTGTCACCTTCCTCTTCTTCAAGTGTAACATCCTTGTCATTTTGCCACATTCCTTTGGCAATTCCAATCCCCACGCTTACAAGTGCTAGAGGAGCAATGTTGGTTCTACGGCCAAACATCATATCCATTCTCCGGAAATGATGGCAATTGTGAGTTAACTTATCATTTGTGGTACTCCAACCCCTCTTCAATTCCTTCTCAATGTGCACTTCCCCTTGTCTTTCCAATCTTTCCAATCTCAAGCAGCCTTGTATGATTTCATATAACATGCATTTCTTATATAATTTATTTCCTATCATAGACTTGGAAAACCCTTTTCCATGTCGGACCAAATAAGTTGTCGTGTAGCTAAAATAATGCTCTTTTGAACTGGTTTCTTGTAAATGTTACCCATAATTTGTGTAAAATGCTCTTCATCTTCTAAATCATCTAAAATCTGCCCATAATAATGAGACATCATACAAACGTCTCGTCTTCAAATTTGGAACAGCTCCCATTGAGAGTAGAGGATGGAGCGGAAGCATAAGTAACCTTTTTCTTCAGCAGATCTTGGAAATTAACACCATATGGAGATACACAAATCGATGAATTGGGATGGGAATTGAGATCTTGTTCCGTGTACTCCACGATTTCTACTAGGGCAAGTTTTCAAAATCCAATCCAAGAGTGAGTGCCCCTACAATTTAACAGACTACAATCCAAAATAGAGCGCCTAATGTAAAGAACTACCATCCAAAATGAGCATGGCTAGCAAACTTCAATTCAAAATGTGAACGATTCCCATGACATGAAATCAATTCTGTTGGATTTGTTGAATAATCTAATTATTCAACAAATCCAATAATTAGGTTGTGCAAGGGAAAGTTTGAATATCTCACGTGTATCCATCCTCGTTCCACGTGGTTCTTCCTTCATTCTAATTTTCTCTTAATTCTTCTTTATGTGTCCCTAATTCGATCAATATCCTTCCTCTAATGTCCTTGTTTTGACCAATAACCTTCATCTAATCTCACCCGTAACCACCCCAAACTTTATAAATGAAATCAACCGAGGTTCAAATCCAAATCCCTTCACCCATAAAAGTGTTTAAGCAGGTAATAAGTTATTAGCCAATTCCTTTTACAGGTCCCCGCCAAAAAATTTACACTTATCTCTCCGCTACCTGAAAGGTTCCCGTTCGTTTTTATTATTGAAACCCCTTAAAAGGTGGTCCAACTTTAGTTCCTTTTGACCGTAAGGTGTCTTCTCAATCGTCTCTGAGCTCAAGAGAGAAAAGCGGCCCATCCGGCAGTGCAGTTCCAAAACTGGTAAGTCCTACTTCACTCGAAATACTTTGTCTACGATATCGTAAAGACAATCTGCTCATGAGTTGAGTTGCAGAGCCAAGATGAACTGTTTCGGTCTCCAGTGATGCTATATTCCTTCCACACTGCTTAAGTTGTCAAGTTTGCATAGTGGTCAGATGACAATTTTAGGTAGATGGCAACTTGGTTCTGAGGTCATTGTCTGTAGTCAACCTAAGATACTAAAAGCGATAGTGTACGAAGTGCAGGGTAAGAAATGGTGAATCGGCAGGTCTCTGCTGCGTAGTCCACCTTTTTTTATGTTCAAATATCTAAGAAGAACAAGGATATTGATGGACACACAGGGATTGGCAAACTTGCTGACCCGAAAGCCCCATGCAGATTCCTGTTGCTATACAACATGCCTCTGTTCCTCCGCAACGCAGCTTTTGAGGTAGGAATTATACAGAAATTGAGATGGTTTTCCACTATTGTGACGCTTCGGGGACATTTTTTTATCACCGTGACAGTGCAGTCCGGGGGTTAACCACAGACATCAATCAATCGAATCCATTTTCCGATTGCATTTAGGATCCCTTGGCAATATATTAGTAAGTTCAATCAAGGTTCAGTAATAAAGCAGGTATAGTGATCGACCATAGCCTTCCTTGCGCTGAAGTTGTTCTTGATAAGCAGTTCCCGACCACCGCTCAAGCTATGCAAAACTTCAATGTGAGAATATGAGAATAAGAAATAGAGTATTGGAAATCTGGGGAAAAGAGAAGATCCGACGAAAAGATTTCAATCCACAGAACTATTTCCACTGTAGAAGACTTCCCACTGCGACTTTGGTAGCAAAGGAGTAAGAACTGTGTGCAGAAGTAAGTAACATCTTAAGAGGTCTGACTGAAGGAGGCAACATGCATTATTCGTCCGGACAGAGGGAGCAGTAGCTGAGAATGATGTTTCTCCGCAGACACAAATCATTGCACCAGTATTGGCGATCGTGTGAGCTTGAGTGATAAAGACTTTCTAGCAAAATCAACGAGGCATCGGCCAACGAATCCTGGTAAAGCAAACCTCGTCGAAGGTTTCCTCCCGGGGGCACACAGCAGATTGCCGGATGCAAATCTCTTTACGTTCTCCTATCTGACTGGGACTCTCGGGCATCATTACTTTTCCACAGCATCTGTTGCGTTTCGACATCACCTGTGGTGGTGGTGGTCTGTCTAAACAACTCAAATCAAAGTGAATTCGGTGAACATTCGCGAGACAAAGCTAGAAGAGAAGTTGAAGTGGGGCATATTCAAATTTCAAAAACAGGATTGAATCAGAGTCTTAATGAGAAATTTATATTTACGAGAGTATTAAGGAACACCCCGGAACACCCCTGTAACCCCCCGGATATAGCTACGCGTCATGGTTTTAATTTACAGAAAGATATAATTGGATAAGAATTTTAATAAGAACTTAATATTTATGCGACACTTAAGGAATACTCGATTCCCATAAAAAGTTATGGGTTATGATTTTAATTTCCCGTAAATTATGGGTACTCTGCTCTTAAACATTTTGGGTTTCCTCCATCCAAATATCTATGAATTATTTGTAAAGTTTATACGGATTCCTATAGGGTTTTGAAATAGCTAAAATTAAAACCCCAAGTGTGATTGACCCATTACCTAACGCAACCCTCTCCGTCTTGAGAACCTGGTTCCAAAACCGTGACCGTGAAGGGCATGAGAGATGCCACTCAACAATCGGGTTGAAACGAGTCGTTTAGTGCAAGCAGTCCGGAGAACGTATAAACGGCAACTCAGTTTAGGAAGAAACGTGAGACCGGTGACCGCGTAAGATAACAAGAAGGATGGGAAAACCCCTCCAAGCCGTACAAAGATAAAGAAACTGAAGAGTAAATGGAACCAAGAAATGCTCTTAACCCTTTCAGCCAATCTGCTTCTGGCTCTTGGATCAAGTGACACGAAACAGAAGTCCGTCCACTTCATTGAAATCTAAAAAATAGTACTTCATGGTCAGTATGGTTTGTGGCGAATGGAGGATAGTACGTTTCCAGTCAGCCGTCACTTGCAGGGTTCGAACCAGGGCAGTGCCAACAGGTTTCAATCTGTCGTCTTAACCACTCGGCCAAATTGATTTCAGATGTATGTCCAATGAATATGCTATAAATTCGAAACATATGGGAAGACCCACCAAGCCGTACAAGGGAAGAGACAAACGAGATAAAATGGAACTATGCCGCAATAATATCGATATGAGGATCTGTACTACCGCTCTCGGGCTAAAACATTTACATGTATTCGAGAAGGAGCTACAAAGTTTGTATTCCACCGGTTTCCAGAAGCGTGTCCACATTGAAAGAAGATCATCAGTTCACCTAGAGAAGGCGAGGAAATCAAATGCTATGACAGCTGATCCTAAGAGATGACATAAGAGGAGAGTGTGTGTGAGGGAAATGTTCACGATTCGTTCCTTACATATTGCATACATACGAACGTACATTCTGAACAGAGAGATGCCCGAGGGCTCTGTTCAGAACAGACTCTGTGCCACTTCCTTAATGCATGTCAGGGGCCTGTCTTCGAACTAGACACAACTAAGAAGATAAACTCACCAACAAATCCAGTTTGCATTACATTAACCCACAAGAATCAAACATACCTACAGATTGCGCGCAAGTAGGACACGTTTTCTGTCCTAAAATCAGAATATAAACTAGTAGTGTGAGAAAGACTTTTGTACCTAAAAGAACAACAGACTTGCCCTTCTAGTCAAAAGGGTCACCATATAAGATATAAACGCGTTTCCCATTCAACATTTCAGCAATTTCCAGGAAGAGGTCTACTTGAGGATTACCTGTATACCTTGCACTATGGAAGGAAAATAAAACATATACACGGTACCACATGGAAAGAACACAGCATGTACTATTTTCTGATGGTCTCCTTAGGGAAGCTTAGGGAAGCATAGGGAAGCAGCACGGGCTCCTTGTAGAGGAGAGGGGTAGAGGTCTATCTCTCCAGACATGTTTATATCCTAATATCACGGTCCTTTACTTGTGCGGCTTGATGGGGTCTTTCCATCCTACTTGTTTTCTCATCCAGTAGCATTCTTATCAAATAAAAATATTATATTACCATTAGCAGCATATCTCAATTACTTTACAATTTATTCAAGTTTTGTGTCTTCACGGTGAACAACCCGCAATATGAACACCTAGCATGGCTAGGGTGCTCCCTCCACACTTACCAGACATATTATTGGAAGCTCTCTACCATATAGTTCAGGATTATACTACCCTCGTCTTTGGTTCTTGTTATTATTAGGGCATTTTTTCCCTAGTGTACTTTTGGGCCCGGTTGTTGTTTGGCTTTATTGGCCATTTGGGACTGGCAGGCCTCATGCCTTTTGCACTTGTTTGATTCAATTCAACCAATCCCTAGTCAACCAAACCAAACATCTACTTTCAAACTTGTTTGGTGATTCTATTACATTATAGTTTTGAGTTTGAAATAGAGAACTTGGTATATTTATGGATATATTACTTGTTTGATTCAATTCAACCAATCCCTAGTCAACCAAACCAAACATCTACTTTCAAACTTGTTTGGTGATTCTATTACTTTATACATTTTTGAATTTGAAATAGAGAACTTGGTATATTATGAAAATATTCATAAATTTTATGTGTAGGTAGGTCTATTACTTATGGAAGAGATAGTATTTACAAACACCTTATTTTTAGATATCTTGTAGTGTGTTTGGATAGTTAAGTACACTCAATATCTTTACTTACTTCCTTTTTGTAGTTACTGATAGGTATGTCTTGGAGACTTAGAAATATTTGTAATGTGATAATGGTAAAGAGATCACTTTTTCTAGATACTATTGTGAAAGAAAAGAGATAAAGTTGATTTCCTTGTACTGAAGATGATTTCAATCTTTTGCCTTTTTGCTGTTCAATTGGGATTGGGATTGGGATTGGGATTGGAATTGGAATTGAATTAAAGTTTGTGGGATTTATTGATGGATTGATAATTTAATAGTTGATAGATTAACTTTTCATTTAGTTAAAGTATGTCTTCACTCTTACTCTAATAAGGATGTAAGCACTTTAATACTATCTCTACTTTGCATTAAGGCCGTCTGGCTCATACTAATTATATTTTTTGTAATGATGAGGTTTAACCTAGATTCAATGCACCGATCTGCATTTTCATTATTTATTTGTGAACTTAGTACTACCTTGGATATAATAGGAATCCATATGACATGTTGCCTTTTCTAATGATAAAAGATAACTACCATAATATTACAAATATAATGTTTGTGAGGATAGGGAAAACCAAATACTTCACTTGAAGGAAACATTGGTATATATTGTAGATTATATAAAATAAGACAAATTTATATATGGTCCCATATGATCAAGTTATAATTGTAAATTTCATACATACAATGTAGTTTTGGAGAAGATTATTATTCATTCTCTTGATTTGTAGCAAGTAAACTACCAGTAGCTAATATCTCCAAAGTATAAAAGTATGCAATTAGGTCACTTCTATATTCCTCTAACATTGAAGGCAAAGGAATTTAGATGAATTTATGGATATAATGTTTAACTCTATTGTTTAGAATTCCACAAACAAATTACTATACGACACAACTATCATTCTCATTTGCTTTTGGTGTATCACTTTTTTATTGTAACTTATTTTAGCTAGTGAGCATACACTTTTCAGAGAGCATTGAATAATATAATATAAGAGAACATATTAAATTAAACAATACTTCTTTAGATGATCCATTTAGATGATCCATGGCAATTAGAATTAGATGATCCATGGCAATTAGATCCATGGCAATTAGAATATTTTCACTTGCATAAATTAGACATTCTTTGAGTGCAATAAATAAAATATTTCATTTTGATGCTATGGGAGCTTAACCTCATCTTCTCTTGCATAAATTAGACATTCTCAATGTACAATAAATAAAATATTTCATTTTGTTGCTATTTGAGCTTAATCTCATTTTCTCTCTTAATTTTTCTTCCCTTCCTTCTTTTATCCATGTTTCCTTTCTTCTTATTATTTTGTGCATCACATTTACTTCCGAACTATGAAGCTACTACTAAATCTTTAATCCGTCCATAGAAACATTAAGTACAAACATATATGATGCAATAGTGGCATGAGGAATCAATGTAGGAAAATAGAGCCTATATTTCTAGCATTATATGTCTATCCTATGTTCATTATTCAATTCTGGTTCCATTGGTACTTAGATTGAAGGCTATGAATAATTGAGTAGAAAGTTATAAGTACTTTTAGGTTTTTAGTGTTTAGAGTGGTTACTTCACATTTAGAGTGATGGGTCAAGAATTTTCATTTTAAATTTCTTGTTATTCATGGTTGAGTTCCATTGGAACTTAGTTTGAAAATTTTTGATATGGAAATTGAAAGTCATGAGAGTTTATAGTTGTTAGGATTTGGAGAGATTGAATTTACTCATGTGAGTTGGGATGTGAGGGATTTTGGTTTTGCAAGTATGGAGAAATATAGAGAGGAGCATCATGTGTTACAATCATTGTTTTTGTGCTAGCCATGGCTACACTTCCCTATGTAGGGCCACCCAAAGTAGCTCGGGATACACCCATTGTGTCATCAATGCTTTATCTTGCAAGGAGTAAAGACCCATGTGGGAAGGATGCACAAGGACTATGATTGGACCACTCAAGATGCTCACATGAGGCAAGCAACCACATCAACAATGGTGACACTTGGGGTAAGCACACCTCCTCTATCCCTTTGTTGATTATTTTGTGAATACCAATCAAGTTGTAGGAGTGGTTAGCATCTCAAGCAAGTTGTATCTTGGGGTTATTTGAGACTAGTTTTCCATGTCTATACATGTATTCCATATGGTATCCCATATGCTCCATGATAGATATGCACTTTGCCTACCACTTGATCATTGGCACGTTATCTCTTGGATGAGTTAGCATGTTTCTTATTTCTCTTACAACTTTGATGGTGCCTTGTTATGCTAGAAGGAGACATGCATGGCATAGATAGGTGGCTTCTTGGTTTCATTGATTCCAAGTGGGGTATTGGGTTACCCTATAGGAAATATTGGTTAGAGTTGCACGTTTTAGGAAATAGATTCTACCATAGGATACCACAGAGTTCACTTGATTACAATGATGTAGAACATTAGATCAAGTGGAGAGAGTTTAGTAGAGTAGCACAAGTGCTACACCCTTTGTTTATGGCTAGTCCCATTAATGAGACTATCTCTTCCCTATGCTCACTACATCATATGGCAGGAGAAGGAGTACCATTAGAGGTCTTAGATTATCAAATTGAGCAAATTTTATATCTTGATAGGTCACTTGTTGCACAAGCGTTGTGCACTACCCCTTACCTCTCCTCAATAGGCTTGTTATGGATGGCATATGAGCATCTTAGAGATTGATTTCAAGTAGATGATCCTTCTTGTGGATTTATTGAGCTATTTCAAGGTGGTTGCAATAGTAGCAAGGGAAGATATTCCTACATTAGTTAGTCGAGTATTAGAGGCTAGTCAACTTCTCATGATGGAGAGGGGTATGGTGAGCATTTGGCTGATTGCTATTGGATTTTTGTGTTTGGTTAGCCACAACACTGTCCTTGAACATCTATCTCACTTTTGAGAGCACCTCAATCCACATTTGTTTGGTGTAGCTACACTTGTAGGTTGTAAGGCTATTTCCCTAGGCATCAAGGCACTCCTAAATATCCATCTAAAGTAGGTTGTAGTATAGGTGGATATTGAGAACACTTTTAATAGTGTCTCTTGAGCATCCATCTCTAGAGAGCTTAAGGAGGTCGAGGGATCCTTGGCAAGTCTCATTCCTTTTGTGTGATCATTTTATGGCTCACTTGCTTCCCTTTACTACCAGCATGTGTGGTCATAGGAGGGATTCACCATCTTGGAGTTAGTTGTTAATACAAAATGGGCAAATCCTTTATGGGGACCTTTGTTTGCCATGGCTCACTTCAATGCTCTCTTATCTACTA
Source organism: Lunularia cruciata (assembly GCA_948567375.1). Classification (NCBI taxonomy): domain Eukaryota; kingdom Viridiplantae; phylum Streptophyta; class Marchantiopsida; order Lunulariales; family Lunulariaceae; genus Lunularia; species Lunularia cruciata. The sequence goes on along the minus strand of OX419757.1, from coordinate 49,204,433 downwards.
CTTTGGCCATGCCAAGTTGTGTATTTCCCTCCTTAGCAAACAATAAACACATTGTGGGCCCCATAGATCAGATTAGGTAGGCCTTTGATCACTTGACTATTGAGCTACACCTTGTAGGCTTGAGAATCAAGGCATCAAAGTGCAGAGCATGGTCCTCTTTAGGTATCCCAACCAATTGACCTTCTCCGCATGGTTCTTCCTTCCTTGACTTTGCTATCACATTTCAAAGCTTTTGATAGGAGGATTATGGGAGTCTTGGTGATATCATTGGACATGGTCATTTGAGTGTGTGACAAGGGATTTAGCACTTAAATAGACATCTCTACCAATATTGTGCATAAGAATAGGCGTATTATTTATGGAGGAGATTGAACCTATAACACTTTTTGTAGTTGAGCTCTCTTAGCACCACCTACTTTCCTCTTATTTTGTAGTTGTTGATAGGATAGTTTTGGAGACATATGTGACCAAGGTGGAGGAGGGATCCTTTTCTCTCCAAGTATTATTGTGGTAGATGAGAGATGGTCTATCTCCACGGGCACAAGAAGACCTTCCATCTTTTGCTTCACTATTGTTGTAACAATATGGAGTTTAGTGACGAAGTTAGTTGAGCTTACGAAGTAGAGAATAAGACAAAATAGCCTAGAATATTCTAGAAGCATCTAAGAAGCTTCTTAGGAAGCTTCCTAACTAGTTAACTTGCGCCCTAAGCAGGTAGCTTCTAGAAGGAAGCTTCTAGAAGCTTCTAACTAGCTTAGCTTGCACGCCAAGTAGGCGACTTCTAGAAGGAAGCTTCTTGAGAAGCTTCCTAGTTAACTTGGCTTGCACTCCAAGAAAGCGGCTCAAGGAAGCTTCTTGAGAAGCTTCAAGGGACTTGTATGATACCTATAAATACCAAGGCCAAAGCTCATGCTAGGCATTCGGAGTTTTCCCTCATTCAAGTGTCCCAATGTGAATTTCCATTCTCCTATTTCTCTCCTCGGTTTTGGTCTTTTACATTGGTATCAGAGCAGGAATGGGATGGATGGAATTTATGGACCACCAAATCCACTTCCGCCAAACCATTGGGACTTTCATGTCCAGATATTACCAAAGCATCGTTTCACACAGTTCATCACCTCACGCTTTGGGCAGGATTTTCTACATATGATCATCATGTCAGAGGAACCCTTGATACTTCCAGTTGTGACTTATGGAGAACGGTGGACGTGTTGTATCTATGTGTTAATCAACTAGATAAATTGAGGGTAGTGGATTAGGGTAGTAGCAATGGCCGCAATACCGGATGTTATCCTTGCAATGCAACAACAAATCGAGCATCTTACTCGATTGTTGGATGAACGAGACCAGCAACGACGAGAACAGATAGACAGAGCGCCAGTTCGACATGGAGAAGATCGCATTCGATTTCCGAAACCCAAGGTGTTTGAAGGCAAGAATGTTCCAGGCACAGTGGAAAATTTTGTGTTTGACTGTGAACGTTACTTTGAAGCCACCAATCTTCAAGACGAGCGGAAACAAATTCTCTTGGCTTCTAGCCAGTTGGATGGCGTGGCAAAACTTTGGTGGCGATTCCGAGTAGAAAGAGCTGAACAACAAATTGTTACACCAATTTTGACATGGGCAGAATTCAAGGATGCAATACTTGGTCGATTTCAGACTATAAATGCCACCCGAGCTGCACGAGATAAATTGGCGGAGTTGAGGCAGATTGGTTCGGTGAGAAGCTACATCACACAATTTCAGAATATCATCATGCAAATTCCAGATATCCAAGAAGGTGAAGTTCTGGATCGATTTGTGCGAGGATTGAAGTCACGAACCAGATTGGAGGTGACCATGCGAGAGCCACAGAACGTAGAAGAAGCCATGCAATTGGCTGAGCGTTTTGATTCCTTAGTTGCAACAACTTGGTCTCGACCTCGACCTACACAAAACCTACCCGTACCACGAGTGGAAGAACCGGTACCAATGGAGATTGATGCTATCCAGCGAAGACCACTTGGCACAGCAGATAGAGAAAGATTACGACAAAATGGAGGTTGCTTTTATTGTCGCCAGTTGGGGCATCGCATTGTTGAATGTCCACTCAAGAATAGACAACCTCGACAAGTTGCCCAAGTGGAGGTTGTGGAGCGGAATGATCCGGGAAACGAGGAATCCCAGTAGGAGATTTCAAGCCACCTACTGGGAGCTTGATTAGTTCCAATGGGATTGAAGGCTCAACCTATGCAAGTTTGCTTCACTTGCAAGGTATGATATCTAATCGGGGTTGTAGAATTTTGGTTGATTCTGGAAGTTCAGAGAATTGCATGTCTATGCAAGTGGCAAAGGAATTGGGTATTCCTATCAGGCCAGTGATTGGAAGTAGTTTGATGATGGCGGATGGTAGAAAGGGTTCTGCATTCCGCACCTTGCATCTTGTTACCTTCAAGATTGGGAAGGAGTATTTGGAGTGTATGAGGTTCGTAGTGGCACCTCTACATTATGATATCATTCTAGGTCTACCTTGGCTTGAATGTCATAAGGTTCAATTTGATTGGACCCGACACCAAATTCAAGTACAACACCAACGTAGGAATTTCCGATTAGGTTGTCTGGCACCTCTGAGTAAGACACCTAAGAATAGTCAGTCCCAAGATGGGAAGTTTGTCGAGAAGGTAGCCATAGAGCGAATCTGGAAGGGAGATGAGTCCCAAGATGGGAAGTTTGCCAGGAAGGCAACGATGGAGCAAGCTTGGAAGAGAGATGAGTCCCTAGAAGGGAAGTTTGTGAAGGAAGCAGCCATAGAGCAAGCTTTGGAGGACGATAAGTCTGTATTCGCGGTGTGGATCAAGCCGATTGCACAAGAACAATCTGAGGAGGGCCAAGTGCCACATCAAGCAATGGTTGATCGGATAGTTCAGGAGTTTGCAGATGTGTTTCCGGATGATCTGCCAAAGGGATTACCCTCCGATCGAGGTATGCCCTTCAAGATCGAGTTATTGCCAGGGAGTACTCCAGTGAGTAGACCAATCTATCGGCTCTCACCAAAGAAGTTGGAGGAGTTGCGAACAACACTTACAGAGTTGTTGGAGAAGGATTTCATACGACATAGTACCTCTCCGTGGGGAGCACCGGTACTATTTGTTCCAAAGAAGGATGGAGGACTTCGTTTCTGTATTGATTACCGTGGGCTCAATAAGCAAACCGTGAAGAATGCATATCCCTTGCCTCGGATCGATGACCTGCTTGATCAACTAAGTGGAGCACGCTACTTTTCCAAGCTGGATCTTCGTAGCGGCTATTGGCAAATTCCTATTGAAGGAGAGGACGTGCAAAAGACTGCTTTTCGCACAAGGTATGGACATTTTGAGTGGAGAGTTCTACCTTTTGGACTCACTAATGCTCCAGCAGTCTTCATGGATCAGATGCATCGAGTGTTGGAGGGACTATTAGATCGGTCCGTGGTGGTGTTCTTAGATGATATCTTAATCTATAGCAGGACAGAGGCAGAACATGTGAATCATGTGCGAGAAGTCCTAAGACGACTACGACGGTAGAAATTTTACTGCAAGAAGTCAAAGTGTGCTTTTTGGCAGAAGGAGGTTACCTTCTTGGGTCATAAGATCTCATCAGAGGGGATCAAGATGGAAGAAGAGAAGATCAAGGCCATTACTGATTGGCCTACCCCGAAGGATGCTACAGAAGTACGAGCATTCAATGGACTGGCCAGTTTTTATCGACGGTTCATCCACTATTATGCTCACGTGGCTGCACCATTGACTGACCTCTTGGGAAAGAACTCGAGCTTCCAGTGGACCACCAAGCATGAAGAAGCATTCCAGAAGTTAAAGCATATGGTGTCTTCAAGACCTATTCTTCAACCATATGATCCTCAACTACCTTGTGTGGTTGATTTTGATGCTTCTAACTTTGCAATTGGAGCTATGTTGCAACAAGAATTTCCAGATGGACTACATCCAATTGCCTTTGTGTCTCGCCGACTAAATACAGCGGAAAGAAATTACTCTGCTCGGGATTGGGAACAACTTGCAATGGTATATGCCACCAAGGTATGGAGGCATTATCTCTTGGGGAAACAAGTGATCATGCGAACTGATCACAAGCCATTGTTGCAGACCTTACACCTAGAGCACATGAAGAGTCGACATCATCGATGGGAAGAGCAACTCCAATTGTTCGACATCAAACTTGAGTACAAACCAGGTCGGTTCCATGTCATCCCTGATGCTCTATCACGACGACCTGATTTGAAGTCTCTTCCTCTCATCACGGCAGCAATTACAACGGTGTCAATTGATCCCAAGATTCATAACGAGTTTCGGTTAGCCCTACAGCAAGATCCCTTCTTCCAAATGGTACACGGTCGTCTAACAGCACGCGACAAGGAGTACAACACCTTCTCCTTCAAGGAAGGCCTTTTATTCCATGCAGACCAGATCTATGTTCCAACCAAAGGTGATCTTCGACTTGTGCGCCTTCAAGAAGCCCATGATTTACCAATAGCTGGTCACATGGGAGTGGACAAGACCTTGGGCACCCTCCAACGCCAATGGTGGTGGCCCAACATGACACAAGATGTTCGAGACTTTGTCCGATCATGTGAGAGTTGCCAACGGAACAAGGCCAGCAACCAGAAGCCGAGTGGACTCCTTCAACCACTCGCCATTCCATCCGCTCGTTGGGAGCATGTGAGCTTGGATCTCATCACATCCTTGCCAAAGACAAAACAAGGACACACGGCAATTGTGGTGTTTGTGGATAAGCTTAGTAAGCAAATCCACTTGGCACCAACCTGTGATACCGTGGATGCTCCAACCTTAGCACAAATCTACTTCGACAATGTCTTCAAGCATCATGGGATGCCACGTGTACTCATCTCCAACCGTGATCCTCGATTTACCGGGAAGTTTTGGCAAGCACTCTTCCAGATACTCGGCACCAAGCTTGCTTTGTCCACGGCCTATCATCCTCAAACTGATGGACAAACCAAACGCGCCAATCGAACATTGGAGGATATGTTGCGGGCCTTTGTCAATGTCCACCATACCAACTGGGATGAATGTCTTGCAGCTGCAGAATTTGCCTACAACAATTCCAAATAGGCAAGCACTGGATTTTCTCCCTTCTTTCTCAATTTTGGCCAAGATCTGCTTGTTCCAGATTCTCTTCTTGCTCCCCCTCCCTCTCAGGTTCCTCATACTTCTACATTCTTGACCACTATATCCCAATCTCTCCAACAAGCCAAATCTCACCTCCTTGTTGCTCAGAATCGCCAAAAACAATATGCAGACCATCATCGTCGTGATCTCACCTTTGAAGTTGGTGATAAAGTCATGCTATCCTCTAGTAACCTCCCTCTCCCACTTGATACCCAAGTTCGTAAACTTGCTCCTAATTGGATAGGACCCTTTGATATCACCCACATTATCTCTCCTGTTGCTTATCATCTTGCCTTACCTTGTCACATGCATATCCATCCTGTCTTTCATATTTCCAAGTTGAAACCCTTTGTTCCTAACCCTTCTTCCTTTTCCTCTCGAGTCCAACCTCCCCCTCTTCCTGTCCCTATCAATGATCATGAGGAGTACGAAGTTGACCGTATCCTTGTGCGTCGCCATATTCCACGAGGCCGTCACCAACATACGGAGTACAAGGTCCTTTGGAAAGGGTATCCCCTTCATGATGCTACATGGGAACCTCTTTCTCACCTCCAAAATGCACAGATGGCCATCAAGGAATTCGAAGCTTCACTGGCGACGAGGACGTCACCAACTAGCGGCGGGGGAATATGTAACAATATGGAGTTTAGTGACGAAGTTAGTTGAGCTTACGAAGTAGAGAATAAGACAAAATAGCCTAGAATATTCTAGAAGCATCTAAGAAGCTTCTTAGGAAGCTTCCTAACTAGTTAACTTGCGCCCTAAGCAGGTAGCTTCTAGAAGGAAGCTTCTAGAAGCTTCTAACTAGCTTAGCTTGCACGCCAAGTAGGCGGCTTCTAGAAGGAAGCTTCTTGAGAAGCTTCCTAGTTAACTTGGCTTGCACTCCAAGAAAGCGGCTCAAGGAAGCTTCTTGAGAAGCTTCAAGGGACTTGTATGATACCTATAAATACCAAGGCCGAAGCTCATGCTAGGCATTCGGAGTTTTCCCTCATTCAAGTGTCCCAATGTGAATTTCCATTCTCCTATTTCTCTCCTCGGTTTTGGTCTTTTACAATTGTCATATTGGACTAAAGGTTTGCAATCTTCCTTGATGGAGCAATAATGTCAACATATGCTACATTCCCTCTTAGTTGACTTATCTATTCCTTGGGCCACTAGAGCATATCTTTGCTCTTGCTTTGGCAAGGGTGCAGGCTCATGGATCCTAGCTCAACCATGCATTAGGGCATTCCAACTTGCACCAACCACTTTCTTTACAACAATGAGGTTTTGCCTAGGTTTGGTCCACCCATTTGCATCTTTGTTACTCAATTTTGAGTGTGGTTCTACACTAGATGTAGTAGTGGTTCATATGACATGGTGTCCTTATGGAGGATAGAGGATAGCTACCCATGATGCTATCAGGGATATAATGTTTGCTATGGTACAAGAGAGTGGATACCTTCCTTGGAGAGAGCATTCATATTCTTTGTAGACAACACGTGCTAGAGAAGGCTTATACTTGGTCCAAGATGATCAAGTGATAGTGGAAAATGTTGTGGTTCTAAACCCTATATGTGATGCATTTTTAGAGGGAATGATTACTCATCTCCTAGATGGGCGGCAAGCGGAGAAGTAACACTTAAGGTCTCTAAGTATATAGGTATGCAGCAAGGTCATCTCTTTGTTCCTCTAGCCTTGGAGTTAAATGGAAAGATTGACATGGTGTTTGACACATTTATCAAGGATTCCATGAGAGCTTATCACATTAAATGTAATAGGTATCACTCTCATTCTCATACTTTGTAGCATACTTTAGGTAGTGTGTGCCATTGCTCTATAGAGAGCATTGGTTGGTGCAATCCATAGAGAACAATCACTCTAGGTGATGCTTCTTTGGATGCCCCAATAGTTTGTAGACCTTACAACTTGCATAGCTTGGATATCTTAGGGATGGTAGTGCAGATTTCTCATATCAATAATATTAGGTCCTAGCCTGATTTTACCTCTTTTGTCTCTACCTTGTACAGCCTGATGAAATCTTCCCATCCTTCATGTGTTCTATGTGGTCACTTTTTTCTCTATTCAACTCCCACAACAATAAGTGAAGTTGTAGACATTAGGGGTTTCAAAAATGCATTTTGGCCTTCCATAAAGATCTAGTAAACAAGCGGTACTAGAGTTGCGGCAAAGCTTTACAATTGGGTGCAAGATGTACCCAGATTGGGTCATGAGAGGTTCTTTGTTATTGTAAATCTTTACAAGGTATAAAATTTCTACCCGACAAATTGAGGGAATTTAGATGAGAAATTTATTGTTTTTTTAGGGACCCGCTCACAACCTATAAAATTTTTGTTGGAGGATTAGAAAAGAAAAGTCTTCATAAAAATGAATAGTATATAAAAAAAATTACAATTTTATGGTACTTAGGGTTGCAATTTTAGGTGAATGTTTCAATTTCAACCTTTGGTGAACGGAGTAGAAGAATAAATTAAATTAGTTGAGACAATTATGAAATAATTAATGATAGGAATTTATAGAAGAGTATCACCTTGCCATGTGTTAATTTTTTATCTCTAATTAATACTTATTGATCCATATGTAAACCTCAAATTACCATAAACTAGAATGAGTCACTTTTTCTTAGAATTTCTAATGCATGTAAATTGAGTATTATAAAACTTCAATCATACCTCTATTATATCCACCATAAATTTTTTCCTCCACCTACTAAGTGGTTTCATACTCCAAATTTTCAAAATTTAATAGGTAGAATATTGATATCCGCATAAAAAAGTTTTATGGGTACTAGTAAATTTTAATTTCTGAAAAATGAACACATCATTAAAATTGGCTATAGGATCTAGAATGTGCTTTACAATAGGAGGGGTTTCGATTTCATACTTACATGAATTCAGTAGTCACCACTTATCATTAAATGAAATGTTTGGGTTAATTAAACATATCATGCCAAGTGGATGTGAAAGAGGTATGATAATAAATTTCCACCGGTTTCATGATTTTCAAATCTTCCCTCTTGCAATTTGCGTGGTAACAAGAAGGTTTGAATGACACTTTTCTCTCATGGTGAATTTGTTTGAACAAGGGAATTTAATGAATGAGTAAACACACCGCCTACCCATGATCACCTCAATACCCATGAGTAGTACCCACGGCAATTTGAACTCAAGCCCAAATGAAATTGAAAGTATCCCAATCCATGCATTGTCATGAAAGAGGATTTCATAAGTATATGAATGGTGAAAAGCTTTACAAAAAGTGTGCTTTATAGTGTGGACCTTAAGTTCCCAATTCTTGATTACACCATTCCGCTATCTAGAATGACAATGATGAGTGGTGACATTCATGTTATTATGATTTCATTGTAAAACTAATTTTTATATAAATTTCATAATTTCTTATCTAGGCAACTAATTTTCAATTACAAAGAAAATTGATTTTCCATTGCACATTCTTATCTATGTGATTGATTTTCTAACATAGTTTTGACTATGTTGTAACTTGCATTGTATTGTTTCTTGTGGAGTTGTCAAGACTTCAAGTGGAGTCATAGAATATAAAGAAATAAAATTTGTTTTTCTTATTGATTGTATTGTTGTAAAAAATGCTTTGCAATCATTTGTAAGTATTTGTGCTAAGCCAAAAACCATGAGAGCCACACAATCCACATAGATAATGGTTTGCATAATCTATGTGACCCATGCCTGGCTCTACTAAGTATGGTACTACTCTGACCTAAGACTTCCACTACTCTCATCCTTCTTCTTTCTTGTATGCGAGTGTGTTGGGATATGACCTAAAGGTAGGCATCCATGTTGGTCTTGATATTAAGAAATAAGGACAAAAGCCATTTGAAGAATGGGAGATCCAAAATTCATTGAATGCAATGAGAACATAGTATGTGTAAATCAAGATGAGTATTAAATTTGGGCTTAATGTGATTGGATTGTATATGATATCATAGCATGCATTACAAACTATAAATTTTTTCTAGATGCATGAGTCCAGAAAAAATCTAAAGAGAGTTGTATGACCATTACAGTTAGTCTATACAATAGAATGAACAAAATCATCAACATCCAACTCACACTAAGATACTTGGAAGCAATCACCAATGTCTCCTCATACCAATTTTTACATTCCTCATGAATTGCTAGGGCAAACTTGGAGTGTTAGAGAACTACAAAGTATATTTATCATCTACATAATAAGTATGAAACATATAAGTCTTGTCTTGCTTCTTTCTTCTTGCTTAATATGCCTTTGATCACTCTCAAGAAACCTGCCTTCCTTTCTCTTTCCTTCTTCTTTCTCTCTTTTTGGAATCTAGAATCCTTTGATACTCTTCTACACCCTTCTTCTCACTTTGATCCCTCTCTTATACTCTCTTCTTGCACTTCTTGTTGTCCTCTCTTTCTTTGATTCCTTAAAATCCAACCCCTAAACTTTCCTTCTTATAAAATCCAAGTGGGAGAAATTGAACTAGATTGAGAAAACAACATCAATACGAATCTTGCTATTCTATGGAGAAAAGTTCATTCATCAATTTGGTAAAGAAAAGCATACATAGGAATTACACAAATTTCATGTGGTTTTGCCAATGTCTGCTTAAGTCCACAACTGCACAAGATTTTATTCACTCAAGAAGTGTCAAGATCACAATTGACCACCAACACTTTAATATATATACACTTGCACTTGTCATCCCTTGTCTAGTTTTGGATTGTGTGGTGCTGATTGATCCCATATCTAACCATAGATTGTTTGTTACTAATTGATACATGTCACCTCACAAGCTTTCACAAGTGAGGCCCATTCCCACAACTTCACATAGTGTACATTCTTGCAGTATGTTCCCATAGTGGAATCCCACTACCCTGCAACAAAATTCTACAACCATTCCCACAAGTCAGGCAACACACATTTGTCCCAAACTTCAGGTGAATGCAGCTTATTTTGTAAAGCTTCATTTTCCATGATCTTGATGTTAATGGAAAGCCCTTGAGAAGACGCTTCCAATGAAATAAATTATGCTTCTTTTTCATATGTATTCACAAAGAAATCAGTCCCAATAGGAACTTCCTTTTTGTGCATTTTCATAATTTGAAGATTTGTCCCATACTTACACTTCTACTCTCTTGTAGATAACTTGTCTCATACTAACTTTTCAAACTTTCCATAGGATATTTATCATGTAAATCATTCCCATAATTAATCAAACTCCATACTTAATAAATCCTTCATACCTTCTTCTTCCTTGATTTCTCTATTCTACTTTCTCCTTTGATCTCCCTAATCTTCATTCTATTTTCAAATCTTTTTAATCCTCTCTCCCTTTGGTTGTCTGTTTGATTCCCTTTGGTTTTGGGTTTTAGTTCTCAATCATAGCTTTCTTTCACCAAAATCTCACACACTAAAAACTCAATCCTTTTCTCACTTTTTTTTCTCAATGAAATTCTCACACTGAAATGCCAACCAGCTATTTAAGTTGATGATTGCACCTAAAAACCTACAACCTCTTTAAAGAAGATCCTTATGGACAAATTCCAAAACACAAATCCAAAATTGATTGAATAAGAAAATTTTCAAATAGAATAAATATGTATACATCTAGTTCCAATTTATAAGAACAATGGGAGTAGAACTACAAATATTTCTACCCTAAATATTTAAACAAGTAACTATGGAATTTCAAACAAGTAACCTTGGATATGACCAATTCATCCACTAAGAGGGACACCACCTCTTGAATATTGTTCTCCTTATCTGAATCATTGGAAGACTCACTAATACATACAACAAAGCTCTTATTCTTTCTCAAGCATAGGAAGGTCTAAACCACTAAATTTAAATTCCACCATTTTATTAATATCTCCAAGGGATCTTGGTAGCTCCAATCATTGTTCCACTTATCCATTGCCTTGAGCAAGTCACTTTCTAATTCATACCTCAAAATCTAGCAAATGCTTTTTGTAATTTGGATATGAAGTTGTATGTGGTTGTTAGTACACACATCGTGGTAGTAGGTCTTCTCAAACAATGATGGCCCTATCAACTCAACCAATCAAGTCAAAAAGAATTTGGATTGAGGATTTTGTAGTTAGAGGTTCTCTTAAATAGTGATGGTTTTGTCAACTCAACTACTCAAATTAAAGTGAAATTTGGATTGAGGATTTCAATCTATAAGGAAAAGCAACTAAAAGCTAGAGGGAGGAGAAGTGGGGCAAATTCAAATTTCAAAAACCTTAGTGGATTGGTTAGAGTCATAATGAGAAATTAATGTTTATGTACCAAGTCCAAAGCACCCATAGCCATAAAGCTACGGATCATGGTTTCAATTTCCCATAAATTTTGTAAAGCTATGTGTCTTTTTCTCATAAAAATCTTTTGTACCCTAAAATTCAATACCCAAAAAAATTTTGGGGCTCTCAAAAAAGCTAAATCTGAAACCTCCTATTGTAAAAAAAGAGTTATAGATCTTTTACATCACTCCCAAAACTCCTCATTGAAATCCTCACATTTGGGTTTACTAATGCTTGTAAATATTTGTAACCGTTTTATGGATCCATAAAAAAGTATATGGATAGCAAATGAGAGAAAATTGCATCTTTATTACCAAATTTAATAACCCAAGCCCTCTCCCTCTCCCTCTGGTGCTCGTGTGCGGAAATCGTCAAGCCATTTCTAGCCTTCGGGGCCACTCGGGTCGCTTACTCCGTGCTTTGGGCCCTTCGGGTCGAGCCTTACAAGCCTAGCCAAACAAAGAATAAACAAAAAATTTTGTTTATTCTCTGAACTTTCATTTACATAGTAATTGAATATTAGGTTTATTATTGTTTGCTTCAAGCTTAAGAGCTTATTACAAAAAGGATGGATGTCTGAGCGGTTGAAAGCGTTGAGCGGTTGAAAGAGTCGGTCTTGAAAACCGAAGTATTGAGACTACCGAGGTTTGAATCCAACATAAAAATCTAAGGAAAAAATACAACAGTATTACTTTTTTTAGGTTACATGAAAATCTCTAGTATTATATCATCCAAATTCAAAACATATCTAGTATAATTTTGAAGTATTTATCGTCAAGCCTAAAATTTTATGGGACATTTCATTTTCTAATCAAATCCTCTTTATGAAATTAGAGACCCTCTATTGCTTGAGGGAAGCCTTGTGTAGATTTTAATTAGTGTCATGAATGCAAATGAAATTGAATCTAAAATGTATATCATGTGTCACTCTACAAAATCAAGAGGTCTGGTCACCAATGTTTAACAAGTGTCATACTCAAGAACCTTCAAGGTCCAGCCTACAAAATTGTTCCTTTCACATGTGCATCAAGAAAAAATAGAGTTTTGAAATGCATGGGGAGAAAATAAAGATCTAGGTGAAGGGAGAAGGAGCAAGAAGACTTGATTGTAAAGAAGGGATTTGACTAGAAACATGCCTTAACTTAGTGTTTGTGAAGTGATTTAGAAAGAAATAAAGAAGTATGCATATGCACTAATCACAATTTCACAAGATGAGGATGAGTGGTCGGATTTGTGTGGTTATGATGAGTGGGATTTGTGAATTTTCTTTGAGTGTTCATGGGACTTAGAGGATTTAAGCAAAGATGATGAGGAAGATATGGATAAACTAAGGAGTTGTGTTCATACACACAAAAAATTATTTGAACAAGAGAAATTGCATTGCCTATTATTCAAAATTTGAAAAAAAAATCCCATACTCTTGATCTACTTGCATACAAGCAACTAACTAGGATGGATTATGATTCTTCTTTACTTTAATAAATCCCCTCAAAGACAATGAGGTATTAACCAAGAAGGATGGGCAAAGAAACCAAACACCTATTTGGCTACAAGAGGCTATAGTAGTGAATGCACATAAATCTCTTGAGGAACTAGATTCTTGGTTGTAAAAGGCCAAGGAAAGAAGTAGTAGAAAGGAAGATCACATTGGCATATTCAAATGAGGAAACTCCAAATGCCTAGCATGAGTTTGGGCTTTGGTATTTGTAGGCAACCTAGGTACGAGGCTCCCAAGAAGCTTCAAAGGAAAGTTCCTTCTAGAAGCCACCTTACTTGGAGTGCAAGCTAACCTAGACATCAACTTGGCATACATGCTAAACTAACCATTTATTTGGCATACAAGTTACTCAACCCATGGAAAGTTCCTAAAGGATTCTCACCAAGAAGCTTCTTAAATTCTTCTAGAACATTCTTAGAGTTTTCTAGCTACATGCTAGTTCTAACCTTGTTATCTTTATTTAGCATCTACTAACTCCATATTATTACATTTAACATCTGCTAACTTCATATTATTACATTAGTCTCATTGCTAGATGGTGATGTCTTCATCACCATGGAGTATTCAAACTCTTATTTGGTTGTTTGAGAATATTGCAGATGAGGAAGAGGACCTCATGTAGTGTTATGAAGTGGATATCCTTGATGTGTTGTTATAAACCACATTGTAGAATCATGCACCATGCAAGAATATAGTCAACTTTGTATTCTTCATGATCATTGACAAGGATTGGAAGAGGAAGGTGTTGGACATGAGTAGGAAAGGAAGATGAGTTAGAAAAAAAGGTTTTAACTTTGAAACATGGAAGACAAGATGGATCCTCTTATTACTAGGAAGGGAAGTTTATAGGCAATTGGAGAAATGATCTGAGTAATATCAAATAGATCTATCTAATTAGTAATAAGTTTACTAACTTGGGTGTCAAGAGGGAGAGAAAGGTTACTAGATAAAATCATGACTCTATCACCTACTTGAAAGGTGAGCTCACAGCTATGTAGATCAACATGTTGATTTTGCCAATTTTGGTCGATAACAAGATGAGACTTAGCTTAGTGTAAGGATGTAGATAAAATGGACAAGAAGATGAAAGTATGAGTGACTTGAGATGGCAGTGAGGCAAGAAGGGAATTGGGAACAAGTGAATCTTGTCCATAATTGAGAAAGAAGGAATAGAAGCTTATACTTGCATGCTTGGAATTATAATACGTAAATTTGGCAATCATAAGATAATTTTCCCAATTGGTGTGATGCACATTGACAAAGTTATATAGCACATCTTCCAAAGTGCAATTGGCTTGTTTGGTTTTCCTATCAATTTGAGGATGATAGACCATAGACAATGTAAGTTTATTGCCAAGTAGCTTGAAGAACACTTATTAAATTTACCATAAAGCAAGGATCATGATCAGAGATGAGAACCCTTGGCATCTCGTGGTGCTTGAAGATGATGTCAAAGTAGATCTTGGCCAATGCTGGAGCATCCACTATATCCATGGTAGGTGCCAAATGAATCTACTTGTTGAGCTTATTAACAAACATTATGATTGTTGCATGGTCTTGGTCCATCTTGGGTGTGATGAGATGAGATCTAAGCTCACATATTCCTATCATGCAGATGGAATTGGTAGGGTTTGAAGTAGTTCACTTGACTTCTAGTTGCATACCTTGTTGCATTTGCAACTCCCAGAAAAGCAAATAGACACTCAAATATCTCTTGCCACATTTGGCCACCACAATTGGTGTTTAAGTGTACTTGATGTTTTATCCGCACTCATGTGACCAATGATTGGTAAGTCATGTGCTTCTTGAAGATGCATAGTTTCTAAATCTCTCATATTTAGAACATAAAGTTGATTCTTGCAAAATAAAAGGCCATGAAAAGGCGGCAGGCATACTCTTTGTCATGTGTTGCAAGGTTAATTTGCACAAGATGAAAGTGTAATCTTTTGAGAATAGGCAAAATCCCAAGACAAAAATAAGAGAAGAAACACAAGAGAAACATAAGACTTCATTCCTCAATACTCTAATGCCCCAAAGGAACACCTTGTCTTTATTATATCTCAAAGAGAAACCACTCAAAGAAAACTACACTCTTGGTTCAAATATATGGATTGGTGACATGTCAGCAAGTACCCTTAGATTAGCTGCATGGATTGGTGATATATAGATCCTTGTACTATTTGGTTGGTCAAATAGGTTTGACCAGAGAGAATCTTTGGGAAATCTTCTTATAAGAAGCTCAAAATAGCTTGGGTGAGGTACCATTGGAAAGCTCTCAATGAGACAAACAAGGGGGGGAGAAAGCAACACTTTATTCCTAAAAGGGACATGAATCCTTCATTTTTCAAGGCCTAATTCATCAATTTAGGTCTCCAAAATTATTTCAAGTTTTTAGGGTATTTTCAACCTCTACTTTATTAGTGGAAGTACTCTTTTGGTGACATCTTTATCTGATCTACCAAGACCATCTACATGACATCCTTCAAGATGTTACTAAGTGAATTTCCAACTCTAGATAATATTTCTAGCTAATGGTATTACAAACCTTCTCCCTTTGAAGATACAAGGTACTCATTGCAAAATTGTTGCTCAAAAGATTAAACTAACACCAGTGCATTGGTCAAGTTAGTTGTTGGTTCTTATGTTGCCTCACATAATGGGTATCCTTTCCAATGTACAAGATACTCCACACGTAGATAGAGGGCCCTATGGATGCATTTTTAGAGAATGCATTTTACTTCATATTCCTCCATGCCATCAATATCTAACTTCTTGTATAGAAGGAAAGTAAGGCAGTCAGGGTGCATATGTGTATAGTAAGGAAACATCAAACACTACATGGATCTTCATGTGGGGTGGTAGCTAATGGTGATAGGCCACTATGCCAATTTGATGGATGATGAGAAAAGGCCTAAGAAAACAAGGTTTGAGCTTACGAGTGCAAACTAATGTGAGGTTGGTTGTGGATAGCTACACAATTCCCAATGTTGAACTTCATGTGCATGTGATGTGCATCTCACATTATTTCTGTTGATTTTGAGTTATTTGTAACATGTGCTTGGTGTTCTTTATACCATTATAAAGGACCAAGGAGAGAAATAGGAGAATGGAAGATCAAAGTGAAAGATCATATTGGAACTCTTGAATGAGAGAAACTCCAAATGCCTAGCATGAACTTGGGCTTTGGTATTTATAAATAATATACAAGGCTCTTGAGAGGTTTTTTAGGAAACTTTCTAAAAGCCACCTACTTATAGTGCAAACTAAGTTAACCGGGATGCTTCTTGAGAAGCTTCTTTCTAGAAGTTACCTACTTGGCATGCACGCTAAGTTAGTCTAGAAGCTTCCTAAGAAGTTTCTTCCTAGAAGTTGCCACTTGGTATACACCTTATCCAATACTTGGAAGGTACAAAGAAGCTTCCTAGATGCTTCTAGAATATTCTTATAATTCTTGGCTAATTTGACCTATTTGCTACTTTGTTAGTCTCAACTAACTTGTCAATAAACTCTATATTTTTATATATTCCTCCACCGCTAGTTGATGATATCCTTGTCACCATGGAAGCTTCAAACTCCTAGATGGCCATTTGTGCATTATGGACATGAGAAAGAGGTTCCCAAGTGGCATCATGAAGGGGATA
The DNA here is from genome assembly GCA_948567375.1 of Lunularia cruciata. Classification (NCBI taxonomy): domain Eukaryota; kingdom Viridiplantae; phylum Streptophyta; class Marchantiopsida; order Lunulariales; family Lunulariaceae; genus Lunularia; species Lunularia cruciata. The sequence goes on along the minus strand of OX419757.1, from coordinate 49,187,827 downwards.
CCTTTTCCAAAGGACTTTGTACTTGGTATGTTGTTGGCAGCCACATTGAATGTGACGACGTGCAAGGATACAATCAACTCCATACTCATGATTGTTGATTGAGATGGGAGGAAAAAGGAGTTGGACATGAATAGAGAAGGAATATGGATTAGAAAAAAAGTGTTTCAACTTGGAAACATGAAAGATAGGGTGGATCTGCATATGATAAGGCCAGAAAATAAGCAATAGGAGAAATGATTTAGATAATATCAAATGAATATTTCCAATAAGGAGCAAGTTTATGAACTTAGGTACCAAGTGAGAGGGGTAGGTTACTAGAATAAAGCATGACCTTATCACCAAGTTGAAAGGGGAGATCATGATTATGTTGATCCACGTATTGCTTTTGACAATTTTGAGCAACAAGGAGATGAGATTTTTTGTAGAGAGTGGGATATTATGGTGAAGAGAGTGGAAATATGAGGAAAGTGAGATGGGGATGGAGCAAGAAGGGAATTTGGAACAAGTGGGTTTTAAAGGAATTGAAAATTAAGAAAGAAAAGAGAGAATTTGATGCTTGCCTACTTGGAGTTATTGTAAGAAAATCAACAACTACAAGGTATTCATCCCAATTGGTATGATGAACATTGACAAAGGCATGAAGCATATCTTCTAAGGAGATATTTTCATGTATGGTTTGCTTGGATTTTCTTACTATGCTTATCAACAAACTCCATGATTTTTGTGTGACCTTACTTTGTCTTGGGCAAGGATGTGATGAGATCTAAGCTCATGTGTTCCCCTCAAGTAGATGGGATGGGAAGTGGTTGAAGGAGTTCACTTGGTTTTTGGTTGATGGCCTTGTTGCATTGGTAGCTCTCACAAGATCAGACAAACTCTCAAACATCTCAAACCATGTCGTGCGACCACTTCTCCAAGTTGGATCTCTAAAACAGCTATTGGCGGATTCCTATTGATAATAAGGATGTGCAAAAGACTGCCTTTTGCCCAAGGTGTGAGAACTTTGAATGGAGAGTTCTACCTTTTAGGCTCACTAATGCTCTAGCAATCTTCATGAATCAGATGCATCAGGTGTTGGATGGGCTATTGGATTAGTACATGGTGGTATTCTTGGATGATATTTTTAATCTATAGCAAGATAGAGGTAAAACATGCAAATCATGTATGAGAAGTCATAAGACAACTACTTCAATGAAAGTTTTACTACAAGAAGTCAAAGTGTGCCTTTTGGCAAAAGGATATTACCTTCTTGGGTCATAAGATCTCATCAGAGGAGATCAAGATAGAAGAGGAGAAAATCAAAGCTATTGCTCATTGGCCTACTCCAAAAGATGCCACAAAAGTGCAGGCACTTAATGGATTGGCAAGCTTTTATTAATGGTTCATTTACTACTATGCTCGTATGACCACACCATTGACTGATCTCTTGGGAAAGACCTCAAGCTTTCAATGGACCACCAAGCACAAATAAGCATTCAATAAGCATTCAAGAAGCTTAAACATATGGTGTCTTCAAGACCTATTTTTAAACCATATGATTCTCAACTACCTTGTGTGGTTGATTTTAATGCTTCTAACTATGCCATTGGAGTTGTGTTACAATAAGAATTTCTACATGGGTTACATCTATTTGTCTTTGTGTCTCATTGACTAAACACCGCAAAAAGGAATTACTCTACTGAAGATCAAGAACAACTAGCAATGGTATATGCCACCAAGGTATTGAGGCTTTATCTCTTGGAGAAAAATTGATCATGTAAGCCAATCACAAACCCTTCTTGCAAACATTACATTTAGAGCACATGAAGAGTCGACATCATTGATGGGAAGAACAACTATAGTTGTTTGACCTCAAACTTGAGTATAATGCACTATCATGACATCCAAGTATGGTAGGTTCCATGCCATCCCCAATGCCCTATCATGACAACCTGATTTGAAGTCACTTCCTCTCATCATGACAACAATTACAATAATCTCAATCAACTCAAAAGTCCAAATTGAGTTTAAGAATGCCTTACAACAATACCCTTTCATTTAGATGGTACAAGGTCATCTTGCAACACACAACAAGGAATAAAACACCTTCTCCTTCAAGTAATGCCTTCTATTATTTGAGAAATGGATCTATATTCTAGCAAAGGATGATCTACGACTTGTGTGACTTCAAGGAGCCCATGATTTACCAATCATTGGTCACATGGGTATGGACAAGACCTTGGGTACCCTACAACACCAATGGTGGTGGTCAAACATAACATGAGATGTCTGAGAGTTTGTCCAATCTTGTGAGAGCTACCAATGCAACAAGGTCATCAACCAAAAACCAAGTGGACTCCTTCAACCACTTCCCATCCCATCTGCTGGAAGGGAATACATGAGCTTAGATCTCATCACATCCTTACCCAAGACAAAGCAAGGTCACACAACAATCATAGTGTTTGTCAATAAGTATAGTAAGTAAATCTATTTGGCAAAAACATTTGATATAATGTATGCTCCAACATTGGCTCAATCTACTTTGATAATGTCTTCAAGCATCATGAGATACCTCGTGTATGCATCTCCAACCGTGATCCATGATTCACCAAAAAAATTTAGCAAGCACTCTTCTAGCTACTTGGCACTAAGTTTGCTTTGTCCATGGCCTATAATCCTCAAACTGATGGAAAAATCAAACATGCAAATTACACCTTGGAGGATATGCTTCATGCCTTTTTCAACTAAACATCTTGCAATGAAATGAATATCTTGGAATTACTAAGTTTTCTTACAATAATTCCAAACATGTAATCACCAAAGTCTCTCCTTTCTTCCTTAATTTTGGCCAAACCCACTTGTTCTAGATTCCCTTCTTACCCCTCCTCCATCTCATGTCCTTCATACTTCCACCTTCTTAACCACATTATCTCAATCCGTACAACAAGCCAAATCTCATCTCCTTGTTGCTCAAAATCATCAAAAATACACAAACCAACATCTTTGTCACCTCACCTTTCAACTTGGTGATAAGGTCATGCTTTCTTCTAGTAACCTACCCCTCCCACTTGATACCCAAGTTCATAAACTTGCTCTTAATTGAATAGGTCCATAAGGCATCCAAATTATGTGTCTTGTTGCTTATCCACTTGCCTTGCCTTGTCATATGTGAATCCATCTTACCTTTCATATTTCCAAGTTGAAACCCTTTGTCTCTTATCCATCTTCCTTTTCCTCTTGTGTCCAAACCCCTCCTCCTCCTATCCTTATCAGCATTTGTGAGGAGTATGAAGTTCACCGTATCCTTGCACCTTGCCACATTCAACATGGTCGCCAACAATATATTGAGTACAAAGTCCTTTGGAAAAGGTATCCCCTTCATGATGCCACTTGGGAGTCTCTTTCTCATCTCAAAAATGCAAAAATAGCCATCCGGGAGTTTGAAGCTTCCATGGTGATGAGGACATCACCAACTAGCAATGGAGGGATATGTAACAATATGGAGTTTACTAAGAATTTAGTCGAGACTACTAGAGTAGCAAATAGGCCAAATTAGCCAAGAATTATAAGAATATCCTAGAAACATCTAGGAAGCTACTTGGTACTTTCCAAGTATAGGGTAATATGTAGTGGTGACTTTGACAAATAGCTTCTTGGGAAACTTAGCCAAGAAGTTCTTGAGAAACTTCTTGGCTAGCTTAGCTTGTACGCCAAGTAGATGACTTTTTAAGGAAGCTTTTTGGGAAGGTTCTCGGCTAGTTTAACTTGCATGCCAAGAAGGTGGCTTCTAGAAGGAAGCTTCTTGGGAAGCTTCTTGACTAACTTAGCTTGCATACCAAGCAAACGACTTCTAAAAAGAAACTTCTTGAGAAACTTCTCAAGAGTTTTTGTATGTTCTCTATAAATACCAGAGCCCAAGCTCATGTTAAGCATTTGAAGTTTCACTCATTCAAATGTCCCAATGTGATCTTCCACTCTGGTCTTGTATTCTCCTATTTCTCTCCTCAGTCTTTTACACATGATGCCATTAGAAAAATAGTGTTTATAATGATATAAGAGAGTAGAAACTTCACTTGTAAGGTTGAAACTTTTTGAGGTTGAAAATACATTTTGCTTGAAATATTCATCTTTAAAAGTACTTACATATGCAATCTATATTTGATACATTTTCAAAGATAATACTCAAATAAAATATTATCAAAATAACTTAAAATTTTATAATATATACCTTATTTTCTCTACGGACATTTAATACAAATAGTTTACGAAGAATGTCCAACTTGTTGATTAGTTGATGAGAGAAAGAAAATTAGATCTTGAAGCTAAAGATTAGTAGATGAATATATAATAACCAACTTCACCTCCAAACTATTATAGCTACAAATATATGATAATAAAGAGATAAATTGATCTTAGATGTATTGAGTGATAAATAGATAAGAAAAAAGATTGAACGATCTATATACAAGAGAGTGCTTTAGAATATCATATTCTAGCAATTAATAGATATTCAATGGCTATTCTTCTAGATGTTCTTCAGTTTACACTAAGTATTGATGTCTAGCCTTATGTTTGAGATGCAATAACTAGTAATAGATAAAAATATATTCTAATATACATTTTGGATCATCCAAGGATTGCTAATGAAATAATGATTGCATTATTGGTATGATAAATATCCACTTAATACATATTAATTGAGTCTTAACTTTGCAAATGATACATATAATTATAATTTGGAGAATAAAATTTTTAATATTTGATTCCAATTTAAATTTATAGTATTTAATGAAATCTATAGTATTTAATGAAATTTATATAGTGAAAAGGTCTATGTAACAAAAGATAAGTTTCAATTAGGAGTACAAAAATATTAGAGATCTTAGTGTATTGTTGTTTCTAACTTAGCAAAGATAATTTCCATTAAAAAAGAGGTTCAATGATCAACCTTCTATGGGGCTCTAAACTATCATATTGTCCTCATACAATTCTAAAGAAGACAACTAAATTTTCTAAATAAAAAATTGCAAAAGCATTATAATATGAAGTTATTTGATATATATATATATATATATATATATATATATATATATATATATATATATATATATATAGAGGCAATTAAACCTACATACTCTTCTAACAAAGCAGAAATTGGAGAAAAAAATTTAATACCAACATTCCCATCAACACATAGTAGAATAAAGAGACAAAGAATTCAGATTTCATGATTTCTTCTTACTTTTTACTCAAGAAAAGATTCACAACAAGGGAAATTGTAAATTTTAAGATATTTGTATACATGAGGAATTAAATACTTTTTGGAAAAATAAAATAATTAGCAAGCATAAGTGTAGTCTTTGGAAAATTCATACTCACTTGTTATTATATCCAAGAAATTAAGAATATTATTTCTTTAAAAAATAAAAATAAAAATCCTTTTTTAAAGAAAAAATATAGCTATTTGATATTTTTAATATATACGATATTTCACTATTGTGGAAAGGTCACTATTTTTTTTCAAATTTCTAGATAATTTGATATAATTCTAGATAAAATTAAAAAATTTGATATATAAATCATATTAATTTACCCATCTAATCTAGTTAGTACTTGTTCAAGCTTGCAAGAGGGATCATCTTCATTACCGCAATCAAATTTTTTAGAAAGAAATATAGTATAATATTATACTATAAAACATAACGTAATTGTGAGATTTAATAAAAATATATTAACATTATAGTTTGGTTTATTTGGATAAACTTTAAACAGTTTTCTGGCTTTTGATTTCTTCTCAAATTTTCTTAATAAGTTTTCCAATATATAAACATATCTAACAAGTTGTTAATTGTACCATAAAGTTCTTACTTTGTCCCTCACATTTCAAGCCAATTTTGTTTTGATTGTAGATACCTACCATGGGGATAGAGGAGAATTGAAGTGGCTGCAGTTGTGTGGTGTGTGGAATTGTTTGGAGTATTATTGTTGAGTATTGTGCTTTTGATTACCTTTTGCACTTGTTCATGCCTTGTATAGTCCCAAGTAGAAAGACGTACATAAACATGGCCCAATCATATCATTTCTAGGAGTGCCGGAGCATTTCATAACAATATCTTGGTAATGGGATAGAAATATAGTCAGGTAGATATTTGAATATTAGTCCTATAAAAAGAACACATAATGTTTGTTGGACATTCAATTTTGATGTGCACTAGATGATAAATAAGACAAATTATGATACATTTTCACTCTCTTTTCTTCATATAAATAATATGTCCATTGAGTACGCACGCTCAACTATATCTCAACATATTGAATAATATATCATAAGTCAAATGATATTGCTCACTCCATTTTACATTTAGTTTCCTAGCACAAATTTTGAACTATTTCTTTCTCCAAGTTTCTTTTCTCCATTGTTTTATTGATATTGATCAAAATAAGGCTTAAAACTCATGAACAACATTAAGATACTAAGTGGATCCGTATCCTCTTGACACAATAAAAAGAAAGCCTTCTGATTTTTGATAACACATGCAACTTTGAAGTTGCACTTCCCAAAATTTTAAGTTTTGTATCCTCTTGACAAAAATAGAAGATAGTCTTTTGATTTCTTATGGTATTGGTGAAGGAGGAGAGGGCTTGGCATGGTAGGATATTTCTGATGGGTTTTCTAAGAGTAGGGAGGAAGATTTCATATTAAAAATTTGTACATAACAATATATATATATATTGGTTATGTACAAAGTCTTTTTTGGTTAATGCATCTTTACTTATTAGAGTTAAGATTTTCACTTGTGGATATGAATGGCTTTGAAGCTTGATTCCATGCCACTTCATTGAGTGACATACCTACATGTAGGTTTACCACATCCAACATTCTAAGGCTATTAGACCAATGTACTTGTGGATCTCTATATGACATATATGGCATACATATTTTATGAGGTAGCATTGGAGGGAATCACACCAGAGATCAGGATGTCATCCAAGATATACTAGCACAAATCACATAATCTACATGATTCAAAGTATAGATTGAGTGGTGGTTGGATCTACTTGTACCATCTCCTTGGTGTGTGAGAGCAAACATTATCACTTTCATTGATGGATGACATATCTTCTTTTATGTAGTGGTTGCAACTTCCTATAAGCAAAATCATTGGTATAAAATGGCATTCAAATGGAAGTAATAACCATCATTACCACTAGGGAGAAGGAGAACTATGATGCACTACAACTATATGTGATATCCTAGTGTCAACCAAAAAGTGATATAACAATAAGTAATAGGTCATTCCCTTGAGGATACGGATCTAAAATGACTAGAATGAAGAGAAGTGACACTTTCTTGCAGTTTGTTTACAAAGGTACCTCCTTTATTGAGGTGAAGTACCTTTAGCTAGGTGCACTATTGCAAAGAACTACTTTTGCATTATAAAAACCTAAATAATACTTTGGATTGCTCCCTATGTTCTGCTATCTTTAATAGATAGGTGTCACAAACTTCAATGAACTTCATATCCAAATGTTTGTTAAGCCCAATTGCAAACTGGTCCATTTTTTTCTTCTTCATAGGTTTGTCTTTCTAGCTTTTGGACTTATAACTTCAATTTGTATATCTTTGTCCTTTTCACCTTTCCTTCAACTTCCTCCTTCAATATCCCTATGAGTTGATCTTGGGCTTCCTCTAAATATTGAATGGTCTTCAACTTCTCTTCCTCCAAGTGCTAGTTCAAAATGCTTATCTCTTTGTTCACTTCTTCTAGCATTCAAGGTTGCTCTGTTTCACTATCTTCCTTCTCCTTGTTTAGGTCTTTATCTAGCTGGTCCATTAGAGGGCCACTTCCTTTCAATATTTAGCCATTTGTAGGTCCAATGTGATGATCCAAACCTTGGCATTCTCCATTTTGCTAGGAATGCTCACCACTTCTTAGTCTTTGGTTCACAATTGGTCTTTATACCCAAGGTGGATCTCCTTCTTCTCCATGCAAATCATGCACAATTCTAGCATAAATCTCCCAAGTCCTTCCTCTTGCTTCTTCCATCCCACAATAAAGAAGGAGATTTGTCTTCTTACCTCAAAGATCTCTTGCATTAAGGAGTTCACATTCTTTGTTTCCTCCTTGTACAAGTTTTGTGCTTTGGCTATGTCTTCCTTTGATTTTTGTGTAAATCTGCTTGTGCATGCTACTCACTAAGGTAGTGTAATCTATGATCTCAAAGCACTCCTCCCAGTACTTGGGCAGTAAAAGCTCCATAATTAGGGCACTACTTTCACTAAGTGTTTGACAAAGTGCACTCCTTCCTTCACTTTCACTTGGGTTGCTTGGACAGATCCTTCTTTGACTTTGGTCTACCTAAAAATTGGAGGGTCTTCACCTTCTCCCTCTAATTTAGCTTCTTCTTCTTCTCTTGACCAAGAATCTTTAGCTTCTTGTTGAGCTTCATGCCAAAGTTCTTGTTCTTGCTGTCCTTCAATGTTCATTTTCTCCTCCTCTCAAACCCCCACTTGTTGATTATTACTGGGAGGTTTTGTGACTTGGTGTGAAGTCTCTCCTTACTCCTCCGCTTCTTATTCTTGTTCTGCAAGTTGGTTTGGACTTGGAGTAGACTAAGCATCCTAGTATTTCTCCTCTTCTTCTCCTTTTGCTACAAACCCTACAAAGTAAAGGTAAACCCTATGCTTCTTCTTCTGAGGATGCTTCTTCCCCACATCCAAACTTACATTGATAATATAAGGATTTCTTCTTGGTCTCTTTGCAAGCTTTGGGAGGTGTCCTCTTCTTCTTCATCGTTGTCTTTGTAGTGGCCCTTTCTTTGTCCATTGGAACAATTTCTTTAGTTAATGCAAACTTTGCATCCACTTCCCTATACTTCTTGATCATGTTCTTCCCTTTGGACTATGAGGAAAAGTACTCTGCTGGATGAAAATGACTCAAGAATTTCTTGCGCTTCTCTCTTTTTAAGATATTTGACCCCATGTAGAAATATGTCACAAAGGAGGCAAAGTAGTGTCTTCTTCAAATTCTTGATATAGACTCCTCACTCAATGGTAAAAAATATTGGTCCAGTTGACATTTTCTCCTTGATACATGTACTTAAAGAAGATGGCTTGGGTATTGGTCAAGTAAGTCTTATGCTTAAATGGCTTCATAATTGCTTCAACAATCACTCTTTGGGCTGGATCCTTGTAACTCACAATATGCCAACCATTGTTCTTTTGTTGCTTCTCATCAAAGGTTGTTTTGATGTCTTTGGTGGGTGTCTTGTCTACAAACTTGGTCTATAGGATCATGAATCCTAATGGCATTGCATTTGGTCCAAGCACATTTCTCCAATTCTCCTCACTCTAATTGTATGGGTTTCCTCTCAGATCCCTTATTATGCTCTCCTTCCTACCTCCTCATCTTGCAAATGATCACAAAGCACTCAATTCCTAGTTCCAAAGCAAAAAATCCAAATGGTTGTTGTATATTACCTCACTTCTATAATGAATGGCATACTTGTTCACTGCAAGAGTTCAAAGAATGGCTTGGGAGGTCTTCCTCATGATTTTCTAGACAAACACCATGTTTCATATTGAATGGGTTTTGGGTAAAGGCTTTTCAAATACAAAGGCTTGTCAAATAAAAAGGGCAAAGAAACTACATATGTTGAAAAGACTTGGAAATCCTAAGTCCATGCAAATCTGAAAACAAAATTGCTTTGTGGAAAGTGAAATTGGTTGGTGTGCACTTGGTTTATAGGCAAATTCCTCAGTCATTCTTCAGTCATTCAATGGGTTTGGGATGACTAAGCACTCATTCTCCACACATTTATACCATTGGTAAGTAGTCCTTCTTCACATGTACAAAACATTCTCTAAATGATCTCTCTCACACATGCAAGGCTATTGCCAAATTTGAATAGTCTTCCTTGAATATAAATGCTCTTTGGTTTGCAGTTCTTTAACCAAGTGGCGGTGCATTCAAATATGTATATTGGTATTTAGATTGAAGTTCTTCCATGCCAAAGTTCTTATGATACAATCATCTTCAAGCCAAAGTTCCTTTGGATAAAAAGGTACTTTGACTTGAGTTCTTTGCCCCCAACCAACCTTTGGGACCTTGTCTAATTTGGCATTCATCCTTCTAAATGCCTTTATATTTGTACTTTTTCCATTCACTCCTTTGCCAAAATAGACATAACTCCAAAGGATACTTCAACTAAGAAGTTTTCCTCCCTAAAGAAGACATTATTCTATCTTATCTTTACAAACAAGAGTGAAATTCATAGAAAGAAAAAATTTGGTAATAGAAAGAAAAGTTTTGGTAAAAATGTGTGCACCACACTATCTTTTGATACTTTGTACATTTAGTTGTAGAGACTTATGGAAATCTTTATAACAATCTGATGATTTCCTTTGGGAAATAACATAAGGTTCCATGAGAGGTGAGAGCTTTTGTTATCTTTCTAGATATGCTCATCCTCATATTTTAGACAGAGTCTTTGTCAGTTTACAACACTCTTAGGCATTAGGCCTTCATAGATGAGCATTGGCTGAAGGAACTCGTATCATGTCTAGGATTGTAATACTCCAAGGATAGGAGAAGAGAGAAAACACAGACTTCACATTCAAACATTCGATGCCCCAAAGGAGCACCTTCTCTTTATTATATAGACAAAGAGGATCTCCTCCAAGGAAGCTCCACATAGGATTAGGCACACATATAGGTGACATGTAAGCAAGCTCCACCCTTGGAATGGGTGACATGTTGGTCTAGGTCCTATCTAGCTGGTCAAACAAGCTTTGACCAAAGGGAATCTTTTAGGGAATCTTCTTGTAGGAGTCTCAGAATCACGGGGGAGGAAAGCTCTAGACAAGAAAAACCAGGGGGGAGGGAAGGCCAACAATTCCTCCATTTGGGGGGGTGGGTGTGTATACATATTTTTGAGGCATAATTCATCCGTTTAGGCCTCCAAAAAATGCCTTCAAAGATTTTAGGCATATTTTGTGTAAAAGACCGAATCTGAGGAGAGAAATAGGAGAATGGAAACTCACATTGGGACACTTGAATGAGGAAAAAATCTGAATGCCTAGCATGAGCTTTGGCTTTGGTATTTATAGGTAGTATACAAGGCCCTTGAGAAGCTTCTCAAGAAGCTTCCTCAAGCCGCTTTCTTAGAGTGCAAGCCAAGTTAACTAGGAAGCTTCTCAAGAAGCTTCCTTCTAGAAGCCGCCTACTTAGCGTGCAAGCTAAGTTAGTTGGAAGCTTCTAGAAGCTTCCTTCTAGAAGCTACTTACTTAAGATGCAAGCTAAGCTAACCGGGAAGCTTCCCAAGAAGCTTCCTAGATACTTCCGGAATATTCTAGGCTAATTTGTCGTATGTGTTACTTTGTGAGCCCAATTGACTTCGTCGCTAAACTCTATATTGTTACATATTCCCCCGCCGCTAGTTGGTGACATCCTCGTCGCTAGTGAAGCTTCAAATTCCTGGATGGCCGTCTATGCATTTTGGAGGTGAGAAAGAGGTTCCCAGGTGGCATCATGAAGGGGATATCCTTTCCAAAGGACCTTGTACTCCATATGTTGGCAACGGCCTCGTTGAATGTGACGACGCGCAAGGATATGATCAACTTCGTACTCCTCATGATCATTGATAGGGATAGGAAGAGGGGGAGGTTGGACTCAAGAGGAAAAGGAAGAGGGGTTAAGAACAAAGGGTTTCAACTTGGAAACATGAAAGACATGATGGATACGCATGTGACAAGGCAAGGCAAGACAATAAGCAACAGGAGAGACAATTTGGGTGATATCAAAGGGTCATATCCAATTAGGAGCAAGTTTACAAACTTGGGTATTAAGTGGGAGAGGGAGGTTACTAGAGGATAGCATGACTTTATCACCGACTTCAAAGGTGAGATCGCGACGATGGTGGTCCGCATATCGTTTTTGGCGATTCTGAGCAACAAGGAGGTGAGACTTGGCTTGTTGGAGAGATTGGGATATAGTGGTCAAGAATGTGGAAGTATGAGGAACCTGAGATGGAGGGGGAGCAAGAAGAGAATCTGGAACAAGCAGATCTTGGCCAAAATTGAGAAAGAAAGGAGAGAATCCGGTGCTTACCTGTTTGGAATTGTTGTAGGCAAATTCAGCAGCGGCAAGACATTCATCCCAATTGGTATGGTGGACATTGACAAAGGCACGCAACATATCCTCCAATGTGCGATTTGCACGTTTGGTTTGTCCATTAGTTTGAGGATGATAGGCCATGGACAAAGCAAGCTTGGTGCCGAGTATTTGAAAGAGTGCTTGCCAAAACTTCCCGGTAAAGTGAGGATCACGGTCGGAGATGAGTACATGTGGCATTCCATGATGCTTGAAAACATTGTCAAAGTAGATTTGCGCTAAGGTTGGAGCATCCACGGTATCACAGGTTGGTGCCAAGTGGATTTGCTTACTAAGCTTATCCACAAACACCACGATGGCGGTGTGTCCTTGTTTTGTCTTTGTCAAGGATGTGATGAGATCCAAGCTCACATGCTCCCAACGAGCTGATGGAACGGCAAGCGGTTGAAGGAGTCCACCTAGCTTGTGGTTGCTGGCCTTGTTACGTTGGCAGCTCTCACATGATCAAACAAATTCTTGAACATCCTGTGTCATGTTGGGCCACCATCATTGACGTTGGAGGGTACCCAAGGTCTTGTCTACACCCATGTGACAAGTGATGGGTAAATCATGGGCTTCTCGAAGGCGCACAAGTCGAAGATCACCTTTGGCTGGAACATAGATCCGGTCCGCATGGAATAGAAGGCCTTCCTTGAAGGAGAAGGTGTTGTACTCCTTGTCACCTATTGTGAGCCGGTCATGTACCATTTGGAAGAAGGGATCTTGCCGTAGAACTAACCAAAACTCATTATGAATCTTGGGATCAACTGACACCGTCGCAATTGCTGTCACAATGAGAGGAAGAGACTTCAAATCAGGTCGTCGTGATAGAGCATCAGGGATGACATGGAACTGACCTGGTTTGTACTCAAGTTTGATGTCAAACAATTGGAGTTGCTCTTCCCATTGATGATGTCGACTCTTCATGTGCTCTAGGTGTAAGGTTTGCAACAATGGCTTGTGATCAGTTTGCATGATCACTTGTTTCCCCAAGAGATAATGCCTCCATACCTTGGTGGCATATACCATTGCAAGTTGTTCCCGATCTCGAGCAGAGTAATTTCTTTCAGCTGTATTTAGTCGGCAAGACACAAAGGCAATAGGATGTAGTCCATCTGGAAATTCTTGTTGCAACACAACTCTAATTGCAAAGTTAGAAGCATCAAAATCAACCACACAAGGTAGTTGAGGATCATATGGTTGAAGAATGGGTCTTGAAGACACCATATGCTTTAACTTCTAGAATGCTTCTTCATGCTTGGTGGTCCATTGGAAGCTTGAGTTCTTTCCCAAGAGGTCAGTCAATGGTGCAGCCACGTGAGCATAATAGTGAATGAACCGTCGGTAAAAACTGACCAATCCATTGAATGCTCGTACTTCGGTAGCATCCTTTGGGGTAGGCCAATCAGTAATGGCCTTGATCTTCTCTTCTTCCATCTTGATCCCCTCTGATGAGATCTTATGACCCAAGAAGGTAACCTCCTTTTGCCAAAAAGCACACTGTGACTTCTTACAGTAAAATTTCCACTATCATAGTCATCTTAGGACTTCTCACACATGATTCTTGTGTTCTGCCTCTGTCCTACTATAGATTAAGATATCATCTAAGAACACTATCACGGACTGATCCAATAGTCTCTCCAACACCCGATGCATCTGATCCATGAAGACTGCTAGAGCATTAGTGAGTCCGAAAGGTAGAACTCTCCACTCAAAATGTCCATACCTTGTGCGAAAGGTAGTCTTTTGCATGTCCTCTCCTTCAATAGGAATTTGCCAATAGCCGCTATGAAGATCTAGCTTGGAAAAGTAGTGTGCTCCACTTAATTGATCAAGCAAGTCATCAATCCGAGGCAAGAGATATGCATTCTTCATGGTTTGCTTATTGAGCCTACAATAATCAATACAGAAACAAAGTCCTCCACCCTTCTTTAGAACAAATAGTACCGGTGCTCCCCACGGAGAGGTACTATGTCGTATGAAATCCTTCTCCAACAACTCTGTAAGTGTTGTTCGCAACTCCTCCAACTCCTTTGGTGAGAGCCGATAGATTGGTCTACTCACTGGAGTACTCCCTGGCAATAACTCGATCTTGAAGGGCATACCTCGATCAAAGGGTTATCCCTTTGGCAAATCATTCGGAAACACATCTGCAAACTCTTGAACTATCCGATCAACCGTTGCTTGATGCGGCACTTGGCTCTCCTCAGATTGTTCTTGTGCAATCGGCTTGATCCACACCGCAAATACAGACTTATCTTCCTCCAAAGCTTGCTCTATGGCTGCTTCATTAACAAACTTCCCTTCTAGGGACTCATCTCTCTTCCAAGCTTGCTCCATGGTTGCCTTCTTGGCAAACTTCCCATCTTGGGACTCATCTCCCTTCCAGATTTGCTCTATGGCTACCTTCTCAACAAACTTCCCATCTTGGGACTGACTATTCTTAGGTGTCTTACTCAGAGGTGCCAGACAACCTAATCGGAAATTTGTACCTTGGTGTTGTACTTGAATTTGACGTCGGGTCCAATCAAATTGAACCTTATGACATTCAAGCCAAGGTAGACCCATAATGATATCATAGTGTAGAGGTGCCACTACAAACCTCATACACTCCGAATACTCCTTCCCAATCTTGAAGGTAACAAGATGCGAGGTGCGGAATGCGGAACCTTTTCTACCATCCGCCATCATCAAACTACTTCCAATCACTGACTTGATAGGAATACCCAATTCCTTTGCTACTTGCATAGACATGCAATTCTCTGAACTTCCAAAATCAACCAAAATCCTACAACCCGAATTAGATATCGTACCTTGCAAGTGAAGCAAACTTGCATAGGTCGAGCCTTCAATCCATTGGAACTAATCAAGCTCCCAGTAGGCGGCTCAAAATCTCCTACTAGGATTCTTTGTTTCCCTGATCATTCTTTTCCACAAACTACATCTGGGCAACTTGTCGAGATCACCCATTCCTAAGTGGACATTCAGCAATGCGATGTCCAACTTGGCAACAATAAAAGCAACCTCCATTTTGTCGTAATCTTTCTCTATTTGTTGTGCCAAGTGGTCGTCGTTGGATAACATCAATCTCCATTGGTATCGATTCTTCCACTCGTGCGTAATGTACTGGTAGGCTTTGTGCAGGTCGAGGTCGAGACCAATTTGTCGCAACCAAGGAATCAAAACGCTTAGCCAATTGCATAGCTTCTTCTACGTTTTGTGGCTCCCGCATGGTCACCTCCAATTTGGTTTGTGACTTCAATCCTTGCACAAATCGATCCAGAACTTTACCTTCTTGGATATTTGGAATTTGCATGATGATGTTCTGAAATTGTGTGATGTAGCTTCTCACTGAGCCAATCTGCCTCAACTCCGCCAATTTATCTCGTGCGGCTTGGGTGGCATTTATCGTTTGAAAGTGACCAAGTATTGCATCTTTGAATTTTGCCCATGTCAAAATTGGTGTAACAATTTGTCATTCAGCTTTTTCTACTTGAAATCACCACCAAAGTTTTGCAACGCCATCCAATTTGCTAGAAGCCAAGAGAATTTGTTTCCGCTCGTCTTGAAGATTGGTGGCTTCAAAGTAACGTTTGCAATCAAACACAAAATTCTCCACTGTGCTTGGAAAATTCTTGCCTTCAAACACCTTGGGTTTTGGAAATCAAATGCAATCTTCTCCATCTCGAACTTGCGCTCTGTCTATCTGTTCTCGTCGTTGCTGGTCTCGTTCATCCAACAATCAAGTAAGATGCTCAATTTGTTGTTACATTGCAAGGATAACATGCAATATTGCCGCCATCGCTACTACTCTATTCCACTACATTCAATTTATCTAGTTGATTAACACATAGATACAACACGTCCACCGTTCTCCATAAGTTACAACTGGAAGTATCAAGGATTCCTCTGACACGGTGATCATATGTAGAAAATCCTGCCCAAAGCACAAGGTGATGAATTGTGTGAAACGATGCTTTGGTAATATTTGGACATGAAAGTCCCAATGGTTTGGTGGAAGTGGATTTGGTGGTCCATAAATTCCATCCATCCCATTCCTGCTCTGATACCAATGTAAAAGATCGAATCCAAAGAGAGAAATAGGAGAATAGAAACTCACATTGGGACACTTGAATGAGGGAAAATTCCAAATGTCTAGCATGAGCTTTGGCTTTGGTATTTATAGGTAGTATACAAGGCCCTTGAGAAGCTTCTCAAGAAGCTTCCTCAAGCCGCTTTCTTAGAGTGCAAGCCAAGTTAACTAGAAAGCTTCTCAAGAAGCTTCCTTCTAGAAGCTGCCTACTTAGCGTGCAAGCTAAGCTAGTTGGAAGCTTCTAGAAGCTTCCTCAAGTCGCTTTCTTAGAGTGCAAGCCAAGTTAACTAGGAAGCTTCTCAAGAAGTTTCCTTCTAGAAGCCGCCTACTTAGCGTGCAAGCTAAGCTAGTTAGAAGCTTCTAGAAGCTTCCTTCTAGAAGCTACTTACTTAAGATGCAAGCTAAGCTAACCGAGAAGCTTCCCAAGAAGCTTCATAGATACTTCCGGAATATTCTAGGCTAATTTGTCTTATGTGTTACTTTGTGAGCCCAATTGACTTCGTCGCTAAACTCCATATTGTTACATTTTGGTTCCAACTCTACTAGTTAAAGTCACCTTTTTGTGATACCTCTTGCTGATCTGTTTAGTCCATCATGTGTAACATCCTTCCAGATGTTACCAAACCAATTCTCACCTTTAAATCATATGTCTAGCTATTGGTTCTAAGGTTCTCAAGTCCATTTCGGTTTTTGCCCTATTAGTAGAAGTACTCTTTTGGTGATACTTCTATCTGATCTATGTTGACCATCATGTATAACATCATACTAGATGTTACCAAACCAAATTTCACATCTAGATCATATGGCTAGCTCTTGGTATTACAAGGACCTTCCTTCTCCATTTACAAAATATATCATTGGAGGATCTATATCATACAATTTAGCAATAGATTTACTTTGTCTTTTTCTCCTTATTTGGTCGGGAGAATAATCTAGTTTTAGATTTGAGCACTTTTTCTTTGTGCATTGTACTCATTATCTCAATTACACTACTTGGTGTCTTGAATTCATTTTTCTTTTCCTTTGGTGTATGATATTGAGCTTTTGTGCGCATATCCATCCTTAAGAGATTACTACCACAAGAATTTTGTCCAACCTTGCCATTTTGAACTTCAAAGTTTTTGCATTAGCTTCCACTTCTTGTAAGTCTATGGAAGATAATCAATCTTAACTTTAGTCAATCCACAATCTCAATTCCACAAATCTCTTGGTATTTGGCTTGATTTAAGATCCCTTTTGCTAATGCATTGATCTCAATTCCTCTATATTTCCTTATGTTGTCATGTAAAGTTAGTACATTGTTACTTCCGTAGCCTTTGTTCACAATCAAAATTCTTCAAGAATTTTCATTCTCTTATAAACCTCCAACCAAAATTTTAATTTTCCATTATGTGTGGAGTAGAATTCCCTACGGGCTATTTCCATTTTCATTTTTCATTTTCTTGCTAACCTTGGCTCAATTCAGATGTTTTAATTCTCTTTAATTTTCAATTGTGCTGGAGTTAATTGGACAAATATAACGGAATATGTGAAAATATTCAATCTTAGTGCTCCAATTCTTTAGTTTGGGTGGTATTTGTTTCTTTATTTAGTGCATGGTTTCATCAAGCATTTTCCTCTATTGTTGAAAATATTAACTCTTTGTGTTGGTATGGCACTAAATTTTGGGTAGCACTATGACCCTTCAATCTGTATTTACTAATCAAGCTCTAAACATGTCCAAGTCTTTCACAATTTCCATTACTTAATAGAGTTATAGATATCTAAGCATGAAAATCCAAAGAAAGTTGTCTTATTCTTCACTATCTTAGTTTAATGCAAGTTCCTCAAATTTTCACCATTCTTGCTAATATATACCTAATTTCACTCCAATCTTTATGAAACAGCTACATTTTTGTGTTTATTATTTATTATTTATTGTGCTTCCATTTTGATCAAGAAATGTGATAAGAAAGATATCCTTGTTCAAATCAAGAAGTTATCAATTTCCAAATTCTCTAATGTCTAGCTACTTACAAACTCACTAGAGATTCACTAAAGTTTACATGAAATTGAAATTGAAATTGAAAAGAGAAAGAAGCTATCAAAGGTCTCTTTCTAGAACTCATCATCTGAGTCTCCAATCCATAGTCCAATGTACAAAGGAAAGTATAATCAAAGAGCACAAAACAAAGTCATGTGTGGAAGGCATGTGAGACATCAACCTGGACAATCATTGAATCCAAATATATATCCAAGGAAGTTTGGATAAAGCATAAAACAAAGTCACAAAGAGAAGGCATGTGAGACATCAACTTGGACAATCCTTCAATCCAAATCTACCGTCAAGGAAGTTTGAATATAAGCAAGGTTGCAAACTTCAAGTGTAGTCACGAGCTATTGATTTTGAGACAAGAAGAATGAAAAAGAATATCAAAGCTATAAATAGATAGTTAGGGGGACTAAGTGAATGAACCAAAATATCCCTTATATAGTGGTGCAAACACTAGATTCGCCTTGGAGAGAGCAAGGAGACAATAAGTACCAAACCAACAAGTATCCCCAAATGCCCAAGGCAATACATTGGCCAATAGAAGGATTCTGGATCAAAGAACCAAGAATCCAGTGTGTAAGGTGAAATATAATCACTCAGGTGTTTAAAAATTTATTCCTCACAACTCACCCGCTCAAGAAATGCACGTAATAAAATAAAGCATGAGTAAAGATGAACTTCGTAAGCTATAGTTTCTCATAAGTGTGATAGAATATAAGAAAGGTGGAAGGTCACAAATAAGGAGGCTTTGTAAAACAGATAAAATATCAGTAGAGAAAGGTGCTAGGTTAGTCGATTATAGTGCTTGGGCTACATATCAATGTCTTGATCTAATTTCAAAGAACAATAAAGACGATAATACTCTACACGTGGGATTTATCCATGTCTTGATCTAGTTTCAAAGAACAATAAAGACGATAATACTCTACACGTGGGGTTGTGTGAACTCCAAGATCATTCAAGGTACTGTTTGGACCTGTATGGTGGTGTATTGTATCCTGTAGCCGGACCAATCCGCTCACAAAAACCTAGAAATCCTGGAGGTTATGGTGCGTGTTGCTTAGAGTTGATCTCCACCTCCCTGCAGTTAAAGAACTTAGTTGAGTCGAATCACTATCATTATAAATAAACTTTTATGGTCACCGTATGACAGCATAGTTAAAGAACTTAGTTGACACGAATCACTATAATTATAATAAAGCGTTATAGTCACCATATAAAATCAGAAACAGCGGAAACAAAAGTTCTACAGTCGTTTTACGAGCCTATAAACTTATTATAATTTTGTCTTTTCTAGGTTGACATAGTCCTGGATTGTCAGCTCTTTTATTTGTGAGGTTTTGACGCTAATATATGACGACCATTACGACGAGATGGATTTTCCACAGGACTCTATATTCAACATTAAATCCTTTTGACCACCACCTTTTAGGAACCCCGTTTCCTCGTCTTGTGCAACTTTACGCTCAGAGTGATTGGTTCACAACCAATCACTCTACTGGAAAATTGCCGGACATTAGCTCACTTGTTGTTCTTGTCTCTTGTGAGACACAAGGGGGTCCTTGTGCACTAAAGACACCAGGGATCCTCAGTCTATCCATCCGACACCGGAACGCTGATTTGCAGCAGAAGCAATTCGAACAATCCCAGAGGGTTGCACTGCGAGGTCATTCTCCTTTTTGATTTCTCTGTTTTGGTCAGCAAGGAACTCGGAATGAAATTGAAGAAGCTGCGTCTGTTTGATTGTGAATTGTTGAATATCAGAAGGGACTCGTGAGTGCTTGGTTGTTGCTCCTCCTTGCTGTGAAGGTGACTGAATTGCAGACCTGGACAATGTCAATTTCTGTGGCACAGATGATGCCTCTGCAGCTGCCCACCTTGGGGATACAGAGTGCAATGAAGGGGTCTGCAGCTGGGCGGTGTGGAAATGTGGGGAGTAGTACTTCAGTGTTGAAGCATAGAGTTGCCGATCTTGGGTCTGCAAGCTCGGGGTACCCGGCGAGAGGTTTTTGCCGAATTGGGTGCCGTGGAGATGGTGGTCCCTCCAACTCTAAGAGATTTGTTGTTCGTTCGGATATGGAGAAAGATAATGGGCAGGTGCAGCATAAGCAGGGAGCAGGAAAATCTTGGGTCAGTCCAGATTGGTTAACTGGGCTGGTTCAGATGGTGAAGGGGAAAGATGAGTCGGGAATTCCTATTGCGGATGCGAAATTGGAGGATGTTCAGGACCTTTTGGGTGGAGCCTTGTTCTTGCCTCTTTTTAAGTGGATGAAAGAGTCAGGACCTATCTACAGATTGGCAGCTGGGCCTAGAAATTTCGTCATTCTTAGTGATCCAGTCATGGCTAAGCACGTACTTAGGGCGTACGGTGTTAAGTATGCGAAGGGGCTTGTGTCAGAAGTCGCTGAATTTTTATTCGGGTCAGGTTTTGCCATTGCAGAAGGACAGCTGTGGACTGTAAGATCATTTCTCCTGTACTGTAACCACCTTAAATTTGAAGACATCGTGACTTGATTTCCATAGTGTGCTGCTTAGATGATCTCCGGGCTTGTCCTTCTTCTTGCTTCCCAGGTGCGCAGGAGGGCAGTGCTGCCATCTCTTCATCGGAAGTATTTGGCGACCATGGTGGATCGTGTGTTTTGTAGATGCGCCGAGAGACTTGTAAAAACTCTACACGAGGCCGACGAGAAGGGTGCTACTGTAAATATGGAAGCAAGGTTCTCTCAACTAACTCTGGATGTCATTGGGTTGTCAGTCTTCAACTACGACTTTGATTCTTTGAAAACAGACAGCCCAGTCATTGAAGCAGTTTACACGGCTTTGAAAGAAACAGAGTCACGGTCCACAGATATTCTACCTTATTGGCAGGTAAGCTAATATCTGCCCAGTCGGCCGTAAGTTTTCTTGATGTATGTTTTCTTGGTGTTGTTAACTGAACTAATAACCCAAGTTGTCCTACGCGATAAAGAATATATATTTTTTCTGCTGTATTTCTTCTTCTGTGAGCATATTATTATACAAGAGACCAAGTTGTCCAGTCCTTAAACCCAACTGACGAAGTCGACTCCCTTTTTGTCCCTTCTTCACAGATACCTTTCTTATGTAAATTAGTGCCGAGGCAGCAGAAAGCAACAAAAGCCGTCTCACTTATCCGGGAAACTGTCGAAGAACTTGTTGCAAAGTGCAAGAAGATCGTGGAAGAGGAAGGAGAGCGTGTGGAAGGAGAGGAATACCTCAACGAAGCAGATCCGTCTGTGCTCCGTTTCCTCTTGGCGAGCCGCGAAGAGGTACAGTGACCTGTTTGCCTCTCTGGTCGCAACTATAATTTCTGAGAGATCAAGCCGTGTTCTGGTCTTACGGAAAGCGGTAGTCTAGTAGACTTTTCACAACCCTTCTGGACTTAAGAAGTTATGAGTTTTGATCGGGCAGGACAACGCCCGAATAGACTGCATGCTGTAAGTTATCCTTGAGATTTGCTTGCCTAATTGCACTATGATGTTTTACCGTGTCTCCTTCTTCTGTACTGCAGGTGACAAGCACTCAGTTACGTGACGACCTTCTTTCGATGCTTGTAGCTGGTCATGAGACCACAGGCTCCGTGCTTACTTGGACTGTTTATCTGCTAAGCAAAGTAAGCTCCGAACCAGCACGAATTTCACTCATCTTTAGGTAGTTTCTGTCATGACGAGCTCTGACCAGGTCATGATCTGAGCATACATGTGTAATTGGTAAGTAATTGGATGCTGAATGACATATGATCTGTAGGCGAATTCAGTCAATTTCAGATGACAGAATGGACAAAAGCATTAGATCAAAGCGGAAGGATTGAGAAGCTTCGCTTCACATAGGCTGCAGTGAAATTAAAAGACGAACGGAGGCGTCGTCCTGTTTACACCCTGAGTAGAAAGCCAGGAACACTTATATCGTCAACAAGTACCTATTTCGCTTCAGGTTCTTTATATGTGCTAAAGGCTTTGCTCTGTTTGTGACAGAATCCTTCAGCGTACAGGAAAATGCAAGAAGAACTCGACCGGGTGTTGGGTGGAAGAAATCCAACAATGGAGGATGTAAAGAACTTAAAGTACCTGACTCGTTGTATCAACGAATCCATGCGATTGTACCCCCATCCTCCGGTATGTAAATTTGATAATTTAGGTTCTGTCACATATATGTAGATTGAATGTACATGCTCTGAGTAAGTAGACAAGGGTGCGTTATTTATTTCCGTTACTGTTTAGTGGTCATTCTTTATTGTTAGTGATCACTCTTCAACGTTTTTCCAGGTTTTGATCAGAAGAGCAAACGAGCCCGACGTATTGCCTGGAGGCTACAAACTGGGGGCTGGTCAAGATGTGATGATATCTGTGTACAATATTCATCATTCACCGGCGGTAATGAGACCTGTTGCCCTCCAGAAAGGAAATAAATTCAGCCTTCGTTTAGTGATTAGTGAACCTTCATCACACTTGAAAGTCAACAAGTCACTCACTGGTTGTGCACTTGACATTGTTTCTAAGCAATGTCCGATGGATTATGTTCTCTTTACGCAGGTATGGGAGCAAGCAGAGGAGTTTATTCCGGAGCGGTTTGATTTGGATGGACCTGTTCCAAATGAAAGCAATACTGACTACAGGCATGTAACGTTCTAGTTTTGATGATGATGATGATGATTAGCATAGTGTGCTTGAACTCAACTAATTCTCACGTATATGACACACAGATACATACCTTTCAGTGGTGGTCCGCGCAAATGTGTCGGTGACCAGTTCGCTATGCTTGAAGCCGTTGTTGTACTAGCTGTGGTTCTTCAACGGTTTGACTTTTCACTAGTCCCCAACCAAAGTATCGGGATGACCACTGGCGCCACCATCCACACTACTTCGGTAAGTGTCATGAGTTTTTTGCATAAGTCATAAGCGTTGGCATGTTTCATACTCTCTTCTTTAGTTGTGAATGACCTATTGAGCAACAGCTGCTTCTGTACTTTAGATGATACCGTATTACCTCGAGAAATATGCTGAGTTTCTGGATGGAAATGTCGCAGGGTCTTTTCATGAATGTCAAGGCTAGGCAAAAAAGACCAGCAGTCGAGCTAGCAGGCGTCTAAGTTTGCAGCTAGATTAAGGACACATTCTGGTGCCGATCAATTGTATCAATGCTTGATGCCATGGAACTGTGCACGGTACGTTCCGCCCATGCAGTTGTGGTTTTATATCATGCTTCACTTAGTTGTAAAGAGACGCTCATCATTTGGTTACTAATTCAACCTAAAACAAGCAAGTTATCAGTAATCTGTAATGATGATTTGGATTGAGTATGGATTCCAGATGTCTGATCAAATTGCTGTCCCGTGTTTTGTCTTTCTTCTGTGATGAGTACTTATCTCCTGTTCATGCTATGGTGCAGTCAGTGTAGTGAGGACTTCAATTCTAAAGGTCAAGATGTACAGGCGAAAATGAATAATCTCTTCCATTGGTTATTGAGACGGATCTATTCCCAAAATACTGCTCAAGTTGCTGCATTCTGAGTATCAAGGTGCCGAGTTATTTTCGATTTACTCTAGGAATGTTGCTATTTGTTGGGAGCCGAGACGCCTTTTAGATGTACTTTAGTTCTGTGTAAAGACCATTATTCTTCCGGAGACTGCAAGTCGTGGAGAAAGAAGGTTACTCGGTTGCTTTCACCAACGAGAATACTGTTGTAGGCGAGCTCGTGGCAAATGAAATATGGGCAGTTATTGTATCTGTAAAGTATTATTCTCCTAGACAGAGAGCATATCCCAGTCACGCGTGGCAATGGATGAGGGTTGTTAAATTTTTGTCACTAGCAATTCCTTTCTACCACTATGTCACATATCAAACAACTAGTAAGCCAAACCTCACCTTCCTTCGTTTCTGTACTGCTAGGAAATTCCGTTTTATGCTGTTTGTACTTGGCACTTCGCATTTTTTCCTGAGCTTAAAGCATGCTGCGAAAGAAACGATACAATAGAACCGTTTCTTACTTCACCTCGGGGCTTAACCTGTAGAAATAGATTTGGTTAGCCAACTGAATGTGCGTGTTTTCATCATCGTGGTAGTAGATGCCTCGGTACCTCGTTTTCCGTATCGTGTGCTGTCTACTCTGATTCAAGGTTGCATATGGCCAGGCCCTTGGCGATCTTTCTTCTGAGAGCCTCCACTTTGGGTCCGAATTTGGATTGGGTTCTCTACACAGATTCTTGGCTGGATTGTTCCTGACCCTTTGAATCCATTTCTAGAGTCTTGGATCTTCCCCTTGTGTTCCGTTTATCAATGTGGATCCTTGAGATATCGTAGAGTCCTCACACTCGGGACATAGGGATCTCATTCGTCTCGCGAAATGATAGTCAGAGCCTTGTAAACTCTACTTTCTTTGAATATGGGCGATGACTTAAACGAGGAAGTGACTGGTCATATCATAAGTATGCAAAGTGTAGGAAAGTAGAGTGCGGTAAATCTGGGGTAAGATGGGACTTTACACATTTATTCTCTTATTTTAAAACCCTTATAGATTGAACGTTTCTTCTCTACGTTTTAAATCTAAAGGATATATTTTTTGACTTTACATAAGTATAGAGAGGGTTTTCTAGTAATTATTTATTAAGCAATTTCTCCTTCGTTCAAATTCTACACATAGTAAAATACCAGTCAATATCGTTTATAATATGTAATAGTCCAAAAATCTTAATTTATTTCTGACGAGTGAACTCATTAGATAGAATATATGTACTAAAATTCTTTAAATATAAAAAATGACTATTCTCGACTACTTTTCAAATTATGAAGATACTAGTTTGACCCCGTGCGTGATGCATATGGCCAAAAGGACCCTCGAAAACATACATAGTTCCCCTTCCCACCTTTTGCCCCCCGTCTCCAACAACAATTCCGTCCGTTGTCCCCTCGAAAACATACATAGTTCTCCTTCCCACCTTTTGCCTCCCGTCTCCAACGACGATTCCGTCCGTTGTCCCATCCCCTTAAATAGTTTCATCCATTCCGTTGTCTTCATCTCCAAACATAGTTTCGTCCATGGTCTCCCTCCATCCGTTATCCCATCCCCAGAACATTTTCGTCCCCCGTCTCCTAGTACCTACCCTAGTAGTAGGCGACAATCACCTCTTAAAGGTTAGTGAAGGTTAGTAAGATATTTTATTTCTGGAATCTCTTCGAGTAGTATTTTTAAAACAGACAAGTCGAAAGCGGTTCTTATTACCGATCCTATCCGAAATTATACATCAAACAAAATAGACGAAGAAGATGGGGCAGGGGCCCTATGAATCTTCTACTTATAATGGCAATCATTTTCTACAAGAATGAAAACAACGCGAACTGCAGTTTTGTTCACAAGTCAACTTTCTATTTCAAACTTGGAAATTCAAGCAACAAAGGCACGCACAGTACATAAATCGTTTCACTTTTTCCACAATTGAGAGTAAGACTTAGAAGAACTGCAAGCAAAGTAATGACATTGTTAGTGAATCTATGAGATATTCCCAACAGAAATACCCGAAGAGTTTCGATATGGAAGGATATGTTCCTGTAAGCACACAAACGCACTACCCAGCAAAGCTCATTGAAAATTAGAATGGAAAGACGTGAGGACTTTTTGCACAAAATGGGCGGGCAGGTTCCAGGCTATGTTCCTTCGCCTGTCAGAACAACAAGGAAAGAACAGTACGGGAACATACACTCCTTATCTTGAAACTTCATTGGGGGCGAGGTCGACCATTCTTGCAAAGGGTTGTTTGTATACTGCACAGTAAACGTTGCGGAATCCAAAACTTCGATGAATCTTCCAAGTATCACGTCACCACTGAATCTACTGCACACCGAGTTTATTGGAGCTGCAGACGTCTTCAGGAGTCAGTCTTACACGTGTACGTTCGTGAGGAGATCCTCTCACCGGATTCAAGCCAAAAAGTATTACCAGAGTAAGCAATTCGAGGTTGAGGAATCTCCGTGATTCTTTGATGAGAGGAAATCATGGAATTGAGCTGCTGGGTGGAGAAACGCATGATTCTGCAAGCCTGTTACCAGTTTAGCCAATCAATCCATCGACCGGAAGTTTAAGTTCAGTTTTTAGAATGGTGGAAATTTCTAAGAAGCGGAACGGTTCAGGTATGGCTGGTGGGAAGAGAGCTAGGGCGAAGCTGAAGAGCAATCAAGTACAAGGACAGGAGCGACGAGGAGAAGGAGGAGCAGTAGCAAGTGGAAGTACTACTGCGCAGTCGTGGCCGGCTCTGAAAACGCGTAGTGCGATCTTGAGTAGGAATGAGCTCCGCGAATTGGATCTATTCACAGTACTGTTACAGCCATCCTTTCCTACGTTATGATCCAAATATTTCCAATGTCAATCGCTGTTGCTTGATCTCTGTGTTGAAGCAACCAGGAGAAATCGTTTCACCAGCACCGACATGCTCTCTTCTGAAATTGGAATTTCAACTGTCAATTTCTCCCGTCAGTATTCACGGTTTCCTCCGTTCAGCTTTCTAATATGGCATTATATGTCCAATCAATTTGTCAAATTTTCAAAACTTCAAAATTCTCATGTTGACTGTGCTAAATTATATACCCCAACGCTTGAATTAATCAGTTCACTTGTATGCTTTCACCTAGAATGTCTTTAGGGTTTGCATTTCCATCAGCAGCAGAAGCTTTGCCCAGAATTATTCCAGATTCTTTCACTCAGTTCACCTTATTAGTGACTTAGTATACAAACTTTATGCGAGCAATGGACCCTCTTTGAATCCTAGCCGCATGTAAACAATGTGATTTTAGTACCAAGGTTGAGATTGAAATTGATGCTCATGGAACTGATGTGAACGATGGAAGTTTTTGTAGGTTCCCAACTACCTTTCCATAAAGGAGTGCGAATCCTTTATACAATATGCAGCATCGCTTGGATTTCAGCACCAAGGCAGCCGAGGGCCTGCCTATGGAGAGGCCTTCAGAGACAATGGCCGTGTCTCAGTTCTAAGTCCCGCGTTAGCAGAAAGTTTATGGGAAGCTGGACTTAAATCTATCTTTAATGACATTCAAGTGTACGGCAGACGGGCAGTTGGGCTCAATCCAAACCTTCGCTTTTACAGGTATATTCTCTCTCCGTCCTTTCTTCGTGCTGAATGAGACGGTAGTTGATACGATGATGAATGTTCGTTGTTGATGTGTAGGGGATTCATAATCTTTGTTCGTATGGATGATTTTGGTCAGTATTCTGCAAGCACTCTGCACGACTAAATCTCGTAATCCCTGCCTGGACTAAAGCGTGCAAGTCCCTTAGTGAACGTTATAACGGTTATTAAATCACGGAAGGAATTGAAAGTGAATGTCGTATCAGGTTATAATGTGTACAAGGAGTAAGTTGTAATCGTGTTTTGACGAAAGTTTGGATATCTCTTCTGTAGCTTAGAGCAATATTCTGACCGTTTCCTGTCAACGAAGCGATTTACTCGCCCTTTTTACCTCATTTGCGACGCAGAAGTGTGAGAAGTAAAGCTTAGAACCACTCTCTGACATTTGACCCAAATAGACTCCATTTCTTGTACTTTCTCTTACGTTGGTGTAACTCTTTGCTTGTAACTTCCCTCAGATATACAGCGGGTCAGCGATTTGGCCAACACATAGATGAAAGTGTTGAACTTGGAGGAGGACTTGCCACGGAGTACACTCTGCTGATTTACTTAACAGGTGGTGAAGAATCTAGTGCCACGGGAAAGGCGAGCCGAGATACGTTGCTAGGAGGGGAAACAGTATTTTATGACGGGAGACGTGTAGTCGCGGAGGTGAGTTGTCTTTTGCAGTTTATCTTAGTTACATCTTCGTGCTATATCCCTGCGGACACGTATGCAAGCTATATCAACAGTGAAATGGACTTGAGAAAATTCCGATTTTTCTTTGATAACAACAATGCAGTTATAATTAAAGAGTTATGCCATTTTGGCTGATTACAGGTACCACCTGTTGCTGGTATGGCTTTGTTCCACATTCATGGCCAGCACTGTATGTTGCATGAAGCCAGAGTAGTTGCCAAAGGAGTCAAGTACATACTGCGATCGGATGTTGTTTTCTCAAAACCATGAAGAAC
The DNA here is from genome assembly GCA_948567375.1 of Lunularia cruciata. NCBI lineage: Eukaryota > Viridiplantae > Streptophyta > Marchantiopsida > Lunulariales > Lunulariaceae > Lunularia > Lunularia cruciata. The sequence continues at coordinate 49,159,464 of OX419757.1, read as the reverse complement.
CACGCATGATCTTGAGGCGGATTTCGAAAGGGTATGCAGAAACTCGAGAAGTCTTGAGAGCCTCGCCCCTGATCTCCATCTAAATTAATCTCTCTAAGATTGCTAGAGTTATTGCAAGTTACGGTCACTTAGAGCTACAGAACTCGAGCTCGAAGGGTTAATCTGCTTCACGAGCATCAGATAGTTTTCTGTGCCAAACAACTTTGGTGCAGACAGACTACGGGGATCTGGGACATCTATCCAGCTATAGGGGTATTACATTCCTAAAATTTACAAGATTCTCCTCATCGTGTTTCTGCAAACGTACATTACAGCACTGGATATCCTCTATTTGCAAAGAAAGATTTCACTCCTGCTGGTGGTAATATACAGATTCTAAAGTAGCCAAAGAAAACTAAGTGCTCGACTCAGAGTTTCTAAACAGCTACATCTAGTGGTTGTAATCCGCACCAAACTAGGACTTCTGACTAATGCATATTTCGACCGTAATTGGTTATTGATCATGTTTTGACTGTAATTGATCGTGTTCCCAATTGTTATGAGTGGGGATACAGGATCTTAATTCTTTGCAGAGGGACTCGCAGACGGTCCTCTGTATTTTTCTCTGTCAAACATCCAAATTGCTTTTCGAGTAAACAGCAGAGTTTGCTAGAAGATCATGATTGTTATACTATTAGGAGGATCTAGATGCCTCTCCTGCACATATTCAGGTAGTAGTACTGGATTACTCTAGATCCTACCGGAAAGGAATCAAATAAGAACGTATCTCCTTTCAGTTTGCATATTCAGGTAGTAGTACTGGATTGCTCTAGATTCTACAGGAAAGGAATCAAATAAGAACGTATCTCCTTTCAGTTTGACAGCCGTGGGAGGTAGGCAGGAAAGATAGCCATGTCAGCATCCAGTTATTCAGACCTTCTCTAGTAGGACACACGGATCGTGTGATGTATAGCAAGGAAACGGAGGAGCTCTTGTTATCGTGGTACGGCACCTCAAAAGTTCAAGTCACAAAGAACCTCGTGAATCTTATATAGTCTATTCGAGATGTGTGCTCTCCACTGCTATTGAATTAACGTTGGGTACCTCTTGTGCTTGATGCGAATAGTTAATGGTCTCAAATATCAGAACAGATCCGGTGACGTGCCGAGAGTCTCTAGCATTTGTTCCTGGCTATTGTTTCGTTGATAAAATGTTGGCAGCTATTGCCCCGAGACTTTCTGATATAAACTGAGTCAGATGTCTCTAAAGCCCAACAGCGTGAAGCTAAGAACACATGAGCACTTCTGAGAGCTCTTCTTCATATGCTCGAACGTTCTATTTTCCTGAAGAGAGAATGAACCTAGCCTGCACAATTTCTCTTTGTCTGACAACCCTAGCCTATGACTTTAACACGAAGAACATTTTACTGTTGTAATTGATGGAAGAAAAACAAAATATCCATCACCTTTGTTGTCTTGTGATCTTGACGAGGACACATGTGCTATAACAAACTGGAACAAGCGCCGGTGTCTCCTCTTTCAACGTTCTTTTATTACCCACGGTGAATATAATGGGCATTTACAATCCGCCATCAGTCTCCTTGATAAAAAGAAGGTTACCCCATTGAGTAGTTAGGGGCTCACATCATATTGCGAATTACAATTTTGATTAATTTATAGCGATTGACCTGACTGATCGATGCTTGACTGATCTGTCATAACCGAGCTCTGAGTTGAGACTAATCAGGTGTGAAAGGGAGCTTCCTATTTACATAGGACATAGCTCTCTAGAGAATGAAGGAGTACAACATGTGAACATCCTCTAATGAGTAATAAAGATATGCTAGAACGGGATGTGTCATGCCATTTGTAGTTCCGTGTCTAGATGCTCGGACATTTGGAGTTCCAGTGATGGTAGTTAGAGTTATTCTAGTAGTTTCTCAGGGACTACTTTCCGATGGTTAGATTTCGTGTTCAGGGTACTGACTTCACGGTGGGGCCCACCGTCACTTTGCACCGTCGAGTGTGCCGTCAGCGGGACCGTTAGGGTTTCAGGGCTAGCTCGAGTCCAGGGGGTATAGTTTCGAAGTGAGCTCCAGAGAGCTCACTTCTCTGATGTTGAGCCTTCGAGTTCCTGGCTATGGTGGACAGAGGCCGGCGAGGGTCACCTGGATTCTCTATGCTTGAGTTGGTGTGGCTTGACTGTAATCAGTGCCCAATTGTTGACAGTTTATAGAGTGACAGATCAAGTACTGATCTGAGTTGAGTTGAGTTGAAAGTGTTAAGCAATTTGATTACATCAGAGAAGTGAAGTCAGGGGGAAATCAGGTGCAGGAACGTTGAGTGTTGGTGGTATCTCCAAGCTCGGTGGATCGTGGTAGCTCGATTTAGGTTCTGTTTTTCCCTAGTGTGTAGAAGCTCGTGTAGTTGATGCAAATTTGGCAGTTAGGCGGACGGTGTGCGGAAGCGTTGGCCAAATTTTGAGCAAAGAAGGAGCAATTTTCGAGCAGTGTTGTGATTTTGAGCTCAGAAGGTGAAGGCAGGACCAATTTGCTACGAGTTGGGCTCAGAAAGTGAAATTGAAGGTGGAGTTGGAAAGCTCTTCTCATGAAATTGTGATTTGGAAAAACCCGTTTTGTCAATTTGGCTCGAGTGGAAAGTTAGCGGGGGATTTGGCGGACATCCATCTTTAGGGTTTACGTCAGATTTTACGTCAGATTTTACGTCAGATTTTGGGCCAGAATTGGAGGAGTTTCGCTGTTTGGCTAGATTTGGAGAAGTTTTGCTAGTTTGGAGGAGTTTTGCTAGTTTGGAGGAGTTTTGCTGATTTGGAGAAGTTTCGCCAATTTAGGAGGAGGTTCGAAGTGGCAACAAGAAAGGCTTCATTTCGGCGTTTCGAGGCTTCGAGGCATAGGGCTGTGGGCTATGAGAGGCTACGAAGGCCTAGAAGGGCCAGCAAGCCAGCTTGTTGGCGTGAGGCTAGCTAGTTTAGTGTAAATCTTGGTCATTGGTTGGCAAAATCTGCCTTTCTTGCTAGATTGTGCGCAATAGGGTTTGACCCCTAGATCTCTTGTTCCTAGACTGGTGCCCTAGCCAACTGGTCCACCTTCACTTGTTGTCATAGAGATTGTGCCACTGTTATCTATACACATGTAGCTTTGGCTAGGAGAGGCAGTTTGATCCCATTCTTGGTGATCCTGGTAGCTTAGGACTAAAATACGAACTACTCTTATGTCAAATGCCAAATGGTGGCAGAGTCAATCCCGTGTTGTGTTATGAGATGGAGGGTTTTTGTTTAGATTTCTTGTGATTGGATCCCCTCCATTCTCTGCTTCTTGTTTGTGCACCACGTTTGTGTGAGGTGCCTTGACTTTTGAGCGTTGGTGCTCTGGTGTGCTCTCGGTGGTGAGGCTAGAGTGATGACCAGTCAGACTACCTTTGTTTCTCTTCGGTGAGGCAGGAAGTGATGACCTGCAGACCGTGAGAGTGCGTGTTATGATGGCAGGTTACAGGTTGCCTTTCCCCTAGTGTAGTTATCTCGGTTAGAATTACATTAGTGGGTGGTGTTTAGTTGGTGTTGGCACGCGGTGGTATTGGCACTTGGTGGGGTACTTGCAGTTGCAGTTGGTGGTTTGGGTTTGCTGTTGCAGTTACGTGGTCACGACGCAGTTCTTTGGAGATTCCAGAGGAGTTAGCCCTGCAGTACGCAGTGGGTTTACTCTGAGTGGTGCTCGGTATAAGCCTGTATCTCAGGTCCCAATGAGGGAGGAGATTGACTCTGGGTTGGAGTTCGACACAGGAGCTGATTCAGTTGAGAGTGCACTTGGTGTGTCCGCACCATTGTTGTGGGACATGGACGAGATTTATGGGGCCTCCAAAGGCCCTAGGCGTTACTCTGGTACAATGGGTACCATTGAGTTGGATGACTTCATCCAAGAGTTTGATAGTTGGTGTGATCTACAGCAGATGCGGAACCCGACTTTGTTCACACCCTTCATGGCATGGAAGGGGTTGTTTCAGCACTTGGAGGGTCCACCGATGGATGATTACCATGAGTTCAGGAGAGCTCATTTGGAGGAGATTGAGTTATGGAGACAGTATTGGTCTCCACACTATGTCTCCATCACTTCAGGCTCGGTGGCCAAGAGTAGATCGGCTGTACCTACGAGTTCTAGCTCGAGTAGTGTGGGTGGAGCTAGTGGAGGTGCACTAGCTGGAGATAGTGCTACTACGAGTGGAGGTACCGCTGCAGGAGGTGGTGTGGTACCGGGGTTTAACCCCATGGTTGAGTTCTTCCTTTGTTTGAGGCAGAACTACCAGGGAGTGCGGACTGACAAGCTGAGGAGCTTGCAAGAGTTCCAGCGGAAGGCTGGAGAGAGCCTACGCGAGGCATATACTCGCATGAGGCGGCTGATCAGTTTCACTCAAGGAGTTACTGAGGCCCAGGCAGTCCAGTTTTGGTATGGGATATTGGACAAGGAGTTGCGACATAGAGTTCGTGATGCTACGTTGTTGTAGGCTACTTCACCCACTTTGGCAGTAGTCTTTGGTTTGGCTGAGCGTATTGAGCTCAACATGGTGGAAGAGAGAGTGGTGACAGCTGGATTTGGTAGAGAGACCTCATCCACGGTTGTGACTTCTTCTAGAGTGCAGCAGAGTGCACCACGCCCAGTTGGTTTTCGAGGACAGGGTGGACAGCCCAGATCCTATGGAGCGAATGGAGGGCCTAGTGGAGTTAGACCCTTACCCTCATTTTCGGGTCAGTAGCAGCCAGTGAGTGGTGGTGTTGCTTGTGGTGGACCTCACCATAGGAGAGAGTGTACTCAGGGCAGCGGACCTGATACCTCTGGTGCATCACAGCCAGCACAGAGGCAGTGTGAGCATTGCTACAGATTTGGTCACACTAGTGACCGGTGTTTTGACCTACACCCGGAGTTACGGAGTGGTAGGGCTGCTATGGCAGGTAGTAGAGGAGCTCCAGTTCATGGAGGACAAGGTGGTAGAGGTGGTGGTAGAGGATCTACACCTAGTAGGGGTGCAATACCTGCCCTTACTTCTGACACAACTATGGCTACTCGGATTGAGCAGTTGGAGCAGAGATTGGCTAGTATGGCTATTGCTCAGAGGAGATCAGATTTGGGTGCTGAGGCTTCCACCTCATATGCTAGTGATAGAGATGCTTTGGACTTCATGTGCGGAGCAGCACAGGTGGATGCATCTGCAGCAGTGACTAGGAGTGCAGTACGTGCTCCAGAGCCTAGAGGAGCATCAGTGGAGTTGGACCCACAGAGAGGAGAGGTTGGGAGACAGGTCAGACTTCCCCAGTCTTTCACGCTATCTGAGGCATTGCAGACGAAATCCATGGTTCCTAGACGTCCTAGTGCAGGTGTGGTAGGTGGTGATGGAGTACCTGCTAGTCAGCCACCTGCTACTACACAGACTGAGTCTAGCATGATGTTGGGGGCGGCTCAGCTGATTATGCGGCATCCTTTATTTTCAGCCAGTGACATGTTTACATTGGGAGTTGACCCAGCCCCAGTGTTCCGGTTGGCTGCCACGTTGTGTGAGAGTAGGGATGGTGCAGTTCCTACTACTAGAGCAGAGGTGGTTGGTAGTGGAGCTGACTTGGTTGAGGAGCATGGGATCCGTTCAGCGACCAATGGTTTATGGCAGGCAGCAACGGCTAGACTGGAGGAGTTGCCAGCTAGACCGGCCTTTGAGAGAGCACGGTTTACACCTGGTGTTGTCCTATTGGATAACCAGAGGAGGATCTTTTGTTTAGTGGGACCTTCAGGGAAGGTCTATACACCACAGAGAGTCTTGTTAGACTCTGGTGCGCAGCCCCTTATGTTGGGGAAGGCTGCAGTTGTTGGTCTAGAGTTACGGAAGACCGATGTGGAGAGGTGTCCATTTCAGATCCAGACATCTCTAGGTGGTGGTTCAACACAATACATCACACGTGGGGAGCTTTTTGTCCAGGTTCAGCCTGGTCATCCGACTGATAGCTCAGTGGTGAGAGCTCAGGCTATTGCGACGATAGTTGAGTCATATGATGTGCTAGTTGGGGGAGCAATGTTATACCCTATGGGTTTCAGCATTGACTATTGGGAGGAGACAACCTCTTATAGACCTGGTTGGCAGTCTGGGACGGGTATGTTGCCTACCAGTACGCTTCAATAGTGGCAGTCTTGGCTCACTACAGTCCGGGACCATGTCAGCATCAGTTTTAGCTTTCAGCGGTTCAGTTACTTGGCCTGGTGACTTGTTGGAGGGGAACGCCCATGCAGAGGATACTCTAGTACCAGAGGAGATCACTCAGCTATGGAGTACGAGTGGGATTGTTCCATCTACCTTGGATGTTCCATTGTGGAGTTCAGAGGAGGCATTGCAGCAGCATGCAGATCAATTGGTGCAGCAGGCTTGGAGTGGAGCCTTCGTACCATCAGGGGATGAGTGTGAGGATGAGCCTCCAGAGGTGATTGCTTTGACACCTCTGGATACCACACTCATTGCTTGGCAATATCCAGTAGAGGGGATATGTCTATTGGAGTTGTTTGGTGGGATCAGCACCGGACTAGCTGCGGTATTACAGGCGGGTATCCGAGTACAGAGGTACTTGTATGTAGAGAGAGATGAGACTGCTAGGCGAGTCTCTCTACGTCATGTGGCACACTTGGCCTATCGGTATCCGGAGTTATTACCGATGTCAGCAGTCAGAGGTTACCAGAAGGCCTTACCAAGAGACATTTCCTTACTGGGGGCGCATGACCTAGAGAGACATGGGCCTATTCACTTGGTGATTTCTGGATGGCCATGTCAGGGACATACACGTGCGGGCCGTGGTTTGGGTCTTCAGGATCCTCGTTCTGGTGTGTTTTGGGAGATGTTACGGATACTACGACATCTCTTGGTTCATCAGTCTGTTTCTCCAGCTTACCTTTTGGAGAACGTTCCATTGATGGGTGATTCTCGCACTAGAGTGGTGGTGAGTACACATCAGGTCCATTCATGGATGGGACCTGCTGTATTGTTAGATGCAGCCAGAGTGGGATCACGGGCTCATCGTCTTTGTCTTTGGTGGACAAACCTCTTACCCAGAGAGGTTCTACAGCGTAGTTATGATGGGATTCAGCGACTAGACCACATTCTTGTTGATGATGTCTTGGATGCTGGACGTCAGTCTCAGACAATGGTAGTGGCTGATAGGTCACCTATGGCAGTGGTGAAGCTAATTGGACAGCCTAGAGCTGCATTTCCCACACTTATGAGTTTCCCAAGCTCTCATGCTTTTCGAGAGGGAGGACCTGGACTTGTTTGGGACTCACAGTTACAGCAGTTGGTGGAGCCCAATGCTGATGAGAGAGAGCGGGCGATGGGTTTTTGCACCGGTATTACCGCTATTCCAGCAGTGTTAGAGGCATCCAGGCGTCAGGTGTTAGGTCAGGCTATGGACCTGAACTGTTTGACCTGGATTGTGAGCCTTGGTTTGGCAGAGCAACGTAGGATGCGCTTGATAGGCATCACCACTCGGACACTTGTGAGCCCTGTGCCTATCGAGACGATTCAGGCATATGCTGGGGGCGATGGACCGAGTGGACATGGTATTCTTGGGACACATCCAATAGCTACTAGGGAGAGTGGTCTACTTGGAGTCCATCCAGGTGAGTGTGGGCTACTTGGATTACACCCTTGGTCCACATGGGATGCAGCCAGAGGACGTATGGAGCTTGCAGCCAGAGTGGAGGGAGTTTTTCACACAGAGGTTGGGACCTCTAGTGGTCGGGAGCATGACACCATTGCTCCCAAGGGCCCAGTGTAGCAGCCAGTCAATATGTCTTCCACTCCTACTACAGTTACAGAGGATACTTGGGAGCCAGATCTTGGACCCAAGCTTACTGGAGAGGAAAGACGGAGGGTTTGGAGGTTCTTGAGGAGTCACACGAGTTGTTTTGCCTTCAGTATGAAGGATTTGGGTGCTCTGAAGGGACCTGGTATACGGATTGAGCTGACTAGTGACACACTAGTTTTCCGACGTCCTTATCGATATAGTGAGATGGAGAGGACATTGATTCAGAGCCGGAGTATTGACCTTTTTGAGGCTGGTTTGGTGGAGACTTCACATGGAGAGTATGCATCAGCGACAGTGATGCCAGCCAAGAAGGATATACATGGCAACTATACAAATAGGCGGATGTGTGGAGATTACCGTCCTATCAACCGACAGACCAGGGCTGATCGGTATGCCATGCCTACACCGGAGGAGATTTTTGATGCGATTGGGCATGCAAAGGTCTTCAGTTTTTTGGATCTTCAAGCGGGATATCATCAGTTGCCGATCAGGGAGGAAGATAAGTCCAAGACAGCATTTGGGCTATTGATCCTCATTGCAAGGATGTGTTATATCAGTGGAGGTTCTTACCATTTGGGTTGAAGAATGCTCCCACTGAGTTCCAGAGGGTCATGGATAGGATCCTAGCTGGATTGGATTTTGCTTGGTGCTATATTGATGACATTTTGGTTTACAGCACTACTGTGGAAGAGCATGAGAGACAGTTGTTGGAGGTGTTTGAGAGGTTGAGATCTCATGGACTCAAATTACATCCTGGGAAGTGTAGGTTCTTCCATGAGCAGGTTGAGTATTTGGGTCACACTATCTACCGCAGAGGACTTGGTGTTCAGCAGACCAAGGTGGAGGCTATTGCACGTATTCCTCAGCCTACGGATGTGAGCAGAGTGCGAGCATTCCTTGGGTTGGCGAACTTCTATCGCCGCTATGTTAGAGGATTTAGTGCCATTGCCAAGGCCTTGACGAAGCTGACCAAGCTTACATAGGAGTGTTGTTGGGGAGATGAGCAAGAGAGAGCTTTTGTAGAGCTCAAGGAGATGTTGACATCTGCTCCTATTTTGAGGAGACCGATCAGGGGACGACCATTTCAGGTTCACACTGATTGGAGTATGTTGGGGCTTGGAGCGGTGCTCACCCAACATGATGATGAGGAGAAGGAGTTTGTGGTGGCCTATGCTAGTTGCTCCAACAATTCAGCGGAGGCGAAGTATAGTTCATATGAGGGAGAGTGCTTGGCAGCAGTTTGGGCAGTAGCACATTTCCGATGTTACCTGTTTGGTAACCCCTTCACTCTCATCACTGATCATCAGCCGCTGAAGTGGTTGATGGAGTCCGACAAGCTTTCAGGGAAGCTTGCACGATGGGCTCTGATTTTACAGGAGTATGATTTCACGGTTGTTCACAGACCTGGAATGGTGAACCGTGATGCAGATGGGTTGAGTAGAAACCCATGTCCCAGCCAGCAGGATCAGACCGGAGCACGTTGGCATGGTGAGACAGATGAGGAGATGGTGCCAGGTTGGCATGCATCGGCCTTTCTGTGTATATTTGCAAAGACTTTGGTGGTATCTCTCTTAGCACATACATGAGGAGTTATTGAGGTCACAGATCCAGAGAGTGAAGATATTGGTACAATTCAGCGAGACATTCATGATGATGTCTTAGTGATGGACTATCTTCGCACTGGTGTTGTGGGTGGCACAGTTGGGGCCAAGGAGAGAGACCGTGTTCTTCAGCGAGCCAGACGGTTCAGATTGGAGGGGAGACACCTTTTGTGTGTATGGGAGGATGGTAGAGTGCGAGTAGTACCACTTCCATCACAAAGACCACAGTTGGTCCGTCATGCTCATGAGGAGCTAGGACATTTTGGAGTAAAGCGTACATATAGCTTACTCCAGAGTCATTATTGGTGGCGCGGTATGCAGACCGAGGTACAGTAGTTTGTTGCCAGAGGTGTGGTTTGTGACCAAGTTAGAGCATCATTCAATGCTCCTACGCCACAGTTACACCCATTACCTATCATGGGATTGGGTTACCGTTGGAGTTTGGACTTTGCCGGACCTCTACCGCTGACTGTGAGACATCATTGGTATGTTTTGGTGATGGTGGAGCACTTCTCCAAGTGGATTGAGTTGGTGGCACTTCCTGACAAGTCTAGTGAAGGGACAGCTTACTTGTTCCTGGATCGAGTTCTTAGAAATTTTGCTGCACCAGCTGAGGTTTTGACTGATCAGGGTACAGAGTTCTTGGGAGAGTTTCAGGTCTTGTGTGACAAGGCTTTGATTGATCATCGTACTACATCCCGAGATCACCCTGAGGCAGATGGCTTAGCAAAGAGAGTGGTTTAGACGGTGAAGAGAGGATTGCGAAAGTAAGGTTTGCAGAGAGGCCACTTGGGAGATTGGGATCTCCAGTTACCTTGGTTGGCCATGGGCTATCGGTTCAGCCGGCAAGCCTCCTTAGCATCCTTCTCTCCATACTTTCTACTCTATGGACGAGATCTAGATTTACCTGCAGCCATTCGTCGAGATGCTACTGTAGTTTTGGACTTGGATGACCCCGATGTATGGATGAGCGCATGTTCTCAGCGGGCAGAGATCTTTCGGAGAGTGATGCCGATGGCCTTTGAGAACTTGGCAATTGCTCAGCATAGAGATACTTTACGTTATGCTACCATTCGAGGAGGAGGTTATAGACCCTCGATCCGTCGATTTCATCCAGGCAACTATGTATATCTACAGCAGACAGCACCGACGACACTTGATGTTTCTACAAGCCGCACTATCTTGAGAGTGCGCGAGGTTTTGCCATCTGGAGTCCTTGTGTTAGAAGGACGTGATGGTGTTGTTTGGAAGGATCATGTGCGCAATTGTGCGCCATGCCACCTTCCAAACATTGATGGTACTATGGACCCAAGCTTGGCACTTGTACGTGCAGGCTTGAGGTGTATGTTATGTGGCTCTTCTGTGGAGCTGCTACTATGTTAGTGTGTGATAGCTGTTCGAGAGGATGGCATATGGCATGTATGACTCCTCCCCTCACGGTGGTTCCTCAAGGACAATGGTTATGTCCTAGATGTACTTGACCTATAGCTAGTTCATTCTTTATATGGTATAGATTGCAGACAGGCGACTAACGATGGGGCTCCATAGCACCCGGCCTCCTGATCTTTGCCCATTAGAGGGTATACCATATACTTAGAGTAGATGGCTATCTGGAGTTAGAGGGACCTAACCGCCAGCTAGGGGGGCAATTGTGGCACTTTAGAGTCTATGTATGACTTATGTGTGAGTTGTGCTTCTATAGTGTATGATGTTGACAGCGATGTATGTTGTGTAGCGATGTATATACGCACGACAACTGTCATGCCATTTGTAGTTCCGCGTCTAGATGCTCGGACATTGGAGTTCCAGTGATGGTAGTTAGAGTTATTCTAGCAGTTTCTCAAGGACTACTTTCCGATGGTTAGATTTTGTGTTCGGGGTACTGACTTCACGGTGGGGCCCACCGTCACTTTGCACCGTTTGCACCGTCGAGTGTGCCGTCAGTGGGACCGTTAGGGTTTCAGGGCTAGCTCGAGTCCAGGGGGTATAGTTTTGAAGTGAGCTCCAGAGAGCTCACTTCTCTGATGTTGAGCCTTCGAGTTCCTGGCTATGGTGGACAGAGTCCGGCGAGCGTCACCTGGATTCTCTATGCTTGAGTGAGTGTGGCTTGACTGTAATCAATGCCTAGTTGTTGGCAGTTTATAGAGTGACAGATCAAGTACTGATCTGAGTTGAGTTGAGTTGAAAGTGTTAAATAATCTGATTGATTGTGGCACTTTAGAGTCTATGTATGACTTATGTGTGAGTTATGCTTCTATAGTGTATGATGTTGACAGCAATGTATGTTGTGTAGCGATGTATATACGCACGACAGATGCTCAGAAGTGAACAATTGTGAGCCTGTTCAACGTACGTTGTAAGTTGTCTCTAATTTGGTGCTGAATTATTAAGCTGTCTTGGAGCTTCTAAAGTCTACCCTCTATAAGTGCAATGCTTCGGTTCCGACCCCGAGATTGCACTCATGGAGGTTTTACACTCGTTCCAAAACTCTATAAGTGCAATTTGAAGTTTTTGGATTATCGAGTTGTTCATGGATGAAACATTTGTCAGGACAAGTGAGTATGTATCCTGTCAGTATGGAGTACATTAGTTGGGTCTATATATGAGGAATGTGAAGGAGGTACTCTATGGTAGTTCTAGCTTCGAAAAGGAGTGATAAAGGCAAATACCAGTATATTTTCAGCCTTATAATAAGCCCAGTAGGATGAAATCTGACACTCGTTGATCTGAGGGATTGAACGTTAAGGAGAAGTTTGACTTCAAACTCGGCCAATTATCATACACTCATGTACTGATGTGAATCACAATGTTCAAAGGTGGCAGCCACGTTCGACGAACACTAGTACCACATTGAGGACCACGATCTTCAAATTTGGCGGCCACGAGAAGGAAGCAAGAAGTAGCTGCGAAAACACTAGAGGATCTCAACCTATGCGAATGTCTTCAGTCTACCAATGTTACTATAGTTTTGTATGGGATTCCGGGTACTCAACTGTTCACATTAATCACATTGATATTGTGTCGTAGCGCCAACATATTGAACCTTCACAAGCATCATGTACAGAAATTTCAGTAGGAGAATCACACAGTATCTAGGATTCGTTGAAGGATCGAGAAGACATAACATCCAAATAGTAGGAACTCCCGCCAGATTCACGAGCTTCACCAAGTGTGATAAGTTTCTCTATGTAGAAACGATCCACCACGTTCTATCCTGTACTTATTAGACCTTGTCGATAACATCCACCTATACCCACGTCCATAACCTCTCGGTTAAATTTTGAATGATAGAAATGGAAAACATTAATGGGGCGGGGAATACCTCATCCCCGCCACCTGAGCTAATTGCGAGCTTGATATTATATCTTCTCTTCTCTGAAATTGTCCGTCTCTTTAATCCTTGTCCATAAAGAACACTTCCATCAACTTGTCTATTACTTGGATAGTCAAGAACTAAAATATGGTCTACGCAGTAAATGATGAAGGCCCTTTTCAGGTTACAGCACTTACGGTTTTTACGATTTATTGTGCTGAAGCAGTCTCTATTGCAACAGATCACATATGTCACATGATCATTCTATTATCATTGGCACTTGATACTGGAAACGGGAAACAAAAGCCTTATTAGAAAAGGAAAAATTCATCACATTCTTCAGTTAGTAGTCATCTCAAATGCCTGACATTTTGTGAATCATAGGTGAACATGAGAACAATCAACTGACTAATTTAATATTGTCAGAAACCGGGCAAGGCTAACAAGATGGTAGAGTCGAGACCTCGTACACTCCTCAGTTTCAATTACCTGAGTCATCTGAATTCATCTGTTCCATGTCTGCAAGAATTCCAGGTACTCAATCATGGAACCATCATACTGTACATTGTCTGATGCTTCGCAGGTTTAAATAATTCCTCCGTATACCAGTAAGATAATCCAGAGCATCCTTGAGTAAAACCTCATCAAGAGCATCAACTTTCAAATTCCATTCTGATCTGCACCGACATAATGATCACTTCTCCAGACTTCTGGGGTTTAGTGCTTCCAGCAGCCTTATCGTTGCATTATAATCTGCTTTCAATATTGGCCGCGTAATCTACATAGACCAAGGGTGGTGCTCTTCAGAGGCCAGGTGGTATCATGTTCGCATATCAAGGAATAATGACGTATGATTTAGCATTTAAAAAATCTGACATACCTGCAAGATTTCAAGATGCACGATGGGGAAAACGCGATGTGGAACTAAGACATATTTCATACTGCTACTCGACCTGAGATTGCTTAGGTATGTCCTTTCATATCTTTCTTGTTCTAGACCTGAGATTGATTAGGTATGTCCTTTCAAATATTTCTAGTATGGAATAAAAAGCTGAATTTATAAATCTTGTATTGATCCGGACACTCTATGTGCGATAGAGAAGATTTCTGTTTCCGGTGCTCTTGGGCTTAGCCCCATTTTCTCTTATAGGTTTTATTTTTGTTGTACGGCCTGATTGTTTTCCATCTGGTTATCATAGGCGTGTTATCGCTTTTTCTTTTTAAATCTGGTATTTTTCATGTTATCCTATGCATGTTGCTTTTTTTTCAAATCTTGTATTGCGAAGTTGAAGGGATAGCAAAACATGCCGCAGCTGAATGAACCTACTTCTTACTACGCATACCTACTTCACATGTACAATATTTACAAGTACCGGTATTAGATATCTCTGCTCATTTTACGAACTCTGGAGCTTGCTTCAGAAGAAAAAGTGAAAGAAGTACCTGTTACATTCCTTGTTCCATATGGTGACATTTATGTCCAAAACGTATCGTAATACTCTGTGCGCTATGATTGCTAAGAGAAGTTACTTCAGAAGAGGATAAGAGCTGCACCATCGGATGCGGCAATCTTATACTAACTAAGGAGCGTTAGTGGCATAAGGCAAGGCGACCGCGTAGAAAGAAGAAGGATGGGAAGACCCAAAAAAATGAAAAATTGAAAAAATGAAGGACGGGAGCATAAGTGCCACTAACTAAGGAGCGTTAGTGGCATAAGTAGAAACGAAGATAATGGTCATCACAGCGAAGTCATAATAACGAAGAAGCTTGATGGTCATCCGGATCTTTACGTCTTGAAGAACTTACATTAGATAACATGCGACTGTATCTTCTACCGTAGTATGCATCAACATCGGAAAAAGACAATACATTGTGCTGTAGCCTGCACGCGTTCGTGCACCGCGAACGCATGTTTCTGCAAGTTTAACGGTCTGCATCGGGTGGTAAACCAAGAGAGTTTCTCCCCAGGACACGGTTAATATCCTGTGCAGCAACTTTTGCCTAATCTGCCGGGAATAGTGTCCCACAGACTAACTAAATTAGCGGCAGTAGTGAAACAAAGGGACTGGCATTTAATCACCGACCTAGTACCGTCAATGTTTCTCTCCCCCTCTGATCAGCACAGGCAATTTCTATGATTTTAAGTTTGAATTCTGGTCGTATACTTGTTTGGATGTCATCGTGATAAGGATGAACCAGTTCTGTTTCTTTGAGAATTTACAGCACCATTTACATTCTGATAAGCACGTAAATCGCAAATCTATCTATCTATCTATCCATCCAGGCCGGCTATGGTCATCATACCGGTTCTTTTCATCCACCAAGAAGCACTTGATAGGTGTTTTGTGTCAATCTCGACTTCCAAACTGCAGGTGTGGACTATCGAACTTCAAACTTAGTTATCACAAGGACATTGCTCTTGATCACATTGTTCTTCGTCTGTCTTCAGGAACAAATCTAGACTCTAAACTCCAGGGTACAATCCTCTTTTGTGCACGAGACTGCAAACTAAGCATAATCTTTATGGCTAATCCCGCGGAAAGATTTAACTGTACCCGAAACTTGGCACTTCGATTTAAATACCTCAAAATGGCGAGCAAGGCTTACACCGGAACCCCAAGTTAACCAAAAGACTTAACAGTACCTCGGGATCAACGTGATAGAGTTTTTTTATATCACATTTTGCAGCAGACGAGGTTGTGTTGGCAAGCAATATCTTTGTCTTTCGAGTATTGGACACTTTAACCAACAAATTTACATAGTCGGGTAGACTCATGGGACTTCAAGCTGGGGTAAGGGAATCGGGAAGCTTCGGCTCGGTTTAGGTAGTTGGGTAACGTTGGTGACTTCGGTTTGCGATCAGGGGAGGGAAGCTGTGGATATTGGATTGGATTGGAATTAGAGATTTAGAAATTTCTAAATTTAGGGACTCCAGTTTTAATATATCATTGTTAGTTTAACAATTGGGATCCAGTAAAAAAATGTAATTGGGTTCTTCTTAGAGTAGACAATTGTCACACGACATTTTCTTAGAAACTAGTAATACAAATTTCAAACTCGTAACGCACATGATAGGTTGGAAAGCGGATACCAAATTAAGTGTGATCATTTATAACTTTCTTTGGAAACACTCGATGTGTTAATGTGAATTCTTAGAAGAAATTAGAAACTAGAAATGTATTGTGAAGATCGTTCATTCTCCTGATATTATAACGGAGAATCCACTAAGTAGAAAAAGAATTTCCATTCTTTAGTCCAATAGCTTTGGATTTTTCAAACTATTAGAAGTATTCTTTAATGGATTGCAGTTCCATAAGTTTTATGTTTTCTTCTTGTTGACTTAGTGCCTCATATTATACTTGGGTGCATCTTAGCTTTTGCTATCCACTGATTTTAGCTCAAGTCAGTATTTGTTACTTTTTCTATAGTAAAGAAAGTATGCTTAGGTTTCATTGATCCATGTTTATATTGTTACACAAATAAAAAACGTGTGAGGGTGGCACTACCTTGATATAATGAGAGACATATGATCAGATTTCTTTTTGGAGAATAAGGATTATCACACATGATATCATCAAGGGTGTGATTTGTACAATAGCACATGAAAATGGATATTTGACAGTGGAGCTATCATGTGCTTATCAAATGAGAAGTTAGAACAGACTTATACATGTAGACTACAATAATCAAGTCACAATGGAAACATTATGATAATGAATCTTATTGGGAGTGGGTTGATTATCCATCTTCTCAGAGGGATGGTTGGCAATTGAAGTAACGGCAACTAAAGTCTCCAGCTATAAGAAGAAGGTCTTTTCTTCATATACATTTTTATTCTTGAAATGATATGGAACAATGAATATAAAGATCAATGTATTCATATTAAAAGATGAACATGTGAGAAACTGTTAGAGTTTTTTGCACTAGACTATAAGATATCATTATCAAATTCTAATTCATTTCTTACTTTAATGAGAAAATATCCATTATTTTACAAAGAGAACTAACTATGCAATCACGCCTAGTGATACTCCTTTGGTTACTCTAGTAATTTACTAGTCATGGACTTACTTAGTTTTAAAGTCCTAGATCCTACATGAAATACCTACACAAGGTGTGATCCTTCGTTACATACCCCGATTATTTGTAAGCCATGTAAACTAGGAATTTAGATATCCTAGATACAAAACTATAAAATTTTCAATGTAATAATAGTGCATTTTACACCTTTCATGTTTTTATTATAGTGGCTTGATGGATCTTCCCCATCCTCTATTCTATCCAACACCCGTCTTTCTTAGAGGAACAATCTTATGTGACCAAGAAATGGCTACATGCCAAGTTTACAAGCAGTACAGGTAAGTATTTTGGCCAATTTAGGACGTTATATCCAAGATCCAAATACGGTATACTGTTAAGAGTTCTCTGTTCTAAGTGAGAAAAAGACGACCACATAGAACACATGAATGATGGGAAGACCCATCCCCATCTAAGTTCGCATTGGGGTTAATAGGCATGGTTGGGATGGTTGGTAATTTGCTGGCTCGTGGTTCTCATTAGGAACTTTCGAAGGAGCTTGGGCGATTAACCTCTCTCCATCCTTCCATCCTTCCACCTCTTTCGATTTGTCTCTCCCTTGTACGGCTTGGTGGGGTCTTCCTATCCTTCATTTTTCCTACGCGGTCGCCTTTCCATCATCTCGTCATATACAGGATGGATGTTTTAACGTTCCTGTGGTTTTCATTCGTCTACACTATTGAGCACTGAATCATCAGAATGAGGGTACTGTACCAACAAAACAAAGATCTATTAAAGTAGTGATGACGTCAGTCGCAGTCTTCGTTTGAAGTGGAAGATGCAGCTGCTGAAATTGAATGTGCTACTCCAAAATATAGAAGATGTAGATACAAATCAATGCTCGTATTCAACACAGAGTCAAGCAGCTAGTACTTTAATGTACCATCTAGCAACGGAAGTGAATACCACATATCAACTTGTCATAGTATTCAACCTCTGCATGAAGTACAAAATAATGACAGAGAACCTTGTATTTTATGGGAGTGTTTAACTGTTTTTTTCAGCCTAGAAATTTAAGCACCTTTGCAACGATTCAATCGTTGCTATCCAAGTTTGAAAACCGTGAAATTAGTGAAAATGGAAGGTAAGACTCTCCAGAGAATCTACATCAAAACTTAAAGCATTCTATCTACAGTATCTTGTCGGACAATTTACGAGAATGATGGTAGTCAGCAGCATCCATAACTGCAGGCTCCAGTACGTTGGCGAAGAGCTTTTCTAAATACAGTACCGTTACATTTTGTCCAGAGGTTGCATTGATGCGTCATGAACTTGTTGCGCAAGTCCCGACTTGATTGTCCTCCCTCCGTTTTTCATCGAATTAATTCTCTTGTACGCAGATTCTTTAACATGCCCTCCGAATGCCAACCTTAATAGTGCGGCGGACTCGGGTGATACGAAGGTTCATAATCCACTGTATACTTATCACCACTATCAGCTTTGTATATTAGGAGTACTTTATACCTGAACAGCGGTCAACTACAATCTGACTTCTCAGTCTTTATTATATTATGATCATGTACCCATGAACAGTATTTTCCTCATCTCAGGTCAACAAGATTTGGCGCTTGTTATTTACAATAGAACCTGGAATTTCCAGTGGTCGTAGTCAACACTATCTGGCACACGTTAATATTAGCCCAGAACATTGAACAATAGACTGGCAGCAGACTCAACTGGATTCAAATCCCTTGCTGGAGGTGATTCGAAGGTCTGGATGAAAGAAAGCACTGTAGAGAGCTTGTCTGCAAAAGTATTCTTTTGTAAACCTCCAACCGTTTGCTAGGTTATGAACACCACCGCAGCGAGACTTTCATCGTCTCTATTTGAGGTGTCGACACACAAGGTTTTTGAGTTGGGCACACGCAGTTTATGGATGTACACCTTTACATTGAGTAAATTTGCAAAATAAGAGAACATATCAAAAAACAGATTATTTCGTTTTCTGTACGGAAGCAATCATCGAAGTTTGAAGCTTAAATTGAAGAATCAACATGATTGCTTACCAAACATTATTGTAGTATTTGACTGACAATAACAAGACATTTTAAAGAGACTTATTGGAAAATGGAGGAAGGTTTCATCCTAACAAGAGATTCACTTATTTCCCTCTCTATCGGATTGAAATTGGAATCAAAGAATCAATTTTCTGAAGGACAGACCATGATGACCAAGTATTATACATTGTTTTACTCTGCGAGAAAAACTTTCCCATCTCTATGTCCACTCGGGTACACTAGACACCCTGACCTTCAACAGAGACACAAGAGTCAATTATTTTGCCTGAGAAACCCACGACAGAAGACATAGACTTTTGGGAAACCACGACCGCAGGACAATGAATTTCTGGAGACAACAGGGGCGAAATACTAGGAAGAAAATCACATCAAATATTCCAGTATATAAGTGAGAGAAAGAAGAAAGAAAGAAGGTTTAAACTACGTATCACACCCGTGAGAGGACAGATGCGATAGATCGTTAAAATTGGAGCACGCTAACACACCGACTCTTTCTCAGAGTGGAAGCAGACAGGACTTCGTTAGCAAATGACGGGCGCCACAGGATCCCTGGAACTGTCTACGTGGCCGCTTAGAATCGACCTGCTAGTCTGATCGAACTGCAACAGAAGGCACTCCCGTGATCCCGATGCTCCTTCAGAAGTTAATGATGTTCCCCTGAACCCCGCGCTTTTTCCCGGTCATGAAGAAATGGCGGGACGGAACACCGACGTCAACGTCTGCGAAATTCGTCCGATGTTCCCATCCACGGCCTGAGGTCTTCTCCACTACTACGGAAATTGCGCGTTGAACAGACCCTCAAGTGGGACCACAGTAACCACTGAACTGATCCAGTAGCACTGTCAAGAAAGTCTTTATGACGTGGTAGGCTTGGAAGTCATCGAGTTTTGATGGAAAGGATGTTGCTCGTCTAGATGGAGATGGAGATGGAGCTGGAGCAGGCTCTACTACGATAGGGATGGTCCGAAAGAGCGGGCACAGTGGGACCGTAGTAGATATTGGAACAGGTAGAGTTGTCAAGACTTGAGCTTTCATGTGTCACATCGTATGTTAGGTAGGCGGGAAATTTTCGCGAGTCCTACGGCTATGAAAACTATGAACATGGAGAAGGGACCTGAAGGCTACCCCAGATTTTTATCCCTTTTCCAGAGTGTAGTCTGTGCGCGAGCACTTCTGTTAAAAGTATGAACTTTATTGGAGAATCGCATCTTGCTGAGAACTTGCTGTGGCTTGTCTGGGTAGATCTTCAATTTATTGAAAGAAAAATGTAGTTCTATCCCTGACGGGTCTAAAGTAATACTTCCATTAAAAAATGGTTTCCTTGGAACGTATGAACGTCAGGAAAGGACGCGATGGTTAACAGCCTAGCATTCCGGGTATATACTACGCAGTTAGCCTCCTTTAGGTGTTGACTCCGGCATATTTCTAGTCTTTCCTTCGTTCTTATTAAACCGTAATGATCGTTATCTTCTCGTTTACCTTCTTGATTTCACACGCGGTCGCCTTCTTCTCTTATCTTCTCGGAAGTGCTTTCCAGTACAAACTAATCCTTAAAGTCAAACTCCTGTCAATAACGCCTATATACTCAAGGTTACATTCTCAACGGACTTTGTCTCACCGCAATATCTTTGTTAAGTCGGACAATGCATATTCTTCAATAAGATATGATTCTCAAGGAATCTCCTTCCGTCCTGGTACCTTCTCTTCAAACCCGTAAAGACAAACTTTATTAAAGAAGGTCGCTTAATGCAACCCAGATTTAATTCCGGATGCTTCACTTTGAGTAAAATGTGAAGTGAGAGCTTGGCGCGCCTTTTAACTGGATGGAAACACATCTGCGCATGGAAAATCAAAAGTTTTGACACAATGCAAATTTTCAAGGATCATCACGGCAGTATTGATATGTAACTACAAGCTGATGCGCTTGCGCGGCAACTTGCTTCAATATCATTTTCTGGACAAGATGAGGTTTCTTATCTAACATGTAATGCAAATCATCCCAAGTTTGCCACAGGTGTGATGCCCTAGGCTATGCTTTTAGGCTGGTTGGGCCCATTCGTTAGTTGAATTCTACATGGGCAACATATGCTCTTGACGCGGAAAAATCATATTGTCAGAAGTGCTAGGGAACTTTTGGAGGTAGACTTAGTAGCGGCTAGACGTTTCAATCGTAGGCTGGTTCTTTATTGTCTCAAGATAGAGCAAAAACGTTTGTGTGGAAGGACTATCGTTACGAACCATGCTCAAATTTCTACTGCAGTGTTTCAGTTCCATATCCCTTCCTATCTTATACTATCTTCACGCGGAAGAGTCCAGAGGCGATCATGCTCGGTGATGTTTATGCTACCCGTCAAGTGACTTCAGAGTCAAAGAAAAACAGTTTAATAATATAAATATTGAGAAGGGAAATAACAACTTCGTAGCTTACGCTTCTAAATATATTCTGCTCCTTTTAGTCAGAGGACTGTCATACTGGAGACACTTTACAGTATGAATGACGGTTACATAATTGAAATCTATTTCATTCAAGTCACATCAACTTGCATGGAGTACATATGACTTGATGGGGTCTTCCCATATGACTTAGATAGTTGAGAATCTGCTTGAACTTTTACCATGCAATACCACCAATCCATCATCAAATCTTGACTAGGATGAGAGGAGGTTACTTACTAACAAGCAACTACAGAAAGCGATAGGACTTCAAAAATACGTTCACCAAAAATAGAGTATGCATGATTAGTACGTAGGTCCTAATCCTTCTCATCCTCTTGCGGGAAATAGGATATGCATTGAGGTAGCTGCTGATGTTCTGGTGTTTACAGAGTCCGCGCCAATCCCCATGTATACCAAAGTCACTGACAGAGAGTTCCAGGAATTATATTTCGTTTCTGAAATTTAGTTTGTTTTGTTACATTCTATTGCTCTTCACAAGAAAATCCAGATACATACGAAGTATATGGATCAAGTGTAAGAACTTTATTTTAGATGTCTTTAGACCTCTGTAGCAAAGTATCTGTTACCTTTCAGTTTATCATCGTTGAATTAGTGGAACAGTTTTGAATCACAATAAATTTATTTTGAATACTCAGAAGAAGGAAAGTTCCTCACTCAATCTTCGATAGTTTAGGGTTTAGGGTATCTTCGATAGTCAGCATGAGTAAATCAGTACTGTCGACCGAAATTGTTGGAATGTTTGTTGAACTCGAGACAACTTTGTGTAAAATGCCTCTGGATACGATGAGTAGCCATGAGCTTGAATGTAGAACCCGATCTGGACGGTTCTGGAGTCGGGACAGGGCAAAATGACATGATTATGCGTACTACAGTATAGCTCAAAGTTGTTGTACGTCGGAGGAACTACAGCAGTCACAGACAGTTGTATATAGTACATTCTTGAGGATATTAGACTATAGTACGTGAGTACTGACTGCAGTAAGGAAGCATATCTCTCTGCGATGCCGTACGTTGTGAAGCTTTGTGCAGATTGAGCTCGAGGACGTCCGCATTACGACAGATGACAGGAATGACTCGTGAGGACGAGGAGGGGGAGAGAGGGAGGTGAAGCGGAGAACCCTGGGCAAGATAACCGTTTGTAGGGAAGGAAAACATTGACCTGAGTGTTTTGAACTTTTTTCCTTCGATCCTGGTTTTTCGCGTTGTTTGTTGCATGCCATTCATCAACGGTCAGAACCAGGAATGAGAGCTTCTTTGGAGTCAGCTTTAAGGTTGAACTTTCTTTCCAAGGATGACAATCTATCACGTTTACAGTATTGGTCACCATGATAGCTCAAATCATGAGGGTTTACTTATCGTAGTCATCATTTTGGAAGAGAGGTTCGAATTTGCAGCTACAATGATGGTTAAGTTAAAGCGTCCTCAAAGTAAGCCAAAGGGAAAATAAGAAAACTACTGTGGTTTCTTTCAATTTTGGCTTGTTTCGATTCTAAAAGCTAATCGTAACATCTATAAAATGACAAGTCAAAGGGAAAAACAGAAGACACAATTGAATAGAATGGACGTAGCAGACCACATCCAACCAGAAGAGAGGGAACACCTGGTTATTCTGAGGCCTTCTCATAAGCAACCAGCACACCTCACGGAGACCGTGAAGTAGCGAATAACACCTACTCGAAGGAACACAATGAGCAACTCAGCATACAGAGGGAGACCAGGGGTTAGGGTAGTAAAAACGCAACACCTACTCACGGAAACACCCTGGAAAACATTGATGTTTGTACTTCTACAGTACCAGTTCTGCCAAGATACAATTGAGGTGCACTGTGGTGGTTTGCGTCCAGTTTGGTTTCGAAATGGTCGGGATCTCACGTTATACAAGGAAGCACATTGATTGCTCCACTTGTTCACTTTGCACAAAGCGGAGATAGAGGTCCCTCTATAGTAACTTCAGCTATTCATATCAGGGGTGCCTCAGAACGATCTTATTCCATCAGTCGGTACGACGGCGATCCAGTGAACACTGCAGGGCACAGTGCGGTCTGCGGACCTTCATTCCGCTGCAGACTCCCTTCGCTGCTTTGCCTTTCGCCTTCTGAGGAGACGGGAGAAGAGAGGGAGTGACGTGAAAAGACATCTATAATTCGTGAGTGCTCTCTAGCATATAGCACTCGAGTGAATAGTCTATATTCTTTGTTTTTCAATGCCGGTTTCATTGGTATCTAGATTGAAGACCATGGAGAATGGAGTAGAAAGTTATGAGGATTTTTAACTTTTTCAAAGTTTAGAGTGATTATTACACATGGAGAGTGATGGGTCAGGAATTTTGATTTCAAATATTTTGTTTTTCATGATTAAGTTCAGTGTGAATTTAGTTTAAATATTTTGGAGATGGAAATTGAAAGTTATGAGAATTTATAAATTTTAGGGTTTGGAGAGATTGTTTTCTTATTTAAGTTGACATGTGAGGGGTTATGGTTTTGGAGAAGAGTATCATGTGTTACTATCATTATTTTTGTGCTAGTCATGGCTACACCTTCCGATGTGGGGTCGCCTAGAGCGGCTTTGGATACACCATGCCCGGTGTGTCACCAACGCTTTACCTCGCAAGGGGTAAAGACCCATATGGGAAGGATGCACAAGGACTATAATTGGACCACTTGGGATATCCACTTGAGACGAGTGACCACATCGATAGCAATGACACTCAAGATTACACGCGCTTCTTCTATCCTTTTGTTGATCATTCCAAGGATACCGATCGAGTCATGGGAGTGGTTAGCTTCTCAAGCAAGTTGCATTTTGGGGTTATTTGAGACTAGTTTTCCATGTCCACGTCTATTCTATAGGCTACCCATGATGAGGCACACTCCATGATGAGGCTAGACAGGTTTTTGCCTACCACTTGATCGTTTGGCACATGATCCCTTGGACGAGTTAACATGGTTCCTATTCCTCTTACTCCCTTGATGGTGTGTGGCATAGAGAGGTGGCTGCTAGATTTTGTTGATTTTGAGCGGGGGATTGTGTGGCACTTCAAGAGGAGTTTGTTGGGACTACACGATTTAGGAGACAAGCATCGCCACACGATACCACAGAGTCCACTCGATTCCGACGGTGTAGGATATTGGGTCAAGTAGGAGAGTTTAGTAGAGCGGCACGAGTGCTACACCATTTGTCTATAGCGAGTCCTACTGATGAGACTATCTCTTCCCTATGCTCACTACATCCTATAGCAATAGAGGGACTACCATTAGAGGTCTTAGATTATCAGCTTGAGCAGCCTTTTTGTCTTGATAGGTTGCTATTTGCACAAGCATTGATCACTGCTCCTCGCCTTTCCTCAAGAGGCTTGTCAGGGATGGTTTATCAGCACCTTAGAGATTGCTTCCAAGCAAATGATCCTTCTAGTGGTTTTACCAAGTTGTTTTAGGTGGTTGTAGCAATAGCGAGAGGAGACATTCCTATGTCTATTAGTTGGGTGTTAGGTGCTAGTCAACTTCTCGTGATGGAGAAGGACACGGGGAGCATTAGACCGATTGCTATTGGAGAGATCTTTTTGCATTTGGTCAGTTGTACCATTGTCCTTCAACATTGTTCTCACTTTCTACAGCACCTCAGTCCACATCAATTTGGAGTAGCTACACTTGGAGGATGTGAGGCTATATCTCTAGGCTTTAGAGCACTCCTAGATATTCATCTGGAGTGGGTAGTCCTACAGGTGGATGTTGAGAATGCTTTTAATAGCGTCTTACATGCATCTATCTTTAGAGAGCTTAGGGAGGCTGGTGGATCCTTGCCGAGTCTCATTCCTTTTGTGTGGTATTTTTATGGCTCTCATGCTTCCCTTACTACCAGCAAGGTGGTTCATAGGAGGGAGTCGTCGTCTTGGAGTTAGCTATTGGTACACGTTAGGGAGATCCCTTGGGAGGGCCCTTATTTGCCATGGCTCACTTTAGAGCTCTCCTATCTACTACTTTGGCCATGCCAGGTTGTGTATTTCCCTCCTTGGCAGATGATACACACATTGTAGGCTCTATAGATTAGATTAAGTGGGCCTTTGACTACTTGACTATCGAGCTACATCTAGTAGGTTTGAGAGTCAAGGTGTCAAAGTAGGGCATGGTCCCCTTTAGGTATCCTTCCCCACCTTGAGCTTCCATAGGGATGTATTACATCCACAAATGGACTTTGTGTTCTTGGACTGCTAGTAGGATCGGAGGATTTTGTCACACACTTCTTAGATGATGCCCTTGCAGAGGATGTTCTTGATGTGGATGACCTTCCATTACTAGAAGATCCGCATGTGACATTTGGTATACTCTCCTCCACTATTGCTCGTCGACCATCCTACCTCATCCATACAATTCCTTCCTCAGCGTCCTTCCTATCACATCTGAGAGCATTTGATAGGAGGATTATGGGAGTCTTTGGTGATATTATTGGACCATGGACTTTGAGTGTGTGATAGTGGATTTGGCACATAGACAGATGGCTTTGCCGATCTCATGTGGTGGGGTTGGCTTGCTATTTATGGAGGAGAGTGCACCTATAGAATTTTTAGGTAGTTGGGCTCTCTCGGCACCCCTACTTTCCTCTCATTTTGTGGTTGCTGATCGGCCGGTTTTGGAGACTTATGTGACAGAGGTGGAGGGAGGATCCTTTTCTCTTTAGGTGTTATTGCGGCAGACGAGAGATAGTCTATCCTCACGAGCAAGAGAGGATTTTCCACCTTTTGCTTCACTATCGTTAGATTGGGCTAGAGGTTTACAATCTTCCTTGATGGAGCAAGAATGTGAGCATATGCTACATTCTCTCTAAGTCAACTCGTCCATTCCTCAGGCTATTAGAGCATATCTTTGCTCTTTCTCTGACAAGGGTGCAGGCTCTTGGATCCTAGCTCGATCGTGCATTAGGGCATTTCGACTCCCACCATACTTTCTCTACAGCGATGAGGTTTTGCCTAAGTTTGGTCCACCCATTTGCATCTTCATTACTCACTTGTGAGTGTGGTTCTACACTAGATGCAGCAACGGTCCACATGACATGGTGTCCTTTTGGAGGACAAAGAATAACTACCCATGATGCCATTAGGGAATAGTGTTTGCTATGGCACGAGAGAGTGGATATTTGGCTTGGGTGGAGCGTTCGTATGCTTTGCAGATGAGACGTGTTAGGGCAGACTTATACTTGGTCCGAGATGATCAAGTGACAGTAGCGGATGTCGTGACTACGGACCCTATGTGGGATACAGTTTTGGAGGGAGTGATTACCCATCCCCCTGGATGGGCGGCAAGTGCAACAACAGATCGCAAGGTCTCCAAGTATAGGGGCATGCAACGAGGTCACTTCTTTATTCCTCTAGCTTTGGAGTTATATGGAGCGATGGACATGACATTTGAAACATTTGTTAGGGAGTGCACGAGAGCTTATCATGTTAGGCGTCAGGGGTACCACTCTCACTCTCATACTTTGTAACATATTTTAGACAGTGTGTGTCCATTGTTCTATAGAGGGCAGTGGCTGGTGCAATCCATAGGATAGCAATCACATTAGATGATGTTTCTTCGGTTGCTCCACTTGTGTATAAACTGTACAATCTGCATAGCTAGGTTATCTTAGGTGCAGTAGTGCAAATTGGTGCACTACTGCAATTTACTGGAATACTCTATTGGTGCTTAGCCCATGTTACCTTTTTTTCTCTCCCTTGTACCGCTTGATGAGATCTTCCCATCCTTCGTTTTTCCTACGCGGTCGCCTTCTTCCTACATGTCTCAAAACCCTGAATAGATATTACTTTGCCGGTCTTCCATACAGATTACTTCACGAGTATGCGAGTTCTGTTATCGAGCCGAAACGCGATGAAGGTTTTACGCATCCCGCACAACGGACAAGTCTCTCCCCTCGCCGGCGCTGGATCCTGCAGTCCACGTCTGTCGGCCGGGAGGCAGGTTTTAGTACTTTTGGCCGTAGAACGCGAAATGTACTGCGGAATTCAATTGCTGTAGACGATACTCCGTGTTGCCGGTGCAAATTACCGTTGGGGTAAGAAAGTAGCGGCTGTTAATCATGCAAGCTTGACCCGGCCCCACATTTCTCTCGGCGAACGCCAAAATCAAGTCTAGTCAAAGACGAACAAGAAGAAGAACAATTGAAGAAGGAAGGCCTGGCTCCGTTTCTCTGTCAGGCTTTTAGAGACCCTTATTTGTCTTTTACCTAAACTGACCTTTGTACGACCCCGAAAACTTGCCGTGAAATCTTACCGACGGACGTCCCTGAGACGATGCCTGGTTCGTCTGCACATGCCCTCCCTGCCTGCTGCTTCAAAGCGTTCCTCCGTCCTTTCCGCCAGTTTATTCTGCGTGTTCCTTATAGCCTACTCGGTTACCGGGGTTATCTTAAACGCAGACGTGGACGTCCATCTTCTGTCTTACGTGGATTAGAGGATTTCTTTCTGCATGTGAATAGAGAATTTGTTGGTATCTGTTCAACGCAGCGGGACGCTTAATGTCAGTCTTCCAGTATTGGTCGCGTTTGATTTCTGATGCTGTAAATCGTAGTTATGGAGGGTAATACTGCTAAGGTTTTCTTGTACTTCCTTCCTATGATGATCCAATTTTCATACGAAACAACTGTAAGAAACGAATTTTGTCCTACTTGTCTTCGCGATGAGTAAGTTTTTTTCTGCCAGCCCGTTTCCTCCTAGCAGGTAAGGTGGAGTTCGAGCTTCATTTATAATCCAGGTGGTGTCTACTTGCCTTTCCCCAACTCTGGAGTGTTCTCATTTGTGGAGAAACTTCTCTCGTCCACTTCTGCAGGGTGCTCGTGTTGTCAGTGAATGTTTCACCTACTTCCGGGTGTGAAATCCTCACATTTCGACTGTGATATAATCACATGTTTAGACGTACACGTTCAGAGTGTTGTCCTCCTTCCTAGTAAAAGACGTGTGCTCCCATCTGTTTATCAGGTCTACTCAAATAGAAGTTTAGAGTTGGATTGGATGAAGTCAATTGCAACAGAACTATAGGACCCACGACCACGTGTAGAACCCCCTTCTTCTCCTCCCCTCACACTTCCCTTCTTGCCTTCAATCTCCAATGTAGTTGTAAACGTTGTCAGCAGAGGACGTCCTGACCTGTACATGCCATTCGACGTTTCACAGTCGTCAATGTCGACAGCCTTGATCACAAGACCGAGACGAGAATGATGAAGGAAAGGACTGAAAATATGGTGATCAGCATCCGGTAATGCCATGAGGATTCCGATTGCAGTTGCGGCAGGTTCGGATAGTTACCCGAGAATTGAGTTTAGAGAAGGGGGTTATTTTTCCGCCTACAACTTGTTTCATGATCACTATCACCAGGCCAGGAGTTTGGAGGATCTATGCCTGTATCAGTCGAGATGGCTAGGAAAGTCCAACTGCAATTTCTTGTGAGTCATGGAAGGTGATCAGGTGGAGAATAGTATACAAAGACTAAGGCAAAATGGGAATGTGTCTTGGCAAGTGTTCTGTATCACCACAGGAGAGACAATTGTGGTCTTGTTGTGGTAAGAAGCTTCTGGAGGGGCTGCGAGAGACAGAAACTGCTAAGCTTCTGGTCTACAGACCAGCAGATTATGAAGATGGACGCCTTATGGACAACGTAGAAGGACGCCTGATAAAAATCGATGGTAGAACAGAGGATCACCTTTTCGGTTACAGTGTTATTACTCAGAACGACACGGCCTCCTCGAACTGGAATGGCAGATTGGAGGCGGACATCCGCTTGGATCCCGAGAGGTTCTTCGACGAGCACATTCTCACGGAAAACGGAGAAAAATCGTCGTATCTTCAGTCGCAATCGACGGATCTCAACGTCTACATTGTAACATGGAACATGAATGGCAAGGTAATATTAGTTCGTCGTGCAGCAGAATTATCAGGATTCTTTCTCGTTTCGGGAGATACGTACCGGAGAGGTCCTAGTTGGGCTAGACGAGCCGCCAAATGACGTAGGAATCTTCCATGGACTTCGGTACATGTCACGTGAAGCAACAAAGTCCTTTTGGAACAAGATGAAATTACCGTTTCTTGACGTTTGCAAGCGATTTTGCTCCAAGTCCCTTTACGTTCCCCTTTTATTCGGCTTGCTGCTCAGAATCTTGAGATTATGATGGCGATACTTTAACCTGGAAATTTGTTTATCAAAGAAAGCATTCTATACTGAATATCCTCTAATCAACAAGACCCCGAGTGGCAGGATTAGAAAGTTGCTCAGTCTTGTTTGCAATGGCGTTTTGTGCAGGCTCTTGTAGATAGTATTTGCCAGCTTCTCGAAGCTGATGGAGAGAGCCATGATTTGTACGTTGTTGGGCTCCAGGAAGCGCATCACTCGGTTGCTGAATCCCTAGTTAAGGAAGCCCTGGGAGAAAAATACAGGTGAGCACTTGGTAGAAGATTCTCCGACTCTAATCGAATTCGTTGTCGTTTCGTCACTTCGCCTGAAAGAGTTAAGTGCTTCGTTCTGAGGGTCCTGTCTAACGAGGTTTTTGCTCTTTTGAAGTCTCGCAGCAGCGGCGGTCATGTTTTCCCTCCAATTATTTGTGATTGCCAAGAAAACCATTCTACCATTCATCTCCAGTAAGTGGAGTGGAAGTTCCTTCGCCATTTGTCCTCGTTCTCGCCATATTTTGCGTATGTAAACGACTGAAAAGCAAGGAAACATCCAGATTCCACCCGTCGAACATTAATGTTTTTGTCTTTTGATTTCTTGAACAGAACCGTTGGTGGATAAAATTAGTGTCGGTGGTCTTGGTGGTGTTGTTGGTCGCCAGAAAGGAGCAGTAGCCGTGGCCCTGCGGTACAAGGGAGCTTCTCTTTTGTTTATTGCCTGCCATCTTGCTCGTAAGCAGCTTCTCTCCTCCAAATTTTGGGTCGAAGTCTGGACCCTTATCAACTGAAGATTCTCGTTTTGTTGTTGCTAGTACAGGCAGCGGGGCACGAGTTCCAATCCTTGCTAGACCTAGGCTAACAGGTTTGGTAAGAATTGGAATTGGAAATTTTAAAGCACTCCACAATATGAGCTCTATGTTTAACTGGTCTTCCAGACATTCAGAGCCTTGATCACGACATGACTGGTATCTAGAAATGTTTTGCAGTTCGATGTTTGCGTTCTCAAATTCTGACCCCGGCCTTGGTGCAGTGCAGCCCACGAATCTAACGTTGGGGAACGGAATGCGCAATTTCACCGTATTTATCAAAATGTGTTTTCCAAACAGCACGGAAGTGGACCGTGCTCGGTTTGTTCGTGCGTCCGAAATGCTGCTGCAGTTGCCGACGAACCTGGGCCATGCATGGACCACGCTTTTAGGTCCAAATTCATAGAGCAAGCCGATATGGTGGTGTGGCTAGGCGATCTCAACTACAGAGTGGAGATGAGCAGAAATTCCGTTAGCTTCTTAATTAGTCACAAACTCGAAGAGGTACAATCCCTCTCCACTAAATTTTATCGTGCTTGAACAGTGTCCAATTTAGCCATCAGACTATTGCACTACTTCCTCGTCAAATTTCAACAGCAAAATTTTGTCTTGATAGTCCCAACCTCCCATTCAGTTCTGGTGTTCCCCGCCTTACTCAGTCTTCCAAGTGTGGGGTATTCAGGTACTGTGGTCGAAGGATCAACTTTCAAGGGCATTGAAGAAGGGCCAAGCTTTCAACGGTTTCATAGAAGGACCCCTGTCATTTAAACCGACTTACAAGTTTGATGTGGGAACGGACAATTATGACTCAAGCCATAAGGTCAGCAAACTCGAAAACCTTGTACCTCTGCAGTTGAATTCAACGCAGACCGGATTAGATGGATGACAGACATGTGGCCCTGCCGAGGATGAGAGTGGAAGTTCCGTAGGTCGGCATACTGATGCAGAGGCGATTTATGGCCTGACGTCATTCCAAGTACCACTGAAAGATTCCAATATAACTACTGCCTTAACTAGGACCGAAGTGAGCGAAGTGATGCACACACAAGTCTTACATGCGTCGCTCAACAGGGTAGAGAGAAAGTGGCATCTAGAGTAATACGTATGATTTCAGCTGCAGAAACTGCTTATGATCATAGATGCTTTGGCACCTTACTGACGCACTACCGTCTGGCCGTTTTGGTGTTTCCAGGAAAGAGTTCCTTCGTGGACAGACAGAATATTGTACAAAGTTGGATCATCAAGCGATTTGAGGGTGAATATGACGGGTTACAACTCGATTAATTCCATCAAGACGTCTGACCACCGGCCGGTGAAAGCCCTTTTGACGTTGAGTAACATTAAACAGAATATAGGTCAATAGTTCAACGCACACCTCATGTTTGGTTTTCCACCAAACAAATGCAAGGGGGTTGCAATTCTTTTTAGCATATGCCAAATCAATAAAACAGGAAAAGATCTCTCTCTTTACGATTCAATTCCGAGGATGCCTTGGTTTACGGAGCCAGCACGATCTTTTCTGCCTGCGCAATTTGGCACGCAGCCAAATTCTGTAGGAAGTTGATATATGGATGGCAGAGTATAGGACCAGAATTCCCACCAAGGGGCTTTGCTCGATTTCTTGTTGAGCTGAGGAGATTTGAGATTCCCTATCGAGGATCTCAGCATGGTAAAATTTGTTGCTTGATTTCGTCCGTATGGCTAGTCATCGAGTCAAAGCGCCAAAGTACTTTAACGAAATCAACAGCCGTGGGGAAATAATAAGTTCAAGAGCCAAACGTGGAATACCAGATTGAACATCAATCAGTGGTTTAAGCTATTAAACCAATTATTAACAGTGTACTGAGTTTTCTTACTTTCACATGTCTGTAGCGATGTATGTGAATAGGGGACAAATACAGTTGTTCTCGTGTCCGTTCTACCTGAGTATCGTAGGCCTGTAGCTCCAGTAGCGAAACTGCGATAGCGGGGACTGATGAGGATGCGTTTTATGAGGAGAAGGAAAGGTATATGTTCACGTGAAGATACCTCACTTTCTAGCGGCAAGGTGTAGGCAGGAGACCTCAAAAGCTCTCAATGACATACTCAGACCTTCCACAGCTGTACTCTTGTGACTGAACTAAAGTGGATACTGCCCCCCAGACCTCACTGCCCACAAAGATTTCAAGCTGAGGCCTCTTGCTTCAAGTACATCACTGTAGTTGTTGATCATCCTCGAGCTACAGGACCTGATGCTGCTGTCTTGAGAATTTCCAATAAACGGTCTAGAAAGCAATGTCATGTCCAGAGAAGCATAGTTGAATCTTTGACCATCTGTGAGCGGAGTGTATAGTCAGGGGTAGTTGACTTATCAACTTATCACACCTTCTGCTCCACATCCGGTCGAAAGCATAATCTGTATGGAAACTTTTACTGAAGGGCTTCTACAGATTCTATGTCTGTAATCAGCTTAATTTCATCGGCAGGAGCTCTCCGTTCGATAAAGCTGCAGAGTCCGGAGTCAGTAGGTCAAAGTCGTCTTAAGCTCGAATATGTGATCCAGTAAGCCCGACAATTTACAGCTCATTGTCACATCCAAGGCTGCAGACGGCTGGTCAATAATATCATTAGCTTGTGAACTCGAGACAGTACACACACTTTGGGGGGGAAATTCAGCTCACACGTAATGGAAGAAGAGAACATGTCTAAAAGGTCTATTACAACGGAATTCAGAACTGCAGTTCTCGCATGTCTTATGCGCCGTGGACTTGCCAGAAATTGTGCAGTTCGATCACCCTGATGTAAGCACGCCAGACCTTCACTCGAGCACACCATGGTGGCAATTCACAGTTTGATGGACCTGAAGTCTTTAAAGTCTTCCAGTTCAATTTCCACAAATTCCAGATGTGTGATTGGTTTCATTAATTGATTATTAGTTCAGTGGCCCGAGGAAATAGTTAGACCTTGCCCTCACTGCGTGCACTTCCTTATACCAATATCCTCCAGCATGGGTACACATACATCATGCAAAGTGTATAATTCCTGTAAGAAGATATTCGTCGAAGAGGCACATGCCCTCGCAGAAAATGCTATCCGCATCACGTTGTTCTTCGGGCTCAAACCTCATTAAGACTATCCTGCTAAAGCAGAAGAAGCATGTAAGAGTTACAAAGAAGACAAAGGTAGAATCTTCCTTTATAAAATAAATATTATGCATTAAATAAAGAGTATAATCTGCCATAATTATTCCTTTAATCTTGTATTAGCGACCTACGACTTTGTTGCAGGTTTCCTAGTTTAGCCTCGAACTCTACAGATGAAGATGTAGCCAAAGAAATAAAATGGAATAGAAAATTACTACCTCTATGACAAGTACCTCTGCGTAACGTCATCAACGCGTACAATTGTGGACTGTTGATTAAGAAAGACGAGACGAGAATGGAGTACTCAGGAATGTAAAGCAATTAAAAATGCATATTAGACTTGAAAGACCACACGAATTTGACAAGGGACGATGATGGACTAAAATGATCATTGTGCTTCTTGTCATCATCTGCATGTCCATCCTGATCTTCTGTAGCACAACGTAAAGATGATTGCTTCATGCACCGCAACGAACCTTCGGATTCGAACATGTTCCACTACCATGAGCAACAAAGCTCCAAAGCTCTACAGTGCTGTGGTCTACTGAACTTGATAAATCATGACTAGCCTTCCTGCCTCATGTAACGAATGCGGGAATCAGAAGGCAACTACTCGTGATTGAGAGAAGCTCAAGGAGAGAATGCACGACAAAAGGCTTCCTTGACCATTCAATCGAACCGCCTTCTTCTAATCTACAGCAAATTACAGTCGGCTCACAGTGTAATAAACATGTCTTGCTCTACCTTTACTTGTGGGGGTTGACTTAGTGCGTTTGCTCGTCTCACCTGCATCTAACATAGAGGCTTAATGATCAATCTGAGCCATGAATACGAGAAACGTCAAATATTTAGACACATGAGAAATCTGGGTAACGCCTTGCCAACTTGCCCTTAAACAGTAACTTAGCATCCTAAAAGTAATGCTGAGAATCGTGCGTTGTTATCACTATCTACTGTTTTGGGTGCGGAAGAGCAAACCCCTATCGAATTGAAGTTTGAAGCTCAGCTGCGAGACTAGTTGCGGCTCTAGTGGGCCCTTGGGTTACTATCCAAGATGACGTACCTATAATTCTCTTTCTTTGGGAACTTTTAACGGCTTTGGGGTAGATTCATGAATTAACGGGGCTGTCCCCGTTGATTTATGAATCTAGAATACGCCAACGAGAATAAGCCACTATAGCAGTAGAGGTCACTTTCCTCGCAACAAGGGGTAGAATTGCTCTTGGACTGCCGATCGCCATTTATAGGCGCAGCTGCAGTTCTTGGGCGGGAATTGGCGGTGTAACGACGTGCTTGCTCTTTGAATTTCAAAATTGAACCTCTCAATCCCCATTTATGCAGTTATGGATTGTCCTGATTAAAGATGTTTAGAGTGAACATTGATCCGGATTAAGGACCTTTATTAGAGGACAAGGCGACCGCGTAGGATAACAGGAAGGATGAGAGAACCCATCAAGCCGTACAAGGATAAGTCATACGAGGTAAAATGAACCTTTATTATGAGCAGCGTGTTCGTCTCGTTGCACAACGAACAAGCATTGGAGAGACCTTTGGGCTCCGAATCAGACTTCCACGATGCTTCAATGAGGACTTATAGAGTGCTATGTCCACACTCACGACGGTTTACATAGTCAACACCCATGATTTTCATTTTGTTAATGTGGCTCTTCTGTTGCGGCACTTGACAGAGCAGGAGACATTTCGCAGCTGTCTCAAGAAAACTGTCAGTCCCTCTTGGTTGTTTCTGCCTCAGTCCGTCCATTCTATTCCGTCACGAAGACGTGCCCTTTCTCCAGAAGTAAATAAAACAATTGGTAGACGCGAGTAGGATAGCATAGAGGAAGTGCATACACTAGTAGTGGTAAGTAGACATTTGCTTTCGTTTTCGACAGTGGGGGTACATGTTAGCTTAAAAAACGGTGTGTCTTCAAGCGGGACCATGCGTTATAGAGAGTGGAAAAAGTGGTTATGCTCAACTTTTCTCTATGTAAGTCGTAAGAGGCTGAAGGTTAAAAAAAGAATTGATCTCCAGGAGAACCACGTGATGTAGCTCTAGTTAGATGCTTACTCAAACTGTCAACAGTGTGAAGCCAATCCAAATTTTGCTTTTGATAACACGCTTATGGCACATTTCCCGACGTATATATATATATATATTAGAATCTTCACCATGTGAGCAAGCTTTGCATGCACTCCATATGCACGCACAGCATTTGCGAATCGAATCCATTTCAGGTAATTTTGGGTAAGTTTTCATCTCTCACGACCGAGCTCTGGGCAATTACCAATACTCGGCCAAAGTTGCAGCCAATTGGGTGGAAATCTCCGGCTAAAGGAACGACCGAAAGAGAAAGAGGAGCCAATGACTGGAATATGAATTATGTTCCCCAATTATTTACCCTCGGGGCATTTAAAGTGCATACCTTACACTGGGAAAAAGAAAAAGGGCCTCTCCACTAAATCTTGTTGTGATATTCACGAGGTTAATAAGCTCAATAGGACCCACCACTAAAATAATGAATTTGGACAGAAATGAAAATGAAAAGAGAATGGGTGCGCACAGGAAAATTCTTCTATAAGTATTAGTGTACACTATGGATTAAACATTTTTGTTCTATTCACGTTCATGTTCTGATTCATCTTCTTAAATTTTATAAGGGTCTTCTGTATGATTATTTCCACCTCTATTCAAACATCATAAGTATCACTCTTAGATATTCGGCAAGAATATGGAAAAAATGGTGGGAGATAATCTTAATAATTCAGAAGAAAAAACTAATGTAAATTATTTTTCTTAAAAGTCTAATGTGAAACATATTCTTTTAACTATACTAGATTGCAATATAGTATACTGGAAATAAAGCATTTCTAAGCAGGGCCCTAACATTGATGCTTCACACAATCTGGTTGTCACCAACATATAGTAGACTAGTACATGCTCCAGACTCGGGTTTTCCTCGTCTCTTTGTTTTTGGTAAGTGCATTGCCTCACGTCATGTGCTTCCCTAGAGACATTCTTCTTCTTGGTGCTTCTCATCTCCTAGCTCTTGCAAAGGAGACCTGATGTGTATGCACCTTTGCCATTGGGGATATGTTTTTGCAATTGGTGTCTTTGACTATTGCTTACAATTGCAACAATCTTTATTGTCCTTGTTTCTCTCTATCAGTTTGATGTGGCTACTCCTAGGGGATGTGAGACAATTATTATGGGCACTCAAGCATCTTGGCCATCCATCCACATTGGATGGTGGTCCAAGTTGATATCCCCAATACCTTCAATACCATCTCTTGTCCAATGTTGTTCCGTGCTCTTTGCTCAATTGGAGATCAAACCCCCTCCTTGATCCCCGTTTGTTTGTACTTTCTATGGTATAGAGATATCTCTACTATATAGCCACCATGCCTCTTTTGGAGAGTTCACATAGTTGACATTTGTTGAGTGCGCACAACATGGGGATCCCCTAGGAGTTTAGGGTTATAGGGTTACCCTAAACCCCTAATACCCTATGCCACAACACATTACATGGCTTTATGATGGGTGGCAATAGATTTGTTATCTTGCCTTTTCCTATCCCTCTCCAATGACACTCATATTATGGGCCCTTTGGAGGATGTAGTTCAAGCGGTGGCTGCTTCTATACTCAACTTGAAGGCCTTGGGTATGAGTCCTTTCTCTTAAATGCAAGGCTTGAAGTCCGTGCACAGTCCCTACTCCCTTAGATTTCCCACCAAGATTACAATTCCTTGTAGGTGGTTTGATAATTTGGACTCTCCTCTAGGATAGGAACATTTTTTTAGTGCATCCATCTCATACACCTTAGTTTGGGACACAACCCACATTCACTTCTTCCCCATGTGGAGAATACCCATATGGCCTATTCCATTCTCTCATGTACTTACCTTCCTAGTGCCTCATATTTGGCTTAGCTTAGCTCGTGAGTGTGTGACAGAGAAAGGAAAAGGGCAACCGCGTAGAAAACATGAAGGATGTGAAGACCACATCAAGCCATATAAGGAAGTATAATTATGAACAAATGGTGTTCTATATTTTAAAATGTTTGAAGTTTCAACCAGAGTCTGAAGTTCTATGTTACGGTCCCATTCGGAGCCATACCCAGTACTGTAGCGCAACTCAAGATCTGAACCTTTGTAGTACTATTGCTGAGGCTTGGCGTTCAAAGAGGACTTATTCTGGACTTCATTGACATTCATGCTGCTGAGTTCACTCACGAGTTTATCGGAGGAATTTCATTTTCCAAGTCAATTCAAGAACGACGTTCATGTGTAACGTCTGATTCCCAAGGAATGAGAACCCCCATGTTGGGTTTGGGTGACCCCTTATTTATCTCAATTGGTCCCACAGTAGAGAGATTTGACACGCTTTTGCAAGTTCTATTTTTAATAAATGGTTGGTATGAGAATGAATTAGCACTTTGCCTTGTCAAGGTATTCGAGCATAGTTTGAAAAAACAGCTGAGATGACAAATGTGTCACGTGAAGTTTTCAAAGGACAGTCTGCACAGGTTTCCAAATTTTGGACTTTCAGAATTGGGTGTCCTTGAGACATGGAAAGACACATGTGTTTCAATAATGGACTCTTCACTTTTCGTCTCCAAATTTTGGACTTTCAGAATTGAGTATCCTTGAGAAATAAGAAGACACACGATAGTTTCAATAGTGGACTTTTCACTTTGCATAAAGATCTCATAAAATATTTTACGAGAACCTTTAGAATTTTTCAGGGTAAGGTGTGAGGGGTATTCAAATTTTTTATGGGTAGTACTCATAAGCGGAAAGTATTCATGGAAACTGGAGATTGCAAATCATGAGATGATCTGTAAATATCAAACATTTGAATTAATGCGGTCTTTCCTATTCAAATCAAATAAAAAAAATCTAAGTGTCAAAAGTACCCCTACATGAGCTAGTGCGTGCAAATGATGTACCAATACCAAGAAATTTGATATATGTTCATACTCTTTGGAATCCGCAAGATAGTGAATGAAGTTGCAAAGGAATTTAATATAAAGGGTTTGTATAGGGCAATGTAAGAGACCAAAACCAAGGAGAGAAATAGGAGAATGGAAACTCACATTGGGACACTTGAATGAGTGAAAACTCCAAATGCCTAGCATGAGCTTTGGCTTTGGTATTTATAGGTAGCATATAAGGCTCTTGAGAAGCTTCCCAAGAAGCTTCTTCAAGCCGCTTTCTTAGAGTGCAAGCCAAGTTAACTAGGAAGCTTCTCAAGAAACTTCCTTCTAGAAGCCGCCTACTTGGCGTGCAAGCTAAGCTAGTTGGAAGCTTCTAGAAGCTTCCTTCTAGAAGCTACTTACTTAGGGTGCAAGCTAAGCTAATTGGGAAGCTTCCCAAGAAGCTTCCTAGATACTTCCGGAATATTCTAGGCTAATTTGTCTTATATGCTACTTCGTGAGCCTGACTGACTTCGTCGCTAAACTCTATATTGTTACATATTCCCCCGCCGCTAGTTGGTGACGTCCTTGTTGCCAGTGAAGCTTCAAATTCCTGGATGGCCGTCCGTGCATTGTGGAGGTGAGAAAGAGGTTCCCAAGTGGCATCATGAAGGGGATACCCTTTCCAAAGGACCTTGTACTCCGTATGTTGGCGACGGCCTTGTTGAATGTGGCGACGCGCAAGGATACGATCAACTTTGTACTCCTCATGATCATTGATAGGGATAGGAAGAGGGGGAGGTTGGACTCGAGAGGAAAAGGAAGTAGGGTTAGGAACAAAGGGTTTCAACTTGGAAACATGAAAGATAGGATGGATACGCATGTGACAAGGCAAGGCAAGGCAAGACGATAAGCAACAGGAGAGACAATTTGGGTGATATCAAAGGGTCCTATCCGATTAGGGGCAAGTTTACGAACTTGGGTATCAAGTAGGAGAGGGAGGTTACTAGAGGATAGCATGACTTTATCATTGACTTCAAAGGTGACATCTCGACGATGGTGGACCGCATATTGTTTTTGGCAATTCTGAGCAACAAGGAGGTGAGACTTGGCTTGTTGGAGAGATTGGGATATAGTGGTCAAGAATGTGGAAGTATGAGGAACATGAGATGGAGGGGGAGCAAGAAGAGAATCTGGAACAAGCAGATCTTGGCCAAAATTGAGAAAGAAAGGAGAGAATCCGGTGCTTGCCTATTTGGAATTGTTGTAGGCAAATTTGGCAACGGCAAGACATTCATCCCAATTGGTATGGTGGACATTGACAAAGGCACGCAACATATCCTCCAATGTATGATTTGCACGTTCGGTTTGTCCATCAGTTTGAGGATGATAGGCAGTGGACAAAGCAAGCTTGGTGCCAAGTATCTGAAAGCGTGCTTGCCAAAACTTCCCGGTAAAGCAAGGATCATGGTCAGAGATGAGTACACATGGCATTCCATGATGCTTGAAAACATCGTCGAAGTAGATTTGCGCTAAGGTTGGAGCATCCACGGTATCACAAGTTGGTGCCAAGTGGATTTGCTTACTAAGCTTATCTACAAACACCACAATGGCGGTGTGTCCTTGTTTTGTCTTTGGCAAGGATGTGATGAGATCCAAGCTCACATGCTCCTAACGAGCTGATGGAACGGCAAGCGGTTGAAGGAGTCCACCCGGCTTTTGGTTGCTGGCCTTGTTACGTTGGCAACTCTCACATGATCGGACAAATTCTTGAACATCTTGTGCCATGTTGGGCCACTACCATTGACGTTGGAGGGTGCCCAAGGTCTTGTCCACACCCATGTGACCAACGATGAGTAAATCATGGGCTTCTTGAAGGCGCACAAGTCAAAGATCACCTTTGGCTGGAACATAGATCCGGTCCACATGGAATAGAAGGCCTTCCTTGAAGGAGAAGGTGTTGTACTCCTTGTCACCTGTTGTGAGCCGACCATGTACCATTTGGAAAAAGGGATCTTGCTGTAGAGCTAATCAAAACTCGTTATGAATCTTGGGATCAATTGACACCGTCGTAATTGCTACCGTCGTAATTGCTACCGCGATGAGAGGAAGAGACTTCAAATCAGGTCGTCGTGATAGAGCATCAAGGATGACCTAGAACCAACCTGGTTTGTACTCAAGTTTGATGTCAAACAATTGGAGTTGCTCTTCCCATCAATGATGTCGACTCTTCATGTGCTCTAGGTGTAAGGTCTGCAACAATGGCTTGTGATCAGTTTGCATGATCACTTGTTTCCCCAAGAGATAATGCCTCCATACCTTGGTGGCATATTCCATTGCCAGTTGTTCTCGATCTCGAGCAGAGTAATTTCTTTCAGTTGTATTTAGTCGGCAAGACACAAAGGCAATAGGATGTATTCCATCTGGAAATTCTTGTTGCAACATAGCTCCAATTGCAAAGTTAGAAGCATCAAAATCAACCACACAAGGTAGTTGAGGATCATATGGTTGAAGAATGGGTCTTGAAGACACCATATGCTTTAACTTCTAGAATGCTTCTTCATGCTTGGTGGTCCATTGGAAGCTCAAGTTCTTTCCCAAGAGGTCAGTCAATGGTGCGGCCACGTGAGCATAATAGTGGATGAACCGTTGGTAAAAACTGGCCAATCCATTGAATGCTCGTACTTCGGTAGCATCCTTTGGGGTAGGCCAATCAGTAATGGCCTTGATCTTCTCTTCTTCCATCTTGATCCCCTATGATGAGATCTTATGACCCAAGAAGGTAACCTCCTTCTGCCAAAAAGCACACTTTGACTTCTTGTAGTAGAATTTCCACTGTCGTAGTCATCTTAGGACTTCTCGCACATGATTCCTGTGTTCTGCCTCTGTCCTACTATAGATTAAGATATCATCTAAGAACACTTCTTAGAACACTACCACGGACTGATCCAATAGTCCCTCCAACACCCAATGCATCTGACCCATGAAGACTACTGGAGCATTAGTGAGTCCAAAAGGTAGAACTCTCCACTCAAAATGTCCATACCTTGTGCGAAAGACAGTCTTTTGCACGTCCTCTCCTTCAATAGGAATTTGCCAATAGCCGCTACGAAGATCTAGCTTGGAAAAGTAGCGTGCTCCACTTAATTGATCAAGCAGGTCATCAATCCGAGGCAAGGGATATGCATTCTTCACGGTTTGCTTATTGAGCCCACGGTAATCAATACAAAAACAAAGTCCTCCATCCTTCTTTGGAACAAATAGTACCGGTGCTCCCCACGGAGAGGTACTATGTCATATGAAGTCCTTCTCCAACAACTCTATAAGTGTTGTTTGCAACTCCTCCAACTCCTTTGGTGAGAGCCAATAGATTGGTCTACTCACTAGAGTACTCCCTGGCAATA
This sequence comes from Lunularia cruciata, assembly GCA_948567375.1. Taxonomy (NCBI): domain Eukaryota; kingdom Viridiplantae; phylum Streptophyta; class Marchantiopsida; order Lunulariales; family Lunulariaceae; genus Lunularia; species Lunularia cruciata. The sequence goes on along the minus strand of OX419757.1, from coordinate 49,117,774 downwards.
ACTCAATCTTGAAGGGCATACCTTGATCAGAGGGTAATCCCTTTGGCAGATCATCTGGAAACACATCTGCAAACTCCTGAACTATCCAATCAACCGTTGCTTGATGCGGCACTTGGCCCTCCTCAGATTGTTCTTGTGCAATCGGCTTGATCCACACCGCAAATACAGACTTATCTTCCTCCAAAGCTTGCTCTATGGCTACTTCATTAACAAAATTCCCTTCTAGGGACTCATCTCTCTTCCAAGCTTGCTCCATGGTTGCCTTCCTGGCAAACTTCCCATCTTGGGACTCATCTTCCTTCTAGATTTGCTCTATGGCTACCTTCTCAACAAACTTCCCATCTTGGGACTGACTATTCTTAAGTGTCTTACTCAAAGGTACCAGACAACCTAATCGGAAATTCCTAACTTGGTGTTGTAATTGGATTTGACGTCGGGTCCAATCGAATTGAACCTTATGACGTTCAAGCCAAGGTAGACCCAGAATGATATCATAGTGTAGAGGTGTCACTGCAAACCTCATACACTCCAAATACTCCTTCCCAATCTTGAAGGTAACAGGATGCGAGGTGTGGAATGCAGAACCTTTTCTACTATCCACCATCATCAAACTACTTCCATTCACTGGCTTGATAAGAATACCCAATTCCTTTGCTACTTGCATAGACATGCAATTCTTTGAACTTCCAGAATCAACCAAAATCCTACAACCCCGATTAGATATCATACCTTGCAAGTGAAGTAGACTTGCATAGGTCAAGCCTTCAATCCCATTGGAACTAATCAAGCTCCCAATAGACGGCTCAAAATCTCCTACTGGGATTCCTTGTTTCCCTGATCATTCTGCTCCACAACCTCCACTTGTCGAGGTCGTCCATTCTTGAGTGGACATTCAGCAATGCGATGCCCCAACTGGCGATAATAAAAACAACCTCCATTTTGTCGTAATCTTTCTCTATCTGATGTGCCAAGTGGTCTTCGTTGGATAGCATCAATCTCCATTGGTACCGGTTCTTCCACTCGTGGTACTGGTAGGTTTTGTGTAGGTCGAGGTCCAGGCCAAGTTGTCGCAACTAAGGAATCAAAACGCTCAGCCAATTGCATGGCTTCTTCTATGTTATGTGGCTCTCGCATGGTCACCTCCAATCTGATTCGTGACTTCAATCCTCGCACAAATCGATCCAGAACTTCACCTTCTTGGATATCTGGAATTTGCATGATGATATTCTGAAATTGTGTGATGTAACTTCTCACTAAGCCAATCTGCCTCAACTCCGCCAATTTATCTCGTGCAGCTCGGGTGGCATTTATAGTCTGAAATCGACCAAGTATTGCATCCTTGAATTCTGCCCATGTCAAAATTGGTGTAACAATTTGTTGTTCAGCTCTTTCTACTCGGAATCGCCACCAAAGTTTTGCCATGCCATCCAACTGGCTAGAAGCCAAGAGAATTTGTTTCCGCTCGTCTTGAAGATTGGTGGCTTCAAAGTAACATTCACAGTCAAACACAAAATTCTCCACTATGCTTGGAAGATTCTTGCCTTCAAATACCTTGGGTTTCGGAAATCGAATGCGATTTTCTCCATCTCAAACTGGCGCTCTGTCTATCTGCTCTTGTCATTGCTGGTCTTGTTTATCCAACAATCGAGTAAGATGCTTGATTTGTTGTTGCATTGCAAGGATAACATCCGGTATTGCCGCCATCGCTACTACTCTATTTGACTACCCTCAATTTATCTAGTTGATTAACACATAAATACAACACATCCACCGTTCTCCATAAGTTACAACTGGAAGTATCAAGGGTTCCTCTGACCCGGTGATCATATGTAGAAAATCCTGCCCAAAGCGTGAGGTGATGAATTGTGTGAAATGATGCTTTGGTAATATTTGGACATGAAAGTCCCAATGGTTTGGCGGAAGTGGATTTGGTGGTCCATAAATTCCATCCATCCCATTCTTGCTCTGATACCAATGTAAGAGACCAAAACCAAGGAGAGAAATAGGAGAATGGAAACTCACATTGGGACACTTGAATGAGGGAAAACTCCGAATGCCTAGCATGAGCTTGGGCTTTGGTATTTATAGGTAGCAGACAAGGCCCTTGAGAAGCTTCTCAAGAAGCTTCCTCAAACCGCTTTCTTAAAGTGCAAGCCAAGTTAACTAGGAAGCTTCTCAAGAAGCTTCCTTCTAGAAGTTGCCTACTTGGCGTGCAAGCTAAGCTAGTTGGAAGCTTCTAGAAGCTTCCTTCTAGAAGCTACTTACTTAGGGTGCAAGCTAAGCTAACCGGGAAGCTTCCCAAGAAGCTTCCTAGATACTTTCAGAATATTCTAGGCTAATTTGTCTTATGTGCTACTTCATGAGCCTAACTGACTTCGTCGCTAAACTCCATATTGTTACAAGCAAGGAGAGAAGATTAGGCTCACCATTTGAATGGCAGCATGAATCCATTGAGGAGAGAAGAGAAGAGTGGGGTTGCACAAATTAGCAAGGAGGCAAGAGAAGATTGGATTTTCCTCAGCCACAAGAGGATTAACAACATGCCACATCTTAATACCAAAAAGAGCTCACAAACTAAATAAAAAGGTGTATGCAACATTGGTTGTCAAAGGGACAAGGTGAGTTTGATATGGAATTAACAATGGATTTTGGGAATTTGATGAGTGGATGGATGACTATGAATGAGTGTTGATGATGCTTGCATTGAAGAGTGGAACTTAGTCTTATAGTGGCTGAACTTTGCTCACTCCCTATGTTATTTGGTAGAAAAACTGTACATGGATCATCATAGTGAATTTGTCTCCTTGCTTTTCAAAATTTGGATCCCTTTCCTTTAAAAAATTTGATGCAAATAGATATTGTTATGTTGTGGTTTGCATAGCCCATGAAAAAGTAAACTGGTGTCATTTATCTTTGTAAAGATGGAGCGGGTTGTATGACCAATCCTAGGGTTGAGCTATTGCCATGTGAGCAATCTATGTACATGTATACGATTGGCCACATGGGTTATGGTCTTGTCTTCTTTGAAGGCTCTTATGTATATAGGTAGTGGAGAGTTGAGAAGAATGTGTGTTTTAGTTAGAGGAGTCTTGAGCACAAGGGGGACATTGAGAGTGAGATTGTAGTAGAGCATGGAGGCCGGGCATCAAAGAGAGCAATTGAGTAGGAGATGTCCCATGCTCCCAATCTGCCACTCTCAAATCCTTTTCTCATCAGTCTTCAGATTCTACATTGCGGGTTACGGGATTGGATGGTGGCACATTTTGGGGTGGTATTCACAAAGTCTATGATCCTATTGTCCTTCCAATCCTTACTTATGAGCAAGTATAGGACTTGACAATCTATGTGCTCTTGTAGATGGAGAATGGCTCAATTTTTCTCATGAGCTTTAAATTGGAGTTGGGGGTACACTTGTCAAAAAGTGAAGAGTCTAAATGACAAAATTGTAAGAGATTGAGTTGCATGAGGAAAAGTTGGTGAGTTTTAGACAATCAAAGGAGTTTAAGGAAGGCATTTGAGGAAAAAAAGACCTCAATTGGAGAGAAGAGCTAACAAGCTATAATTTGAAAACTAAAATTGAGTGATATGATTCAATTTTATGAGAGATAGGATCAACTGAATCAAGAGGGGTAGAATTCATACCTAGGAGCACAAAAAAGTGATTTAGAGAGCTTCATGAAACATCTTCATGATCTGTCAATTGGGTTGGAGAGTTGATAAAGTGCTTGTATTGTTGAGATCAAGATATTTTAAGGCTTGATCAAATTCAAATCAGATCTGGCCAATTGAAGTTGGAGCTTTGGAAAGTGAGGAGTTGGAGATGAGATTCTTATTAGGTTTGAAGATTTATTCACTCCTAAAGTCTTGATTTGAATCATCTTGAAAAAATTTCTAGTATTGTTGGTGGCTAGGTTTCCACTTTTGTGCAAAGGTTTCATATGAATTCCTCAAATAGAAAATTCAGGGTCTTGGATCAAGCATACTTGGGTCTACATAGCTCACAAGTTAGCCCAGGTCAAGAATTGATCCATATCTAGGGTTTAGTGGTGGATTATAGTACTAAACTTTATAGAGATTTAGACAAGAGCACAAACAGCCAATTTGAAAAATTTGGTTGACTTTGGGTCCATGGAGAGTGAGAGTCAATGCAACAAACTCTATTGAAAATATTATCATAAGAACGATAGAGCATTTTTTTTCTTTTGTCATGATTGAGTGTCAATTCTCCTATTTGTGTGTCTATGATTGAGGATTTTAGGTTGCTAGAGTGTTTTTGAGGATTGGGTGCATCTCTGATCTAGAAATTTGGGGAAAGCAACCCAAAACCAAGAGCAAACCCTAAATTAGGATTTTGAAATTAGAGTGAAAACTATAAAAAATTGGCCAAGTTTGAGAGCCTATCAAGAGATATGTAGTGTTAAGATTATGGCTTAATTTATATCATTGGAAATCTTTTCTCATAGGCTTTTTATTGAATCATAGAACATAGAGAAAGTTATGCTCATCTGAGTTACACAGAATTTTCCCCATCAAAAAGACATTGGATTACTCCACTTGGAGTACAAATTGGTTGGAAGGTGAAGTACATATTAGAGGAAGCTTGGAGTACAGGTTAAAATTAACTTGATGCCAAAGCAAGAGGGCTCTAAAGCTCAATTTTGACAAGAAGTACAAAGGGTTGTTGCTGAATTCTTGTGATTGGATCCTCTCTATGCTTGCATGCTTGCATGCTTGTTTATACGCCCAATTGGTTTGATTGGTGTACAGGTGTTGCGCTTGGTTTCTTTCCTTCTAGGAGTGTTGTGTATTTCTCCTTGGTAATGTTGGAAATGATGACCAATAGACCAAGAGTGCGTGTTATAATGACAGGTAGGTTGCACGTTACTACCCTACTTGATAGCAAGAATACCAAAACCTAGAGTGAAAGATTCTATTGGTTGGGTTCTACATGTGCTCAAACTAGTAGGGATAGGTTTATCTACAACTTCCGATCTATAGGCTCCATAGCTAGGCACCCTTTGTGTTCCAAGAGAGAGGAAAGAAAAGTATGACAATGTGCTAGGGAGGGAGTGCTTTGAAAGAGTGAAGGAGATATTTCAAAGAGTGAGGTGTATGCTAAGGAGGAAGACTTAGTGGAGAGGGAGCATTTATTCTTGAGAGGGAGTGTAGTTTGGCATAGAAGAAGTATTACTTTAGGACTATCAAGGTAACTAGAGCCTTGAGAGAGTATGACCTAGATAGTATTTTGGTAGTGAGAGCTAGAATGACTAATTGCATTGAGAGGGAGGGTGTTCTTCTTGAGGAAGAGAATATTTTGGGGGAATTAAAGGCAAGAGAGCGGGTTCTTTGAGAGACAAAGCATGTTATGGGAGACTTAGAAGAGAGTGAATTCTTTGAGAGAGCAAGCATAATATGGGAGACTTAGTGGAGAAAGAGGTATCTAGCAAAGAAGGAGGATTTTGTCATGACCTTCATGATTGTAGAGAGTACTAGAGTAGAGAGATTAGCTAAGTTAGACACAGTTGCAGCTTGGAAAGAGTGGATGGCTGATGCTTATGAGAGATAAAAGGGTTTTATTGACAAGAATTTATCATTAGGATAGAGCAATTGGAGAGAACATAAGCTAAGCCAGCTAAGGTGAAGAGAACTCTAGACAAGGTTTGTGATGAGGTGAGTACCTTCTTTTGAGACAAAGCTAGAAGATCACATGCATAGATAGCAATGCATATGGAGACTTAGACTAACCGTTTAGATACGATCATTTTTAATATTCATTCAAGGGACTTAGACCAACATTATTGAGAGGATCACTCAAGAATCTTAAACCACTAGGTTAAATATGTAGTTGGAAGAGATGGAAACAAAGCCTCATTTGCATGGAGGGCTTATGGGAGAGCCTAGTCTAATGACATCCAATATGGACATAAGGGGGTTTCAGAAATAGTTTTGACGGATGTATGTGAGATAAATAACAACTTTGTACTAGTTTTAGTAAACTCTATAAGGAGATGAGATGCTAATAAATGACCTATGTATAAATCTTTTTACAGTATATCATGTGCCATTTGCATTCATTTATAAAAATCAAGCGCTACATTATGGATGTTTAGGATTGCTGTATTGAAATAAATGATTATCAAAAGAGATGATGTGACTTCTTGAGAGGGTTACCACATCTTTTTGGTGGGTGATTCTTACAATGGGATTTATGAAAAAATTTGGTGAGTCTAAAATGCCACTCTCAACTATTCAAATTCAAATCACCATTTACAAATGCAAATGCTATGTGCAAATACTCTTGTCAATAAACTAAACTGGTGGGTTCTGTAGTTTTGCATTGGTGTGGTGGTTCATTTCCAAAAATTAGTGCAACAAGGAAGATAGTGTGAGTTATGGAAAATGATTTGCATCGCCTTGTTGCAACCAAGAAATTAATTGAAGGTTGAGGAATTTTACTCCAAAAGAGCATTGAAAATATAGCAATGGGAGATCAAGAACCTGATTGCAATGCAAGCTCACATTTGGATGCAGAACCAACGGGTACCATCAAGTAACTACTAATGGCAACTAATGGCTTCAAGTAGCAACAAGCAACAATGAGCAGCTACGAGCAATGACAAAAAACAATGGGCAAGGATGGGCAAGATCCCCTTTAATCCCAAATTAACACACTAGTAAATTAACACATTACATTGGGTGGCAACCGGTGCAGACCAGATTCACCCTAAACTATGCACTTTATTAACCTTAATCCATAATTAATGTGTTACAGTGTGACAATAGAAAACTCCATATCCCTTATTTTCTACAAATCACTTCTTATGGAGTTTGTTAATAATAAGGAACTTGGCCAAAACTCTGTAGTGGGACTCTTTCTTCCTCTAGCCCGCACCCCATATAGATTTAGTCAATGCTTCATAATAATCCATATGAAAATATACACAGCTTCATAAAACTAATTTTGAAACCCTTTTTTGTTACTTGGAGACCTCAACTTTTGGATGATCTTGCACCCCACTTCCATTTATATGTACCCTTGAGGAGATTGAGTAGCTAGGAGAGAGGAGGATGACACTCCCATGAAAATTTTCTGGACTTTTGATGTTGAGATAGAGGATGAGCTACTCTCAAGACTTTATTCCTTGCATCATTTATGCTCATGAGAGGTGGAGGAAGATTTTAGTATTGGACATTGGTTATTTGGTAGATATTATATGAGATAGTAGTCATCTCTCCCACTAATGGTTCTTGTTAGTAGGCCAATTTGGATGGACCCCTAATAGAACAATGAGTAATTTTAGGTATATACCACAACATAGAGTTAGGGAGTTCATGGAGTATTGTTTGTCACACTTTGTGGTTATTATTTGGACTAATACCACCAAAGCATCTCTTTAGAGACATGTGGGATCATGGTTTCTTACTTAAAGGTGAACACATATGAGTGTGCTTTATGGGCTTGCTTGATGACATGGGCAAGTAAAAAGACTATTATAGAGATTACACTTGTAGACCTTATAATGCATTTACTACCTTAGGTCTATCTTTGTGAGAGAATGCATTACTACCCTATTGTAAGAACCATCCACATGGTGCTATCTATCCTCTAGCATTTACTCCTTTTTATTCTAGTGCATGAAATTCCCATTCATCATCATGTGAGCCCTTGATAGCTCCTTTGGAAAGATTTAGAGCAGATATACTTTCAACTATTCAAGTCTTCACTCAAGCATAGACTTTAGGTCACTTTGTGGATTATGTATAGTTTGGATCCACATTAAGGTTTAGCATCCACCTTTCAAGAATAATATGGAGTGAGATCTCCTTTGGAAATATAGTCTGGTGTATATTCAAAGACCATCATTAAGCTATTGATATTGCTTTAGGGCACATCAAACTAGAGCATCTTGAACTAGATTTGAAGTCAAGTAATATCATTTTAGAGTGCATGATTATTGGGGATACACTTCATCATATTACCATTCAGCCTCCACTTGAGGGTACCATTGAGCCTCCTATTATGAAGGATATGATTATATCTTGAGGAGTTCCTCATTTGTGCTTTATGTACATTTATATACATATTACACTTTTTTTAGTGCATAAATCTTCTTTGTTGTCTAAAGATAATTTCTTGTGTCTAAAGAATTTGTTTTTGGAATCTTTATCTTGTGTCTAATATATATATTTTTTTTTTAATGTTGTGTGTTTAATGCCTTTGTTTTATTTTTGGAATTTGTGTTTTGCATTATGGTTTTAGATTTTTTAAGAACCAAATGAACCTTGAGCAAAGCTTTTACAAGCACCTAAACCCCTACATCTCCCAAAAAAAACTCCAACAAGCACCATAACAAACCACAAGCAAGGCTTTGACCTCAAGAATGAACCCAAAGCAAGCCTTGACCTCCCAAGAAATCCCCAAGCAAAGTTGGAACAAGCATCTTAGCAAATGCCAAGCAAGGCCTTGACCTCAAAAATGAACCCTGAGTAAACCTGACCTCCAAAGCAATCCCCTAGCAAAACCTTGAACATTCCAAATGAACACTAAGCAAAGCCTTGATTGTGCAAATGCAATTGAGAAAAATATGTAATGCTAAATGTGGTGCATAACTCTAACACAAAATATGTAACACTCATGCACAAGCCAAAACACATATTGTAAATAAAAATTATAAAGCAACTGTATGCTTACACAAAATGTAGCATCTATATACCTTGGCATAACATTTGAAACACAAAATAATCACTCTCCATGGACCAATAACTAATCATTATCACATGAAAGAAATACATTAAACCTACTATTATGTAAATTACTCTACCACTTTAAACTATTTCACACTAATCTCTACTACTCAATTACTCAAAAAAATTGCACACTACTTGTCACTTGAATTGCAAGGAATATAGTCTTGCACTAAAATTTGGGATCACTATTATAATTCTCTACATGTGGACCATTTATATTAGAGAGTAGCCTCATTATAACCTTTATTCCCTTGGGTTTCTTCCTTGCTCTTGCTAACTCAAAAATATTGGGATGAATCAATTTAGATTTTTCATCCTTCTCTTTAATTTTCCTTTTCTCTAACTTAGATATCAATACACTCCTTTCAACTTCTCTATCTCTTCATCTTAGGAATATTATGTGCATTAATTTTGGCCATCGTACATCTCTTTAGCTTGATAGAATCACTCTTCAATTTTTTAACACTTGAGAGGTCTTCCACAAAGGCAAAAGAGGTTGTCTTAGCTTGGTAAACCTTTCTCCTTTTCCATGATTCACTCTCATGTTCTTCATTGTTCTTCATGTTCTCTTTCTCTTTCTAGATCTCCTTCTTGTGCTTAAGGTTCCTCTTTGTAGGTGTAGTTGGTTGAGGTGGAAAATCCTTTGCCTGTAATTGTGATGAATGAAACTCAAAATGTGATGGGGTTTAACTCTCCTCCTCTATGCCTTGAGAAATTTGTACATAAGGAAGTGAATCTTGGGTGTTAGGATTTGTAAATGCTTGGGAGGTAAATACTTGGGTGTTGGTTCCTAAAACCAATATGTCCTTTGCATAATCCTCTATTGGCTCCTCAAATGTAACCCAACATCCAATTTCTTCCTCTTGAACCATCTCTAACAATTTGATTCTTACTACTAAAATTACAAGAGTTGGTGAAGATATAGTTGCTCTTACACCAAACAAAAGATCCATTCTTGAATAATGGAGATAAGGATGATTCAATTTATCATTGATTATTCTCCATCCTTGTAAGCTCTTGCTCTTTGAGACTTTCTTCTATCTACGTGTCCTTCCAATTTCGGGTAGATTTTTAGGACATTATGTACCAAGCCCATCTTTTATATTCTTTATCTGTTCATAAATTCCAGAAAACTCTTCCCAAACTTCATAAGATAGGTGGCCATATAACTAAACACATTACTCTTTTGGACATACTTCTTATAATTCTTCAATGAATTTGCTTGAAATGTTTAGAATACTTAAGTAATCCAAAGTTTGACAATAACGGTGAGGGTTTTTATCCTGTTCAAACTCTCCGTGTGCAATTGGCTTGATATACATCGCAAAAATAGACTTATCTTCCTCCAAAGCTTGCTCTATGGCTATTTTACTAATAAACCTCCCATTGTGGGCTTATTTCCTTCAAAGCTTGCTCTATGGCTACTTTCTTGACAAACTTCTTGTCTTGGGATTTATCTTCCTTCAAAGCTTGCTCTATTGATGTATTTTTGACAAACTTCCCATCTTGAGACTCACTACTCTTAGATGTCTTACATAGAGGTGCTAGACAATCTAATCAAAAATTCCTACCTTGGTGTTGTTCTTGAATTTGTCATTGGTTCTAATCAAATTGAGCCTTATGACATTAAACCAAGGTAGTCCTAAAATGACATCATAGTATAGAGGTACCACTACAGACCTCATACACTCCAAATGCTCCTTCCCAATCTTGAACGTAATAGGATGTGAGGTATAGAGTGCAGAACCCTTTCTACCATTTGCCATGATCAATCTAATTCTAATTATTGGTTTGATAGCAATACCCAATTCCTCTGCTGATTGCATAGACATGCAATTCTTTAAACTTCCAAAATCAACCAAAATCCTACACCACAATCAGATATTATATCTTGCAAGTGAAGCAAACTTGCATAGGTTGAGCCTTCATTCCCATTAGAACTAATCAAGTTCCTAGTAGATGGCTCAAAATCTCCTATTGGGATTCCTTGTTTTCTTGATCATTCTACTCTACAACCTCCATTTGGGCAATTTTTTGAGATTGCACATTCTTGCATGGAAATTCAACAATGCAATGTCCAATCTAGCAACAATAAAAGCAACCACCATTTTGTTGTAATCTTTCCCGATCTGCTATTCCAAGTGGTCTCCGTTGGATGTCATCAATCTTCATTGATGCTAGTTCTTCCACACTTGTGTAATGTGCTAGTTGGTTTTGTGAAGGTCAAGAGTCAAGACCAAGTTATCTTGACTAAGGAATCAAAGCACTTTGCTAATTGCATTGCTTCTTCCAAGTATTTTGGCTCTCGTATAGTCACTTCTAATTTGGTTCATGACTTCAATGTCCCTCACAAATCGATCTAGAGCTTCACTATCATTATATATGGAATTTGCATCATGGTATTCTAGAATTGCATGATGTAGCTTCTTACATAACAAATCTGCTTCAACTCAACCAACTTATCTCGTGCAGCTTATGTGGTATTTATCGCTTGGAATCTCCCAATTATTGCGCCATTGAATTCTTCCTATGTCAAGATTTGTATAACAAATTGCCTTTCAGCTTGCTCCACTCAAAATTGCCACCATAGCTTTGCTGCTCCATCCAATTGGCTTGAAGCTAAGAGAATTTGTTTTCATTTATCTTACAATTTGTAGCCTCAAAATAACATTTGCAATCAAATACAAAATTCTCTACTATGCCCAAGAGATTCTTGTTATCAAATATCTTGGGTTTTGGAAATAGGATTTGGTCTTCTTCTTCTTGAAACCGTGTTGTCTCTATGTGCTATTGTCATTGTTGGTCTTGTTCATCCAACAATCAAGTAAGGTGCTCAATTTGTTGTTGCATAACAATGATAACCTCAGGCATTGCCACCATGGCTACTACTCTATCTCCAACTTATCTTATTTATTAACACATAGATACAACACCATTCTCCATAAGTACCTTTGGTACTTGAAGTACCAAAGGTTCCTCAGACAAGGTGATTGCATTTAGAAAATTTTGCCCAAAATGTGAGGTGATGAATGGTGTGAAATGATGCTTGGGTAGTACACAAACATGAAAATCCCATTGGTTTGGCAAAAATGGATTTGGTCCATAAATTACATCCATCCCATTATACTAATGTAAAAGACCCAAGATCGAGGAGAGAAATAAAAGAATGGAAGATCACATTGGGACACTTGAATAAGGGAAAATTCAAATGCCTACCATGAGCTTCAGCTTTGGTATTTATAAGGAGCATACAAGGCTCTTGAGAAGCTTCCTTGAGCCGCTTTCTTGGAGTGCAAGCTAAGTTAATTGGGAGCTTCTCAACAAGCTTCCTTCTAGAACTTGCCTACTTGGAGTACAAGCTAAGCTAGTTGGAAGCTTCTAGAAGATACTTACTTGGGGTGCAAGCTAAGTTAGCCAAGAAGCTTCCCAAGAAGCTTCCTAGATGCTTCCTAGATGCTTCTAAATATTTTAGGCTAATTTGGCCTATTTGCTACTTTGTTAGCCCAAACTAACTTTTTTGCTCAACTCCATATTTTTACAAGTGTTCTAACCAATTCAAACTACTCAATTTCCTTGCTAGCTTGAGGTCACCAATTAGCTAACTTCTTTTTGCATATCCTAGTGTATGCTTTATTTGACTCTTAGATGCTCTTACTTGTGAGGAAACTATTCTTTGTCTCATAGAAATGATTAATGTTTAAGACTATATGCCTAAAGACACAAGGAAAATTTGAGGTTTATCTCATTCTTATGGCCCAAAAGTGAATGAAAATCATAAGGAACAATCCTCTACATACATCTTTGAAAGTATCTATTTTATTGATTTCCTACTTTTATTAAAACATGCAAATTAGAAGCTTCAAGAAAACTAATGTTATCACAACTTCATGATCTAAAAGGAAATTTATGTCTTTCAAGCAAGGGTTGAGAACCAACAACCATAGCCCTATTGGATCTTGTCATATGATATACAATTCAAGAAGATGTGTTTGGTAAGATGAAAGGAATTGTTGTACCTAGAGTTGCTACACCTAGAAGTGGTGAGGCTATAGCTTTAGAGGTTAGCGCATGTCTAGTTATTCATATGGAGTGGGTTGTTGTACATGTGAATATTGAGAACACTTTCAATAATTATTTACATGTGTCTAAAGTTAGCAAGCTTAGGAAGGCTAGTGGATCCTTGGCAAATCCTACACCTTTGGTTCAATCCTTCTGTGGTTCTCCTTCTTTCCTTTATTACCAACACAATCTCTTACAAGAGTAAATCATCATCTTGGAGTTGGTTGTTGGTACACAACAAGGAGATCCTTGAAAGGGACCTTTATTTACCATGTTTCACTTTAGACTTCTCTTATCTACTACTTTAGACATGCCATATCTCTTATGTATTTCTCTCCTTGGCAATGAAACTCATGAGTCCCATATGTCAGATTAGGCAAGCCTTTGACCACTTGGATACCAAGCTTCATCCTGTAGACTTGAGAGTCAAGGTGGCAAATTGTAGAGCATGGTCCCTTTGAGGTATTTCTCCTCACCTCTAGCTTCCAAATGGGTGTATAATACCTACAAATGACTTATATATTCTTGGACTACCAATAGAATTTAAGGATTTTGTCACGCACTTCTTAGATATAACCCTTGCAAAGTATATTCTTCATGTGGATGACCTTCTTCTACTTGGATATCTACAAGTGGCATTTGGTATACTCTCCTCTAGTATTGCTGGTTGATTAACTTACCTACTTCACACTATTCCTCCTTCTCTACACTTCATATCTAGTCTAAGAGTTTTTGAAAAAATAAATTATGGGAGTCTTTGGTGATATCATTAGATTGAGGACATGCAAGTGTATGACAAGGGATTTGACACATGAAGATAGACATCTTTATTGATCTAGGACGGAGGAGTAGTCCTCCTATCTAAGGAAGAGATGGCACATATAACATTTTTGGGTAGTTGTGCTCTCTTTGCACCTTTACTCCCCATCCATTTTTTGGTTGCTAATAAGCCAATCTTGAAGAAGTATGTGACCAAAGTATGATCATTTTCTGTCCAAAAGTTATTACAGTATATGACAAATAGTCTATCCCTACAAGCACAAGATGGTCTTCTATGCTTTGTTTCCTTATCTCTTGATTGGACCAAAGGTTTGCAATCTTCCTTGATGGATCTACAATTTTAGTATAGACTATATTCTCTCTTAGTTGACTCATCCATTCCTCATGTTACAAGAAAATGTCCTCGTTCTTGCTCTACCAAGAGTACATATGCTTGCATCTTAGCTCAATTGAGCATTCCGATTAAGGCATTCCTATTTGCATCATCTACTTTCTTTAGAACAATAAGGTTCAACTTAGGTTTGGTCCACCTATTTATATCTTCACTATCTTCAATACTCTCTTATGAGTGTAATTGTCCACTAGATGGAATTATGGTCCATGTGATACAATGTACTTTTGGAGGATAGAGGATAATACCCCCATGCAATTAAGGATATAATGTTTTCCATTGCTTAATACCTTGATTGGAGGGAGCATTGGTATGCTTTGCAAACAACACAAGTCAATGCAAATTTATACTTGGTCTAAGATGAAATAGCAACTATTGTGGTTTCGAACCCTACACGTAATGCAATTTTGAGGGAATGAGTACTTATCCTCTTGGATGGGTGGCAAGCAGAACATCAATAAGCAAGATCCCCAAGTTTAAAGGTACACATGAAGTCATTTCTTTGTTCCTCTAACCTTCGAATTATATAAAGTGATATACACAAGGTCAAGGAGTGCATATCATATTAGTTGGGGTACCACTTTCCCTTTTCTTTTTAATAATATCCTTTACACAAAACATTGGCTAGTGCAATCTATACTAGAACAATCACATTGTTTTTTATACTTCTTCACATACTCCAATAAACCATATACATCTACATAGTTCAATGATTTTAGATACATTGGGGCAAATTTCTCGTAGTTGGAGGTTAACCCCATTTCACCCTTTATGGCTTGAAGAGATCTTCACATCCTTTCTTGTTATCTTCCAGTCAACTTTCTGACTCAATGAAAGGGAATAATAAATTATTAGTATTCTAGGTCATCGTAAATTATGTAGACTTATCCTTATAACACATTAGAACCATAATGGTTTTCAGAAGACATTGATACCTACAATGCGGGTCGAGTTGAGGTTTGGAGCTCTTCGCTTGATTGCAGTATTGTCAATATTGCTGCTGTTCCCCATGACGGGGATTCCAGTCATTGCTGAGCTTTTCTTCACTCTTTAAGAGACCTAGTTCGCTTGCTAGAGACGATTCATGACATGAAACGAATCAGAATCAGACGCTAAACACTGCCGAACATTGCAAGAAAGCCGAGGTTCGGGAGTTATGATTGTTGTATGGCTTAGTCATTTCAACTTTACCTGTTATGAGAAAACTGATGGTAATGCTAAAAGTATACGAAGCTCCACAAGGTCATGCAATGCGATCTTATCCGACCATAAAGCGAGATAGGCCTATCCTGGATATCTCGCAGTTTAAGAACTAGATTACAGAAAATGAAGAAGAACAAGTTAAAGAGGGAAATATCATCCGCGACTAACCAAAGGAAACTCTACAGGAACAGCAAATATCTCTGCACCTTCAGAGCATTAAGTTTCCACATTGAACGTGGAACAAAAAGTTAGTTAATAACAGTGCATTCAACTGATACTATTGATGAAACAGAAGTATTTTTACCAGCAACCAGAGAGACAGCAGCCAAACGAACATCCACTTCAGCTGACAACCTGCTAATCCCACCAAGTTAAAATTTGGAATAATAATTACCGATATGAACCCACATTGAACTGGTTCATAGCTTTCCAGCAAAAGAATGGTGACATGTGGGCCATGCATAAGGAAAGGTCCCTAAACTTAAAGTCCACCGACAAGACTCGAAGAAGCTGATTGACGGAAAGAAAGACGCTGAAGTTTTCTTGGAGCCAAGGAACATCTTGCCAGTGAATGGTAGATAGTTTCCCTGGGAAATATGTGGCGCCTACAGGTGCAAGTATTACGAAGACATGGATATTAGTGACTTCACTTGAAAGCCAGAAAGGACAGAGTGTAACCAGCACGGAAAAGAAAAACTAGTAGAAGGTTCCTGAAGTACTTTACAGACTAAATTGATCTATACAGTGCTTATGAAAAATAACAACTAGAGAATATAAAGTCAAGCATGATTGAATCAACTAACTTGCATAAAATACAGGAGACTAAGGTGAGTTTACTGAACAGATAGAACGAGTTCAATAAAGAAAACAACGAGTAGATGTTCAGAATCTCACCTTGGTGACATCAGTAGAAGACAATTCTTGGCTGATTGAATGCTTTGCAGGCAGAGAGCATGAATGCACGTTAAGTCTTTACCCTAGAATAATCAGCTGCAATAGAGCCTGAGAGTTGACCGGTACATAGGTCTTAGTACACAGTCTGTACCAAGTACTATTCACCATCTTAGGTTTTGCCTCAAGAAACCTGACATTCTCCAGCTATCTAAGTGTCCTGCACATAACAAACACAAGAACACACTCTAACCAAATAGATGCAGGCAGCACAACTTGACTCAGGTACAATGATGGTCCACTCCCTTCTCATGTTTGTTGCTTGCCCCTTGAATTCAGGGACTAGTTCAAGGATTGACGAAGGTGCTTAATATACTCCTCAAAGGGTATAAATGCGTTCTCAATCTCCTTATAAGAATCACTATTGACCCTCTCTTTTCCTAAAAGCATTTGTGCTATAGCACTGGTTTTGCAAATGCGTTGGATCAGTTGAATGCGAGATGTTTCATTGACGCCTGGAGAATCAGGACATACTCCGGGCTCCTCTTCATCACAGGACGTCTGGTTGTCACCTGGTGTGACAGTCAATACTGCAGGTTCCTTCTCTGCACAACCAAGCACAACATTGTGTTCCTCCTTTGCACAATTAAGCACCACATTCACTGGACAGTGTTTCATTTTCCGTTTATGAGTGGGCTTTGCGTGTTGCAGCAAATGCTGGCATGTGAGCATTAAAACTTTCAAGTCCGTGTCTAGATTAAGGCGCACATGTCCACTACAGTCGAACCTGTCTATTTTTGCGCTTTGTCTACTATTTTTCCTCTGGGAACTAGTAGGAAGAGGACAAGCAGTCTTTTTGAACTTCACTCTATCGCTCCTTGAGCCACACCACAACGTTGTTCTCAACTGAGAGTTCTGTTTCTCTGAAACATGAGTACCTCGGATCTCCCAGTAATACCCAGAGCCAACGTCAAGATCTGGAATGATATGTTTTTTCACCCACTGGGAGAAATAAGCCTGAGAGTTACTCCGGTTCCATGTCTCAAACTCCTTACTCGCTACATCGTCAACCAGCAAGATCTTTAAACGGAAGAAAACTTTAGCGCTTTCTCTGTCCCCATGGGCAAAACATTCGCGGATAATATCAACGACTTTGCTTCTTTCACATTCAACATTGTTGACCAATTTACTGTCATCTTCACTGGGCATCTGAACCATGTTCGCTGTCCCGCGTCTCTGGACAGTATCTTTCAAATAACAGTCGCTGCATGTTTTAAATATAGAGAGGGCAAGAGGATTATGGCCCCTACGTGCCCGGGTAAAATCACCTACAGGAAGATATTGGTTGCATCTACGACAGCAGATGGTTTCCATCTTGAGGGTGAACTATTAGAACTAACCGAAACTAAGGCTCATTCTCAAGTTCTGGCTGGTTCAGTTCCAGAAGTAAAATTGAATAACGGACGATGGATGCCCCGTCATTCCTCAACCTAGAGAAATGTATGTATAGTTACCACACTGTCAGCTCCATACTGCCAGCTCCACAACGAAAGCTCCTCTTTGAGATCAAGCATACACGCACACTTAGTTCCTGTAAATTTACTGTTTTTGAAGCAAACTCCGCACTTGTGTTCAGTAGAGAGGTTTAACCTGTACAGAGCAGATAGATTCAGCTCTAGGTTTTGATAACCTCCCCAAAGGTCTTACCTGTCGAGACAAGACAGCTTTCTTAGTTAGAGGTAAACAATTATCAACTTGAGTACGATCCCCACAGCTATAATTGACTGAAGTTAATTAAGAATCCATACATCGAGGGGAATATTACAGACTTAGAGGGGCTCAATTTCTTAAGAGTACATAATGAAACTGTTGGATGGACTGAAGACATAGAGAAGTTTAATCTAGACATTGAATTTGATGTCATCAAGGGGTCGACCAGGTCTGACAGTGAGGTCTGCCGCGCATACAATTGAAAGAACAGAGCGCCGTAACTTCAAATTGAACCTATTCAACCCTTCACTAGCCAAATTAGTGGCATTGGAATCCACACAAGATTGAAAGTGCCTAAACTGTGTGTGGGACAGAAATGCCTACAACCTTTCGATATCCAGCAAGTGAAAAAGTAACGAAAAGAAAAGAAGAACTCGTGCAGAACGAACCTCATGTGAAGCAAGAAACATTCCAGCCCCACGAACGCTTGAACCCGTTGAACCGCGATCAGAACTCCTCGATTGGTGGAATCCGTACAAACTCCTTGAACTTACAGAAATTCTACAGCTTCCACCCATAGGAAACAAGAGAGCCTAAACCCTCAGGAAAACCGTGAGGGACGATCGAGCATCTCTGATTAGCGACGATAAACGAGGTAAAGTTGTAAGCATGTTTTAAACCTGGAGCATAACAGTCAAGGACTACCCAAATACGGAGTAAACCGTGGGTTTGGACCGCAGAGCGAGGATTGAACCATGGTTCGAAAGATTCTGGCAAACCTGTAGTAGTGTAACCTGTTACAGGGAGGTCTGGGGTAGTAAGTGTGGGTCTCGGTAATACTATCCTGGAAGGTAACCTGTTCTCAATAGAAATCAGGAGTGGTGGGTTGAAAAACTGTCTTACAGGAAGAGAGTAAAACGTACTCATCCGGATACCTTCTCAAATTCTCTCTGAAGCGCTGGCAAAACATTTTATAATTCACGGTCAGTTTAGCTAACTTCACTTGTGAGTACTTTCCAACTTACTCGATATTTAAAAGGTTGGAATTTTACTTATTCAGCTTAACGACCTGAATATGAAATAACGCAAGTTCATTACATTTTTTGTGTGAATCTGTTCCGGACTAAGGTAACGAGGGGGATTCTCTTACACTTCTTCATATCTTCTTATCTTCATATACGATATTTGTTAAATCTCTACGTTCATACGAAAAGAAGCTGTAGTTTTTGATGCATTATGCATTTTAAAACGTTTGGAACATGTCTGATTTTTTTATAACATAAAATTCAATATCAAACATTGAAATAGTTTGTATACAACACACTGAATTAGTATAATGGTTCAGCAACTGGATAATTAATTGTCTCTTGATATCATTCTTTAAATGTATTGGTTGCAATTATAAGTGAAGATGTTTTCTAATACGAACCGCCATAGTTAGTAGCAACTGAAATGAAGAAAATAAAATTCGTTACTAGTGTCATTAACTAATCAAAAAGTAATTTATGTTATATTTGTTTAAAATCATAGTTAACCTATATCATGATATGACTATGTCCCATACTTCCTTGCTTCCAGAAATTCTTCCGTTTCTCTTCATAGAGATTTTATGTACGCTGCTTATTTGGAACCACAGTTGTTAAATAGTTATCAAGACTATGTGATTGGTTTTGTCTTGTATTAGCACAATGAGGAATTTTCTCTCTAAGAATAAAGATACTGCATCAAAAGATGCACATCATATTCTGAAAACATAAATTTCTACTAATAGCTTGATCATTGAAAAAAATTAATATATATAATATTTTATATATTAATTAATATATATAATACTTAATAATACTTAAATAAGAAAACGTTGGCATAGCTTCTCTTCCACTTTTATGAACATCTGCACTAATCAGATAAGAAAAAGAAAAACAAACCATATATTTCTCAGTTTGAATTTGGTTTCCTGTGAAAACTCAAGTATATGATTATTTCATCCATATTATAAGTAAATATTTTCCTTGAACAAAGACAACAACATATAACCTTAAATCCAACACTAAATTTTCTACTGTATAATTAATAAATAGTATATCTTAAATTCGGAGATTTTTTTTATATACATTGACTAACTGGTCTTCACCTAATACTTTCAATTTGATATCACACAATTGAGTATTACTCGATTGAATGGAGGAGTTTTGTACTTCATCCTTATCTTACACTAAAGTAAATTTAAATTGAATTAAATACTCTGTTTATCCAATACCTGATTACAAGATTTTGAATAAAGATTTGCTATATCACATAAATCTTAACAAGTAATGGGAAGACCAAATAAAATCTAAATTTAATAATTTTCTTCATCCAATATTTTACCTTACTGTTTATGTGATAAGAAGAATATAAGAACGGTTGATTTCAAATCATCCGTTCTTACATTCTTACATCGAAATATATCATTTCATGTAAATATTGGATGTCTTGATATATATAGAAGTAAAAAGAAAAGAAAAGAGAATGACCTTTTAAATATGCCAATCAGAGTTAGATTCATGTGATAAGTAGTTGTTGATTTTGGTGTCATCCTAATAAACTTTGAAGCATGAAAATTCATATAGTAGCAAATTTTCATGATGGTAACATTACTTTTGTCACATATAAAACATGTTTAGGGTTAGTTCACTGCATCTCAAGAACAAAACTACCAAATAAAGAAAGATCATGGATGTAAGTGGAGAATCTAATATGCCTTGATGTCAATTCATCACTCTTGATACCTATAAAATATTTCATGGTCAGTTGAAATTATATTTTAGGTTAGTACACAACATCTTTGGAACACAACTTCCAAACAAAGAAAGATCATGATGTTAGTGGAGAAATTAAATTTTAGGATTAGCACACTGCATCTCAAGAACACAACTTCCAAACAAAGAAAGATCATGGATGTAAATGGAGATACTAATATGCCTTGATGCCAATTCATCACTCCTTATACACATAAAATAATACATGGTAAATTGAAATTACATTTTGAATTGTAGTACATGTAGTAATTGAGGTTGGTATAACTACTACTATATACTAATAGAAGATAGTATTTACAGTAAAATGGTGGTGGTGCTAGTTAGAGTTAGAACCTTTCAATGTTTAGATTTTAATGGGTAGCTTTTTTTTTTTTTTATCTTTTAGTGTGAATATTATTCCATTCTATTGAGATGCTAGTGATGTAGTCAAGAAGAGTTCAACAACATGAGTTGAGGGAGGCAAGTCCTAGGAGACTTGAGCAACATTTGAGAGAAGCAAGGCATATCAACAAGTCCAAGTGTTCTATTAGTTCAGAAATTGCATACTAGCATGCACATGATGTATTCTTCAATTTATTTCATATGACTTGATGTGTAATAAGAAGAAATTTACAAAAGTGCTTTGAGTATCTTTTAGTGTTCCTTGTGTTTTGCAAGTGATGTATCTATATATATATATATATATATATATATATATATATATATATATATATATATATATATATATATATATATTATATCCATTTCACAATTTTTTTCAATAGGTCATGAGCCCATGCTTCCCAACACAACAAGAGTAATAAAAGGTTATTCTTGAAGTGAGATTTCAAATAGATTGAGGGATTACAAGAGATCTTCTAGATCTATGAGTAGATTTGTACACAATGGAAACAAGGAGCAACATGAGAAATATAACATACATTAACAAGGTTAATAAGGAGAATTTCCTCATTTGAAGTTCTCAAATGATGATTATCTTTAAGTTAAAGAGACTTATGGAGGTCATAAATGGGATAAAGGCTATAAGATGGAGGAGAGACAGATTGGTAGACCAAGAATGATGTAGTGGAAATATATATTTATGCAGAAATATAAGATAATATGTTGAGAGATGTATAGTGTATTGATTATATCACATGATTAATGTGCTTCAAAGAACAAGCATAATCTCCAACATAGATTCATTGAATTACAAATGGAACCAAGAGAAGAGATAGCAAGTTTTACTAGCCAAGTAGAATCTCTTTTTGGTCAATTAAGTAACTCTGGTGTAAGAATAGACTATCCTTCGATCATCACCAAGAATATTTGTAGTTTACCATGTACTTATTTCCATATAACGGTAACATGAGATAATGTACTTGAGGAGCAAAAAACAATTTAGAGATTTATTGCAAGACTGCTCAAGGAAGGAACATTGAACTTATGTGGAGAAGATAAAGAAGGGAGCTCAAAAGAGACATCCTTTCCAGCTACTAATAGAAGAAGCCATGGATGTCATTATTATAGTGGGACTCAAAAGAAGTCAAACATTTGTCAATTGAAGAAGAGAACAAGTTGTAATACGTGTGGAAAGAAGAAGCATAGTGCAAGTGAATGAAAAGGTGAGTAGAACCTCCTAAGAATGCAGCTAATCCTAGAAGTCAAGTCAATGCTCTAGTGACACAGAGTATTACATTTATTGCTAGGACCATATTATTGCATTTGCTGCTAGTTCTAGGATTGCCACCATTTTGAGGAACATCCATATAAAAATAGTTAGTATGCTGACGGAGGAGCTTGAAAGCACATGATGCAAAAAGGAGAGTGATTCCATGATTAAGAAGATACCTGGCCAATGTATGTTGCTGACAATCATAAGCTTTGGGTAATTGGAGTAAGAAACATTATATTTTCTTATAAGATTGGCGGTGCAAGAAGAGACTGAGTCATTAGAAGAGTTCTCTTTGTTCTAGAGTTGAAGAAAATCCTGTTCAGCATTAGTCAAGCAACAATGAAATGCATCCAAACCACTCAAAGAAGGCTATTCATGGAGAAGGATAGAGCTATGGTGGTAATAGGCGTCTATGATTCAAAGCTCTCTAGACTTCAGTTCAAAATTACAAAGATAGTTAACATCTCCCAAGCTAACTCTATTTTTGAAAGCAAGAGGGAAGAGTGAGAAGCTAGAAAAGAAGACACAATGTCAAAACTTTGATATTTCATTTTACCACCAAAGACTCTATCATCTCAATCTTGCCTATATTAGGAAGATACAAAGAGAAGGACTAATAAAGCATCTTAGTTTGAAACTAGAAGAACCTAGTAGTCAAAATTCTTTCTATTGTGATGGATATTCTCTAGGAAAGCAATGTAGACTATCTTTTGCAAATTCTACCATGAAGAAAGGCAATACAAGAAAGATAAAGGCATATATAGGAAAGATTGGAGAGTTCTTTCAAAGTGACTTGTGGTTCTATGATCATGAGGTAAATATAGAGTCAAGATATTATTGGCTTTTCAAGGATGATACAAGTGGTTTCTGATTTGTATTTTTCTTGAAAGAGAAATCATAAACCTTCTTTTGCAACTCCATACACTTGTAGAAACTGAAATATGGAGTAAAAATCAAGAAACTACCATTTACGTACTATGAAAGATGGGAATACCCATGAAACTACTATGGAGGATGTGAATACATTGGGAAGAAATATTCTGGTTTTGTACATAATGTTGGATAGTGTATCAACTTATAGCATCTTACACTCCAAAGCAAAATGGTCTTTCTAAGAGAGATCATAGACTAGTGTTTCTTCATCAACATAAAGTATGTTACTTTCTAGCAATTTGCCTAGAGACTTGTGGAAAAAAGCAATGGTAACTACTTTATTCATTTTTAATAAATTTTTTAGTAGAGTTTTAGTATGTGCTTTGGCATGGAACAAAGCCAATAATTGAATATTTGAGAACTTTCTATTGCTTAGTCTATGTACAGACACCAAAGGGAACCCAAAGCCAAAACCTTTAGATTATGAGATCATGAGAGAAAAAAGATAAGTGAAAGTAGGGATGTGATGTTCAAAGAGGAGCTACCTGATCATTGATGGTCCATATGCTTAATATAGATTATTTTCAAGAGAGAAATGTAGAGCAAGCCAATACTAGAATGAGCATTGATAAGATAGAACTTGATAGAGACTTTCCACAACCTTCAGGAACTCTAAGTAGAAGGCTAATAAAGAATCCACAAGAGAGACTAGCATTTATCCACTTCAAGAAAAGAGTTGAGATAATCAAGATGTAGAACTCTATTTGCAAACAAGGTCAACTTCAACCATTCAAGTTGAAGAAAATCACAAAAGTATGACAATGAGAAGTCCATCATGAAGAGTCAATGAGGAAGTTTACAATAAGGTATCTTATCCTTGTAGCATTGCACCTTAGATTGAAAGAAGAGATATGGATGTAAATCTTATTCATTTCCAAGATACAAAAGCAACCACTTGAATGGGTGAAGGCCATAGATGAGGAATTCAAATCATTGATGCAAAATAAGACTTGGAAACTAATAGCTTTGACAAAAGGGAGAAAAATAGTAAAATATTAGTAGGTTTGTAGAACTAAGCTTAATGCTAATCAAATCACCTTTTTATTATTGGAGATTTTCATGAGGGATATTTAGATGGAGTAGCCACAAGGATATGAAGAAGCTAGAAAGTAGAAGAGTTTAGGCTGAAAAGCCTTTATGGCTTAAAGCAAGCCTAAAGGAATTGGAATAGGAAGTTTGATGACTTCTTAGTGAGTTATAGGTTGCAACCATCACTTTCTTATCCTTGCATGTGATATGGATCTTAGATAATCCTCACTATCTTTGTAAAGAATGGATTTCTTTGTGTTAAAGATAAATCCCACATTGCTACCATGTTAGATTAGCTTGGTAATGAGTTTAAAGTTACATATATAGAAGTAGATTGCTATGTAGGACTTTAGATTGTTCATGATTGAATGAATTGCAAAATCAGATTTACTCAAGAAATTAAATAAATCATAAATCATAAATAAATCATAAATAATATATAATATATAATATATATAGAGTAAATTATAAGATTGTTCAATCTTAGATATGCATGTCTAGTTGCTACTCCTATAGATCCAAATGTCAGATATGCTATGATAGGTACAAGACTTGACATAGCTTATGCTACTAGCCTCATAACAAAGGTTAGTTCTAATATTTAACTTCAATAGTGTGAAGCAATTAATAGAATCCAAGTACCTTAAAGGTATTCTAAACTCTACATTAGAATCTAGTGGAGGATAAAATGCTACTAATACACTAGTAAGGTACTGTGATGCTTATTCTTTAGGTGAATTAGACAATAGAAAGTCACATATTGGTTTTTTATTCATGATGGAAGGTGGATCACCAGCTTGGAACAACCAGTGATAACAATGCACTATTACTTCTGCAACAAAGGTGGAGTACATAGCAACATGTTTAATTGCCGAGGAAGTAGTATGGCTTTGTTGGTCATACAAGGAACTGCAGTTTGGGCAAGATTGTCCAACTCCAATGTACAGGGACAAC